>VZTF01006668.1:384601-552094 GCA_013397755.1 Cnemophilus loriae
TTTCGTAGCGGGGGAGGGGCAGGTGAAGTTGCAGCAACGGCCCCGAGAGTGGCAGGTCGGCGGCTCCGTGGATTTACCTCGTCCCTTCCACCGAGGGTGCGAGGAAAATGCAAAGCAGACCCGGGATAACAGCAACGAAAGTCCCCTCACGCGGAGCTGCGAGCCGGCGGCGAGGGGAATATTCCATCCGCTCTAAAGAGCTTTTAAACCGCGCTGTATCGCGGTTAAATGAATATCCTTAACAAGCGTAAAGACAAGTAGTTTTTCTCCTGCCATAAACATATTGCATCTCCGGTGTAATTATATGCAAACCAGGAGCGAACGAGACATTTCCATTGTAGCTGTCACTCAGCGGAGGGGGAAGCACATGTACATTTGAACTTCAGAGATCCGGGCTGGAGTAAACAGGTCTGAACTTCGGCAAGGGGAGGGGGCGAGGAATATCAAAGGCCGGACGGAGGCAGGCAGAAAGACTTGAGTGGTGAGGAAACGTAGGTGCCAGCGGGCTCCATCCTGCAGCCCGGGGAGCCGGGCCGGCACAGGCACCGGCAACCTCTCCCACGGACCAGGGTTTGTTGCTCGTTTTGTGGTGATGGGGAGAAGGTTCCCCCCTAAAATGAAGATGACCGTTCAGCTGCGTGGGAAATATGCATCGGGCTCGGAAGCGAGTGGGAAAACCACGAGGACCAGTTCAAGTGCTGAGGAATAAATTGTGTCCTGTCGCCCAAATGGGGCCGAGGCAAACCTAGGGGTAGGGGACAGCGGGTGTCGCAGCCCTGCGGGGAGCTGAGACTGCTCTCTGCACCTTGGGGTGCCCACGCACGTTCCCCAGGGAAGGCCACCCTCTGGAAGGGGGAAATACCCACTTCTGATCTCCCCCTACCCCTCGCTAAGCCATTAGTAGGAGGAACGGTGCACGCCCGGGAGCGGGCAGAGGGGGAAGCCGGGGCCTCGGCACCTCGGCCCGGCCGAGAGCATCCGCACCCTCCGGCCGTCCCCTTGAAAACCCCCCACGCCTCCGAGAAACAGAGAGGATAGGGGGAAGTGGCGAATATCTCAATCAGCGAGGAGGTGACCTGTGACCCGGAGGGTGGCTCTATTGTCCCGCTGTTGCGGGGGACACAGACTTTAGTCAGCCTTTCTGCGTGACTGAGCCCTGAGGGGCAACCGCAAGCCCAGGGCTCCGGGGAGGCATCCCGGCCTCGGGAGTCGCCAGGCCGGCATCGGCTGCCGGGGCAGAGCCGCCCCTTCCCCGGCGCGCCGAGGCCGCTGCCTTCTCGCTCCGGCTGTTTCCTAGCCCGCAACAGGAATACGCGGCCCTCTCCTGCCCTGGGCCTTTCTCCGGGAGCCGGGCGGGGCAGAGCCTCCCCACCCAGTGGCGAGCACCGGAGAGGCCCCGACGGGTGACCCTGGTCCTGCTGAGTTGGGGGTTGACCTGCAGAGATTCTCCGAAGAGCCGATGGGGATAAAGCGAGAGGAACAACAAGGAGGGGTTGTCCCGGGAGGAGCCCTCTCCCCGATTCTTCAGCCTGTCGGCCCCGTGAGCGGAGCTGCGGGAGCCGCCCCTGCCCGGCCGGCAGCCGGGCACGAGGCGGCGCTGCGGAGCGGCCCGGTCCGGCCCCGACGGCCGCCGAGACCCCCAGGCTTCGGGCACTGCCCCGCGCCCCTGCCCGGGCACGGACGGGTCCCCCGAACCCTGCCCATGAGGCGGAGGAGATGGGACAGGCAGACATAGGGCTCTGTCCCCGTATCAGCCCCGCTCCCTTCCGTTCCCGGGCCCGCCCGTCTCTCCCCGGGGCCTCACAGCAGGTGTAAACCTCGGCAACAAACCCGCTCTCCGGGGGCAAATCGCCCCGTTTGAACCGGCACCCCTATGGGCTCTAAACAGCGGTCTCTAGCCGCCGAGGGTCAACCCCTGGAAGCTGCCGAGCTCCGGGGGAGCAGGCTCAAGCCTATCCTGGGGACCCTTCTCAGCCTGCAGCAGGTCCCCGAGGCGGCTGCGGGAACACCCCGGCGTGTGCCGGGGCTCCAGCGCTCTTGGCGTTGCCGGGAGCCCCAGGGGAGAACGTGGGGTTTCCTCTCGCTTCCAGCTCTTCTCCCCCAGCACTGGGCACAGCCGCGGCCCGGAGCTGGAGGGTCGGCAGCGGGAGGCACCGCTCCCTGTGGCCCCGGGCTGGGACCTGCCACCGGCCGGGGCTGCCCGGAGCAGAGCCGTTCAGTGCTCAGGCGGAGCAGGGATCTGAGGAGGGGCCGCGGGTGGGCCCCAGGCCGGGGGTCGGGTCACGTACTCAAGTGTGGGCTCCGCGCACCGGCGGGCACACCGGTAGCGGGCACCAAGGGCGCCTCCCGCAGCTGGCATTCCATGAAGACGGGGACACGATTTCGCCAGCCCCGAGGATGTGTTGGAACAAGGTGTTGAACGATTTAAAGTATTTTAAGCAATTAAAACGACGATTTTCCTCTGCTCGCCTTTCGCCATCGTCTCTCCGGCCGCTTTACCCAGCGACACTCCCCTCAATGGCCCGGGGTTTTCCCCAAGGTGTCGGGGAGAGAACCAAGCTCCCCTTCGCTCTCCGGCCCGGGACACAATCCCGACGGTCCCCTTGGGTGATCTGCCCGTTCTTTTTTCTCTTGCGTTCTTTTCCTCCCCGGGACAGGCGGTGCCGCCGCACAGCTGCGCGGTCTGACCCTCTCCCTCTCCTTTCGCACCTGCCCCACTCGCTTCGCCACCGAGGGCAGCGCTCCGGCTGCGCCTCCAGCCCGCAGCCCTGACGAGCTCCGGCCGTCCCGGGCACCGTGGGTCGGCGGGGGCTGGACGGCCGCGGCGCCCGGGCGGAACCGGGCTCAGCCCTCGCATGCTTCCTTGGCTTAAATTGCCCTGCAATAGGAGCCGCCTTCACCGGTAAAACCCGCTTGAAGCTTTGGGGCCGAGGCGGGTGAATCACAGCGGTGCGGAGTGGGGCGACGGCTTCTGCCCTAATGTCCGCCTCCGCCCGTGTGCGGATTGTCACCGGGGTGGTTCATCCCCTGCCTATGTCCGCGGGGCTTCGGAGACAGCCAGCTCCATTCTTGCTGCCGATATCTCCACACAGACGTCCCCTTGCGGGTCTGACCCCCTGCCATCTGTATTTTTGCTATGGAATACCCCCAGGCCCCGCTCTGCGGGACGCGGGTGCGCAGGGAGCGCACCCCGGGAGCGGGGGGCAGCGACGGGCCCCGCGGTACGATCAACCCGCCTGTAAACGACGTGCTTGCCACGGGGTGAAGGAGTCGAAGCCTTGTAAAGGATTTTTACTCCCCCACCCTGAGAATCAGTTCCGTAAGGAGAACTTTGTCGGGCAGAGGCGGGGGAGACGGCGGTGGAAAAGGTGCGTCAAGGGATCAAGCCCGGAGCGGGCAGTGCCGGGGGTAGGGAGGGCTTGCGGCCATCTGGGCTTCGATGAGGACCGCACCAAAATTAAAATTAAAAAAAAAAAGTAAAAAAGGAAAGAGATAGAGATCAAGAGAGAGAAACCAAGATAAATCCAAAAAGCAACCAACCAAACGGAAAGCCCCATCGCAGCCCTTCAGCTGCGGCTCCCAGATGAAGGCAGCTCTGTGCCCTCGTTGCGTTTCAATTCTCTCGGCGGGGCTGCGAGCCCGCGGGGCCGGCGGGTGAGCGCTGCGGGCAGGCTGCGGGCAGGGCTGCCCGCGACACTCCACATCCTCTCAAGTTTTCAAAGCCAGGAAACAGCCATTTCCCACTACCTTCGCCCGTTCCCTAATAGCTTTGAAGGCGTCCACGTTTATTTTAAAAACTCTTCTGAGAGCCGTGGTAAATTGAGTTTGCTTGTAGCTACAAAGGAGAAAGTTAAGCATTTGTCTCTGCTGTTGTATAGGCAGCCAATTGTTTTAATTAAAGGGTGGGGATCCGTGATATATACACCAGATAAAAGCAAATGCACAGAATAAACTAATTAAAACATTGTGTTCGGAACACATTTTATTTCTTTTTTTGATCTTAGTTGTGTTTTAAAGAAATGTCAGCGCACTATAAAGCAACCTTATTTCCCTTATAGTGTGCGGCGCTTTTCAAAGGCTAGTGTGATATATTTTAGAAAAGAAATCCCGCTGTGAAAGCTTGCGTGTCTTCTCTTTACCAAACTAAGCTCTTGTCAATCATGCCAAGGCATAACCAATCACCAAGTCCCT
Source organism: Cnemophilus loriae (assembly GCA_013397755.1). NCBI lineage: Eukaryota > Metazoa > Chordata > Aves > Passeriformes > Corvidae > Cnemophilus > Cnemophilus loriae. Next base: position 388,793 of record VZTF01006668.1, read on the forward strand.
TTTTGGAAAGCAGCTCATCCCGCTGTGCTTTTATATATCACACCGCAGCATGTTTAGATGCATTTTTACTATCACTTCAGGAGCGGTGACTGATGAGAGTGCAGTTACAGTACCGGCTTCCCCAAACGCCGGAGTTATTAACAATTTGCCTGGCTATTGTGTGCGTGTCTTTCTCTCCCTCCTCCCTTTTTCCTGTCTTACGTTGCCTCTATTTGTCATGGACACGAAGATGCAGGGAATACTGGGGCCGGGGGTGGTTGTGGGGGTTGGCTTCCGAGGTGCCCATCACCTGTCCGGGAAGCGGTGACAAGATGTTTCGTGGCTGCCCAGCCACAGGGAGGGAGAAGCCCCGCGGCTCGGGGCTCTCCCGATAGCACTGCGAAAAAAAATAAGGATACCCCACCTCGTAACGTGCTCGCCCTTTCCACGCCCGGCTGAGGGGAGCCCCAGTGCAAAGTCTCCGGGCCCCCGGAGCCGGCTCTCCCCGTCCCGCCGCTCCTGAGCCCCCGCGGAGGTTCCGCGGCCCGCCGGAGTCTGGCTCCGGGCGGAGAAACGGCAGAGCGCGGCGAGGTGTGTGCCGGGACACGAGCCACACCGACACGGATCGCGACAATAGCGCCTGTATTTCCTCTCTCCTCTAACACGGAGCCCCGAAACCGTTGCAGGGGCGCCGCGTTTACCTCTTGATCCCGACAGCAAGTGAGAAAAAAAATAGGCATTTCTTCTTTTTGCTAAATTTCTAGACCCTAATTGAAGACAAGTGGCAAATGGTTTTTATTAAAATCCTCCTCCAATTCCGGGCGTTTCCAGATAAACTGTGCAAACCTCTGGCATCGCGCACGTACAGACACATCCAATATTTCTCTGTTCAGTAATATATCAGTATCATCTGGTTTTGTATCTCTTTCCAGGCGCAAATTTCAGGCACTCGGTTGTGCGCAGATCCCCCCGGCGGGTCCTTTGATGTGACCATGTCAGAGACCACAGAAAGGGGAGTCGGGAGGGATGGGCATCCCCGACGCCCCTCCGCCTTCCAAGGCGACCTGAGCATAAAGACTGCCGATGCTCAAGCCATTCACAGAGATCCTCCACCTTGCTCCATCATTTTATCTCACAAGATTTCGCACCGCTCGTTTGCGGGAAAAGGCTGCACCTTCTCCCCGAACTTTGGGGTCTCCCCACGGTCCTTGCGCGGATTCGGTTGTACTGGGAGACACGGAATTATTTTGTCGCTTGCCTTAAAAACGGGGCAGATGCGGGCATTTATTTCTATTTTATTTCTCGTTTAACTCAGAGGCAGCAGCGGCTGCTGCATCGCATCCACCCTGAAACGAGAATTATGGGTGCAAATGGATTCGTGGCTTGCTGGTGCAGGGGGAAAAAAATATTAAAAAATAAATATATCTATTTATTTCATATCCTTTCAATACCTGGCGTTTCGGATCCCCGGAGCCACCCCATGCCCTCCCCATTTCCCCTGCAGGAAGTAGCTCTCGGCCATCCGCGCTGTTGCTCCGTGTCCGTGGAAAGCCCCTGTGCCCATCCTGCTCCCCCGAAGCAGGACTGGAGAACCCCCCAACCCCAGACTCACGCCATCCCAGGATGCCCGGAACGGCGCCTGGTGGGAGCGGGGGGCGAGCAGGGAATGCTGCCGGCAATGCCACAGCCCCTCCTCACCCCGCAGTGTCGTGTTCCCTCCTCCATACGAGCAGTAATTAGCCTTTTAATTTCCTCCGCATCAGGCAGAGGAAAGGTCTTTCTTTTGTTCTGCATTTCCCCCCTTCCCCCAAAAACTTGTCTCTTTGACCCTCCTCAAAGTCGATGCTTTCAGCAGGTCTCAGCCCTCCTGGCCGCAGTGTCGGGTCGTGCGAAGGGACCATGCAGAGCCCCAGACATGCGCCAGAGCTGCTGTTGCATTTCTGAGAGACTCGCACTGTTCCTCCCTCCCTAAATCTCCAGCAAAGGGGACTTTGTGCCCCTTCATCCAACTGCCAGAGGGCAGAATTGGAGCCAGTGCTCTCTGGGGGCTAGGGTAGGAACCATGGTGAGAGGAGGGGGCTGCAGAGGCAGAAACTTCCCAGCTGGAGGTCAGTTTCTGGGGACAGGAGGCCACCTGGATGGGCACGTGTCTCAGGGCGTTCTCACCCATTTAGGACACCGAAGGCCCTGAAAGTGAAGAGCAGAGCACTGCCGTGGCACTTGGCTGGCTGCGGCTGAGGGGCAGCGCCCCGCACTGAGGGCCAGCCCCCACCCGTGTGCCAGCGTAAGTCTCAGCACAGACCCTGTTGTCGCATGCCTTGAATCAGAAATATTGCCACTGCTGCCACTCCCAGGGGCTCTGCACAGACATGACACAGGTGCTTTGGCTGCCCAGGGGAGCAGCCCTCCCAGAGCTTTGTTGGCAGAAGGAGACAGGACCCTGTGGCAAAGGCACCTGATGGAATTGCAGCGAAACAGATACAGATGCAGGTGCGAGGAAAGCTTTAGCGTCACCTGCACAAGCTTGCCACGGGAGTTGTTATCAGGTCTCCAATACTGAAAAGATTCACTTTGAAACAGTTTTCAAATACTGCTGTTTCAAAATGTTTGATCCCTTCCCCCTCCATAGCTTTGCATTTCCTGAACCTTCACAGGGCAGAGATACATTTACTTGGCTTTACCTGGCTTTTCTTCTCTAAATAATTAATTTAGCAAACGTTGAAAAAAAAAAAAGGCAACAACCGAAAACCCATCTAAAACCCAAAGATAAAAATAAGCGTGCAAAACTAACCCAAGATGTGGCAAGAAATAATACAAGATAACCTCCAGCCCAAAGATCCAAGCAGTACACGCAACACTAAAATGAACTTCCTAAAATTTGGGGGAAAAAATAAAATCCAGCTCCACAGTCAGAACTAGAGAACCTTAGAAGTGACCAGTTTTATCAGCTTCCTCCCACGTTGCCAGGAGGGCACCATACAAGTGTCCCTTGTCACTGCTGTGATCCCCTTCCTGCAGCAGGCAAGGTGAGAGGTGGCCAAGTGGGAGGCAGAGTGCACTGGGGTGGGTGTCCCCCTGGGTGTCCCCCCAGCTATGCCAAGTGCAGGGTGATCACCATAGGCAGGGACACAGCACATCACATCTGTGCTGCTGCAGCGCAGGATTTCACTTTCCAACTGCAGCAGAAGTATTGATTCCTCTAAAAGGTAGGATTTGGCCTTTAAGCTTATTTTTCCACATGAAAAGTTTTCCACCTTTCTGCTGGTGCCAGGTTTGGGAAGAGAAGCAGCTCGCAGCACAGCAGCTTTCCCTGCCCAGCACTGCTGCCAGGAACACACACTCCCCAGAGCAGCATCAGCCACTGCATGAGTTACCTGTAGGCATGCACAAATCCCAAAGCCCCCCATACAGCACAGGCAGCTACTCCAGCAGGGAAACATTCACCAGGAGGGACACAGAAAAACCCAAAAGCAAAGCTTAAATACTTTTGAAAAAATCTCCATGTCCAATACTTCAGAGGAAGTCTGATGATGTAAGTGCTGCAAAACCAGTGGACTGGAGTCATGCTGGAAGTGCAGCTGTCGCTTTGCTGTTCCAACCAGCAGCATTCAGAAAATGTTGCATTTTCCTACTATACACAACCATCCCCTGCAAAACTCATCCCGTAAATCCCAAGCCCAGGCTTAATTTACTCAAGCCAGTGATGCCCCTCACCTGCCAGCAGCTAAGGCAGCACTAAGGTGCTGTGGAGGTGTGAAGTGCTGATGTAGGAGCAGCATGGGCCTAATTTGCCTGCTCTCACCCAATCTGGGGGTCAGAGCCTAAACAAAAGTAAATCCCCCAACCCCACACTGCTACTAATTTGGGACGATTTGTGCCCGTTGGCTTTAATGAGGATTCAGCTGGAGGAAAGCAGGCAAAACATCGGACTGGTATCTGGAGAGATGGAAGCAGGATTTCTAGCTTTACACTGGAAATTCTACCCATTTTTCATATCAGTTCTGAATTTGCAATTACTCATGTTAGATTGCCTTCTTCAAAAGTGTAGATTTTGTTGCTGGAAATAATTTTACACACGCTTTTAGTGTGAAGATAGAAACTAAAAGCTTGCCAATCCATCCGCCTGGAACAGTGTGTCAAGGAACAGCACACAAATGACTGTGCTGGCTTTCTTCTTCACGGGATGAAAATGAATTTGGGGTTCTCAAATCCTCACCAGGAAGATAATAATATTTAAATAAAGTGCATGGCCTGAGCTCTCCAGCAGTTCCCCGCTTTTGCTAACATTGATGGCAATTAGATGTATAAATACCTTTGGAAACAGGGTTCTGGAGCCCAGAGGATGAAGCTATGTGTGCTTTCAGCCTCTCTAAATCCCAGGCAAGAAAGAATTTTTTGGAGATGCAGATGTTGGCATCGTTTAGCTGATATTTTACAGATGCTGTTGTATAGTTCTGATACATTTCTTCATAAATTCAGCATCATTTTGTATTTTTTATTGAACTCTAGAGAGGAGACAAAAAGATTATTTGGGTTGGAAAGTTTTCAGGGTATGAAAGCAAACGATACCCAGACCAACTGTGGTATCCCTATAATAATATATATAATTATAATAATTTCCACATTGAGAATTAGGAGCTGCATAAAACAGCAGCATAAAATTGGTGTTTAGAATAGAAACTTCGGCACCAAATTCTTTCTGCAGCTGCTGCAAAACTGCACACAAATCTCACCACAGAACTAGTGCTATTGTTTTTAACAGATTACATTTTATTAGATTTTTGAAGAGCACTCACATCATAAAATGCATGCAGGAAGTACTGTGTATGTAAAACACAGCCACATTAATTATGAAAGCTAGTAAATGAATCATACATTACTGCAAATATATTATGCATTGCTTACATCTCTTTGTCGTGGCATGTTTGCACGATAGAAATAAAAACTAGAAAGGAAAGTTGGTAAAAAAAAAAAAGGAGAAAAGAATAACATCAGTTGAGGAGGCAAGAAGAGGAAAAACACGGAGGGAAGATGTGATACCAGCATGACCTTATTTTTATATGAAGTCAAACTAATGGCCCTTGTGATATTTGAGTACCTGGGCACTGCAAACCCGCGAGTCGGGGAACTCACAGGGTGGTTTCTCTGACAAAGATGTGTGTGATTTTGATAAGAGAATCAAATGGCCTATCTCACACAGCATTGCTAGGGCTTGTGGATTTCTCTCTGTCTTTCACAAAATGATGTGCCTGGTTACAGATTTTAGCAAAGAGTTGGTGTTGTATTGTACACGAGGAATGAACTGGCTTTTTAAGATGATGACTTATTTCCTGCCAAATTTGCTTTAAGAAACCACTTCAGTTCCGTGCACAAGACTTCATGTTGCTTTGATTTATTACCCAGGATATAAATGGGGAGCTGTCTGGTTATAGAGGAACTCAGAGAAAAATTAAATTTTTCTCCTACGGGAATAACACAACTATTTCATGCAGCCAAAACACATTATCTCGTCTGTAAAACTCTCACTGTACGTTCGGATGTATTAGATGGGGAGGAGATGCACACCATGAGTCTGCCGAGATAATACACACTCGGCTCAACTTGCAGCCAAATCACGATGTGATGTGAGGCTGTAGATACATCTTAAAAACTGCAGAGCAGACTCCTCAAACATGGGAAACACAAACCCTGGGGCAGCCCCTAGCTCGGTCTGTCTGCCCTCGCTGGGGTTCGTGCTGACGGGGGAAGGGAAGGCAGCTGCCCGCAGAGCTAACCCTTCCCAGCCCAGCTTTGCTTTTGGCAGCTTGCTCTCTTAAGCAAAAGGTATTTTCCGCGTTGGTTATCCCGTTGTTTGCATTCCTCCGGAGCCTGCCGGCATGTTCCTGCCTGCTGGGGCGGGGCAGGGGCTGCAGGAATCGCGTCTCTGCCCCGCGAGCAGCGCTGCCCGCCTGCCTCTTCCCGGGGGCCCGTCTCTCACCCGCCTTGCGCTGCTGTCGGCACCCAGCTGGTCTCATTCGTCTTCAAGGCTCCAGCGCAAACTGCGAGAGAAACAGAACATTCAGTCAATACGGAGTTAAAACCGTCCCAGGCTCTGTCCAGGCAGCCAGGGTCTGATCTCACAGTGCAATCCCAAAAACAACTTTCACTCAATTCTAAGACTTTTGTTGCAGGCTCAATCTGGCATGCACACGTTTTACTGAAAGGACTGCTCCACCCTCTGCTCCGCACTCGCTGTGATGCCACAGCACTGCAGGGACAGAGAGAGACTGGGGTTTGACTGCTGGAGCAGGTCCAGAGAAGGACAACGGAGCTGATGAAGGGTCTGGAGCACAAGTCTGGTGAGAAGCAGCTGAGGGAGCTGGGGATGTTCCACCTGGACAAAATGAGGCTCAGCAGGGACCTTATGTTCTCTAGAACTACCTGGCAGGACGTTGTAGCCAGATGGGGTTCAATCTCTTTTCCCAGGCATCAAGTGACAGGATGAGAGGAAATGCCTCAAGTTGTGCCAGAGGAGTTTTAGACTAGATATTAGGAAAAATTTCTCCACTGCAAGTGTTTTCAATCTCTGTCACAGGCTGCCCATAGCAGCGGTGGAATCACCATTTCTGGAGGTATTTAAAAGACCTAGATGTGGCAGCTGGGGACTTGGCTTAGTGGTGGACTTGGCAGTGCTGGGTTAACTGCTGGATTTGATGATTTTAGGGAGATTTTGCAACTTAAATAATTCTATGGTTCTGTTAAACCTTACTGAAGTCTTCCACTTTTGTCGTATATTGAGAGGACATTTCCATTAAACAACTCGTGTTAACAAACTCCATGGAGAAGCCTGCTGATTTTGACTAGAGAAAAATCTTTGAAAGAAGGAAACTTGAAAAAGGGAGTTTGAGATGAGCTAAACTCAAGGAGGAGGAATGCCAAGAGCGGACACAAGGGCAGGCGCTTGCTGCTGGTGACCTTTCTGATAATTGCAATCAAACAGCTCTGTTCAATAACCTGTTTCACATAGCCCAGTGACCAGAACTGTTCTGGCACCTCAAATACACAAATAGTTCCGAGAAATATTCAGGTTTTGATGTCTGTTCTTATTGCACTCCAAGTCTGAATACCCAAAAAAGCTAGTCGCACATTCATTTCGGGGTTAGACCTTACATTACATCTCTGAGAGGATGTAAATCTGTCCTGCTTACCATGGTCAGCTAGAGAGATCCACTTGGCAGGAGACTGTTTCAGTGCCATTTAACATTGTTTGGCTCATATTAAGTTTTTAACATTGCAAGGAAGAATTCTGGGATGTTGGTTGCAGGAACCAGGTGGTGGTTGGCACGCCATGCATCAGCGACACAGAGGTGTGGACTGGCACTGGGCTCCATCTCTCCTTGCCCTGCGAGGCTCTGGTGCAGAACCAGAGCTCTGCTACCTTCTGTCTTATATTTCCACCACCTTAGAGCCAGTAAGAAAAATAAGGCCTTTAGACGATTTCCACTAGCTCCAGGCAATCTAGAACCTTTGCCAAAGAATTACATAGAGGCAGTATTAAAAACCAGGATTTTCTCTGAAGTCTTTTAGACACAGAGGTTGCAACCAACACCCCTCCTGGCAGGCAGGGAAACCAGCCTACCGTCAGGACCCCATTTTGCAGCTTACAGAGCCTGTCAGGAAAGATCGATAGTTGGCATGGTAACAAGCTCATTCCCCAAGAATAGAGCTCCTTTTTATTAAATTTGGCTGGCTATTGATCAGTTCCTGATTCACGTATCAAAACATGACAAGCACTTAATGACGTGCAGATTTTTATTGAGGCAAATAAAAAAATAATAATATCATGAGGCAGCTGGGGGCTGCTGCCTGCTTCGGAGGGTGGCTGGTCAGCTGCGATCGGATCTGGGCACAGCACAGGTTGCAGGGAGGGAAAACAAGCACAAACGTAACCTACTCCTCTGGCAATTTTAAAACCTGTTTTGCCCTGCCATGGAGGTCTCTTAGAGCAGCATCCCCACCAAGCAGATTTGTGCTGTGTGGGATTTCATCCCTCCTCCCTACTCGCTCTCTGTGTCTTGCTACTGTCTGTTAACAGTGAGGCTGCGCAGTCCCTCCCCACAGCTCCCAACTCCCCAAACCCACTGGTTTCCCAAAGGGTCCTCTTTGGACCTTGGAAATTTTCACTCTCCAGTGGGCTCCCGGTTCCCAACACACCTGGCAGCCTGCAGGCAGCACAGCTGTGTCACACTGCAATGAGGCGACTGATGCAGTTATCCCACATGGATTTGCTGATAGCAGCTCTAAAGTTTGTGTTAAACTTATTTACCTTGGTCCTCCCAAGCAAGGCTGCTTGGGAGCAAGACTGCATCCCTAAGCACATGGCCATGGCCCAAGCAGCAGCTTGGCCAGTCCTCACAGCAGCCTGATATCCTGGGGGTCCACACACCTCCCATTTGCCATTCCAGAGGACAGGTAGCTCTGATGTGGCACAGTATAAACCCCTCAGCCCTCCCACTGGAGGGATACAGTCCCTCAGCAAGATGATTCGCCTGTTCAGATTGCTTTAATGTGCATTTACATGAGAGATAATAACAGCTCCAAAGGCTTCTTCCAGACTATTAAATAATACTCACTTAACAGAATGTCTGAATTCATGCTGAAATGACAGACTATAATAATCCAGTCGTATCTATCCTGCACACACAGCTGACTATAGAGGCTTAGAAAAACTGCAAGATGTATTTATTTGCGTGATATGGTATATGATAGCTAGTTTTTTCAGGTCATCCGCTGTGACTGGTCTGATACAGAGAAGTTGCTGCAAGAGGTCTTTCTTTCTCTCTCTATCAGATATTTTAAGATGAGAAAAAATGCTTTTATTCTCAAGCCCTCCTTCAGTGTGTGCATGGCACTGACACAGCATCGTGTGGCAAATCCTGATGTGGCTGTTGGTGCATTCTGATAATGTCTGTCTCCTCTCCAGCCATGACAGTTCTGCTCTGCACCAGCAAAGCTGGACAGAGGAAAGTCCTCCTAGAATCACTGAGCTCAACACAAAGCAGCTTGTGAGCACCCTGAAACCTTCAGCAGATTAGGCATCATACAGCAATATCACCATACATCCTCTGCAGCCAGCAATACTCATTCTGCTTTAAAGGTGGGAAGTAGATTCCAGTTTACCCACTTGCAGCCACACCATTGATCCTGCAACGTGAACAGATCTCCACATTCCTGATGCTCAGGGGTGTGCACAACCATACCAGTATACACACTTCAGTGTGCCCTGCTCTCGCCCACATTCCTGTAGGGCCATCACCGTGCATCGTCTGGGCCTGCTGACACTGTTGGAGCACCCACCTGAAAGGTCACAAGAAGACAGGTCAGGCAGCAGTGGTTGTTTTTTCTCGGGCTTTCTAGAGAAAGCAATGCCTGGAGAGCAGAGCAGCCCCCTCTGCACATGCTGGCTGGGGATGACAGAGTGCCCCAGGTCTGCAAAGTCACTGACATTCTCCGCCTCAGAACAAAGGATGAACTTTGTCACCACATTACTCATGTTTTTTTCCAGATGCTCAAAGAACAGGAAGAAATCAGGTTAAATCAGTAAGTGGACAAGAGAAATTCTCTTTGTCATCACCTTCCTCCAAGGGCAATTTTGTAGGAGAAAGAAGAGTGCTGCCTTGCCCTTATGAAAGCTTAGCAAATCCTGGCAGCAATTCCACTGAAAGAACATCATGTTCCCATTTGTTCTCTATTTTAGACTGTGCTCCCCGTCCTGTGTGTTCCCCTCCTGAGAACATTTAACCCAGAGGAAGTTACCTAAGCAGGCTGAACACCTGAACATACCTAAAGGCAAAAATTGCCAGAGGGTATCTGGAGATACAGCAAACCCATCATGTCATTCAGCTGCTCCTGAAATCTGACTGTGTAAGACTGGACTGGAGTCAGGCAGTGGAGCAGTGGGCATGGTTTGCCTTGAGACTGAGCGGCTGAGCTTCAAGTAGAGCCTGGCAGCAGGATGAGCTTCCCAAATTGTGGGTGGTTTGTCCCCACATGGGCCCCAGCTACCCTGTGCCAACTCCTGCCCAGCTGCAGAGCCAAAATTCAGCCCAAACAGATCATTGATCCTCAGGTAGAGAGCTGCAGCAAAACCCTGTTTCCCATTGACCACTTATACCAAAGATGCTCAAAATTATATCAATAATGTTGGCACTTTCTGCTTACAAATTAACAGCCAATTACTCAAGCAGCCAGTAACAATTCCGAATGCAAGCCGTGGTGCATATTTGGGAATCAGCCATTTGCCACTTTGAGCTGCTTTTGATGGATTTAAGAGGCCTCTGCTCTCGATGCCGGTGGGAGGCACGGCGGTGCCCACCGGCTCTCCCGGCAGTGCCGCTGGGCACTGCAAGGGGCTGGGAAAACTCCATGAACCCACCACAGAGCATCCTCCAAACTCTCCAGGGTGGGCAAATGCAGTGACGGGAGAGCAGAGCAGAGAGACTTAACAGCCTGATCTTGCGCTAGGGTTTAATTTAAGTTAGAAATAACATCTCTTTCTCATCTAGATCATATTAGGATTTTGAAAGGGCAGTCACGCAACTTCCCCCAGCAGTTATGGCAGAACCGTGCTCGGAAATGAATGGAGCTCGTGGAAGCATTCAGGACCGAACAATTGGATTTATAATTAGGCCTAAAAAGGGAAGAACACTGAATAAAAGCAGCACAGCCAATTTTAGAAGAAAAGGAAGTTCTGGATGGAATTCATTGGGGTAGAGCACTGAAGTGGAAATGGAAAGTGTTCAAAGATAAATGAGTTTAGGCCTAAGAGTTTGCTTGACATCTAGAAAATGTACTAGGAACACAGTGTCAAGAAAAGCTAACATGAATAACAAAGAAACACAAGAAGTGAGAGAAGAGAGGAAAGAGCCATAAAACTTTGGGACAACAAAGAGTTGCAATTATAGAGGGAAATCTAATGAAGTGTAAAAAATCATAATGAAAGCAAAGATAGAGAATGAAAGGATGATTGCATATTTGCTTAATGCACATCGGAGAAGTGTCAAAGACATGGGGAACAAGAGGTCACTAAATGAGAAAATAAAGCTTCTGGAGGAAAGGCACTGAATTTATTGCTTTAAATACAGGCTTATTTGCTTGGGATTTACCACTTGAAGGCCAATGACAGAGGCAAGCGACAGAAACATTTTCCTAAGGAATAGAAAAAAATTTCCAAAGGAAATGGAGCTTTTTTTTTCTTGACAACTGATCCAGCAATGCAGTCTGACCCAAGGCAAAACACTGGGATCTAACAAGGGCTCAGAAATAGAGGGAAAACTTAGTCTAAACAGCCCCCAAGTCAATATTTCCTTAACAACACCCTTTACTGGCACCAGGAGTCCTGTCTCAAAGTGACTCAGTTTTTGCAGGCCATCCGCATTGCGAGGGCGATCTGCTTTCAGCCCTGATGGGGCTTGTCTCCTTTATGGGATTTTTCTAATAGGAAGAAATTGGTCCCCCAAAACCCTGCCACATCCCACTATATCATTCCTCAATAATATTACAGCAAGGGAGCTGCACACAACAGGTTAATGCTGTGGCCCACAAAATCTTTTTACCAGGTCCAGACCAGCAGTACAAGGTGTGATGAAAGCCATCCCAGGTTCTCCTGTGGGGATATCCCGTGGACTTCACTGCCTCCAGCACCTCTGCTGTTATTTAAAGGAAAACTCAGAGTGTCTCAGCTATGGGGAAAACTGAGCTCTGCTCTGGAATGAAATACAGACAGTTACCCACCAATATATCCCTTTCCCAACACGAGGTGCAGCTGTGGCTCTGCATTCACAGATCTGGGGCTGGTTTTTGAGTCCAGCAGAAGAAAACAGCTCTTTCTATAGAACAGTGTTCCCAGCAGGGACACAGGGTTTCAATACCCTTTTCTGCCCTGAAATGAGGAGTGGCCATGAGCTGGGGCTCCCACTTGGTCAGGGCAGCTAGGAGAGTACAGCACCAATGGATGGGACCAGCACCCTGCAGGCAACTTCCCAAACCCATGGCATGGAAGGAATCAGCAGCTAATGGAGAACATGGCTTAGATGACTCCAGCACAAGCACCAAAGAGAAGCACTGGATGGGACACAAGGAATGAGTCCTCACCTCATCCATATGTCCCAGTGCTGTCTATATGTCCCACCCATGTAGGTGCTTTCTCATCCCAGGTGAGGGACTGTGATCCCCAAGGAAGCACAGGGTGTTCCTGGGCTGGCCCAAACCATCCCTCTCGTTTGGGACCTCCAGGGCTCAGTGACCTCAGACATGGGGCTGAGGAGAAGCTCACTGCCCACAGCAACCCGGGACACCCATGGAAAAAGCAGAAAAATGAGCGGAACAAGGCTGCCAATGCATTTTCCCTCAAGAACACTATGAACAGCAGCGTGACACCCTGGGAACAGGATCCTACTGGTGCATTTATCAACCAAGCGATATCTAGACAATTAGTAGTTTTCTCTAATTTAGGACTAATTTTGTCCCACCAGTTTAAATTAAAGCCCCCAATAGGATAATTTCCTCATAACCATAATTTTGTTACGAGCTTTTCATTAATCCAATCACAACTTCTATGATATTATTTGGCAGCTGATTGAGACTACAGGAACCACAGGGGTTCACGCACATTGTCTCATTTCTGATAAAAAAAGAAGTAAAATGAGTCCAATTAAAAATTCTTTTAGTACTGTCTAATATGTGAAATTCCCCAAAGTCAGGACTGAAAAATCATCACTCTAGCCACACAGCACATCTGTGGGTGACAGCAGAAGCTACATGCTAATGTCAGCTGTCCGTAGGTGTCTGCCTGTCCGTCTAGCTCTCTGTAGCAATAATACATTTAAACAAAATTGCCAGGGTGGAAATATTCATGTTTGGAAATATTTGTCTATGGCTTTGGGGAATGTTCTCTGGAGTATTTTAGTTTGATCTCAGGGCTCTCTCAGCTCCCTGAAGTCTTACTCAAAGCATCCCAGGCCATGATGCAAATATTCAGCACAGAGCAATTCCCTGAAAATCTCATATACATAGCAAGAAATGGAAAAGAGAGAAACCCAGTGGTGGAAAGGTCTTGTGGCAGTAATAACATACAGAGCGTTGTCAGATGGGGAAGCTTCAGCTCGGAGATGCGTTAATTTGGAGGGAAAAAGAAGAATAGAAAGCAGTGGGGATTTTAAAGTGAATTCAAGTCTTGAAAATTGCACTTTCTTCAAGTCACACACAATCACTCCTGACAGAAATTTTTCAGGCACGTTGAAGTGCAGGAGGGAGGTGACAGAAATCCCTTGAAATAAACACAACAAAGGAGTCAAAAGAGAAAATCAAAATTAATCTAGGCTGTATAGTAGAAATATTAAAGCCGAGGGGATCTGTTTCCTTCTTCTCTATGAGCAAGAGCCGCCAGGCGTGGAGGGGCAGCTTCAGCATCAGGGGAAGGAGGATTCCCTCTTCCCTCTTGATGCAAAGCCGTGGCTCACCAGAAGCCACACCATGGCCTGGACCAAATTCCAAGATCAGTGACAATGGCCTGCATCTTGTGTTTTGGTCAGGCAAGGCCCACCTGGACCAGGTGCTGGAGCCAGCAGAGGTGCAGGCAGGGGAGGGCAAGAGCCAGTGGGGGCATGGTGGAAGGGGATTACCAAGCAGGCACAAGAGAAAGATAGGTTTCCCCCCCTAGCAAACAATATGCAATGGCAAAGGGAGGGGGACAGGCACTAAAACACTCCTGAAACTGGGCCAAACATGGCAAATGTTTCTGGAGATTAAAAAAAAAAAAAAAAAAAAAGAGGATGTATTTTAATAAACGAGGTATTCCGTATGGACATTTCAAAGACAAAGCGCTCCCACTTCCCACTTCAAGGCTGCATTTGCATTTCAAATTGACATCAGCCCAAGTGAGAGAAAGAAAAAGGTTTAGAAGAACTCAGAGATGAACCCCAATGCGTGGTTTGTCCTGGATGAAACCCACTTGAGTTTGCCACACAGCCTTTGAGCAGATCAGGGCAAGCTGCCCATCAGTGGGCCATGCCCCATGCAAGACCTCAGAGAAAAAAACCCCTAATTTTCAAGTTACTCCTACACCAGGCTGCTGAGAGGAGGAATGGGGCTATGGTTTTCCCCCCTCTGTACACAATTCCCCTTTATTGAAAGAAGCTGGCATTTGCACCCTTCCATCACCAGCAAACCCCTGGATTCCTAATTAAGCTCTCATTAAGAACCATACCTGCAGTGGCTGGATGCCAGCACAGTGCAACTGGCAGGAGCTTTTAATCCTTCTCCAGCTTCACCTCATAGGCAGAAAACAGAACTGAGCCAAGCCAGAATTTCTATTCTGTGAAATAATTAAACATTTTAAAACATGCTTCCCGTCCAACTAAGAGATAAGTCAAGACCCAGAAATTACTCCAAACATGAACAAGAAAATTTCTCTCAGAGCTGCTCAACTGCTTCCACATAGGAGACCTAGAGTGTAAAGAGCTGGTAGAACAGGAGCCTGTGAGGATTCCCACCTGTTTTCATTTTCCTGTTCACACTCTCAGGATATTGAATCTGACTCCACTAAACAGCCTGTCTGACAAATCTGACTTTTTCCAGTGGAAACCAATTCTGCCAGAAAAAGCGGAAGGTGAGCTGTGAGCTGTGAGCTGTGAGGTACAGCTGTGTCCCTGCTCTCCCACTCCTGCAGGCCACGCTTGAGCACGACGGGACAACCCAAACCCCACCCCAGCTGAGCACAGGGCAGCTTTCATACCCAAGGATGGCTGCACAGACAGTGAATGAGTGGTAGCGCCCTTCCATGCCCCACTTTGCTGAGCGGATAGGCTCAGGAATTAAGGCTTTTCTACCTCAACAACACGTTTTACTGGGATCTTTGTTTCTACTGTAGGTTAAACGCATCAAGGCTTCCTTGCTCAGAAGTGAACATGGGGCAACTTCTTCCTTGAGAGAGGGTCAGGAGGGGTCACCTTTACACAGCAGCATTGCTCCTTTTCCCTGCTACCCCAGTGATCCAAGCAGATCTTTGCTTTTGTTGTAGCCGCTCTTCCTTTTGTATCCTCAACAAAAAGAAATTAACTTCTACTGGGAGCAGCATATCAATAATTAGGGGTTCAGAGGCTTCACGCTACTGTTTCGCTCCTTCTCTGCCAACAAAGATAAAAAGTGCCCAAGAAGTGCTGACTTCCCTGCCATGCAGAGAGGCAACCAAGCCCCACATCCAAGGAAACGGGATGATGGTAGAGGGAAGGGGCAAGCAACCAGCGCAGTATGTGTGCCAGGCACCCAGACCTGAATATTTGGAGTGTGTCTGATCTTTGGGTTATGGGGTGCCACTGGGTGCTAGGATAGCCTAAAACCTGAGAGAATTTAATCCCAGCCCAAAACCAGGACAGCCACAGTGAGGTGCACGGGACTTTGCAGTTTTGCTGGATCAGGACCTGGGTGCAGGGAAGAGGCAGCAGAGCTGGAAACACAAGGTCAGAGCAGTTCAGCTCCATATTCAGAGGGGCTCCAGTCCTAGTCCTTTTTGAAATTAGTCTTTGCATGGATACTTATAAATAAATCCAGGACACTGCTTGTGTAACAATAACATTTTGCAGTATCTGGCATTTGCCGCTAGTTGAAGGCTAAGCAAACCATGCTTCAGTGGAGCATAAAATTGCTTTTCCTTTGGAACAAGCAGGGCATTGTAGTAATAGGCAAAACTGTACATTGTGTTAACGGCTGTATTTTCACATTATTGATTTACATTGTGTAATGCCATGCAAGACCTGCTTTCGATGATACGTGCATCTGTCATATCACAATAACTGCAAAGGGCTGGGTGCTGCTCGGAAAAATGGAGCGCTGGGGATCCCAGGGCAGATTCCCATCCATGTGCCCATCATGCCGAGGTGATGATTAGGGGGATGTTGTGGTAATGAGTAGGTCCCAAGTGTGCACTATGTAAATCGAGGCTGCTCGGGTCAGCTTCCACTTACTGTGCACATCCAACTTTTTCAGCCTGCTTACTCTTCTGACAAGAAGAGCATATGGAAATGCTTCCCCTTGGCAGGTCCCCTCAGCCCTATGTGTTTCAAGGTATCCAAGATAGATGGGCTTCGTTTTTTCCCCCTCTCCTTTCCAACTATTCTCTGCAGGTGCCAGATCTCCGCAGCCCCGGCATGGGGGTGCCTACAGGGGTCACCAGCAGAGCAGTATGAGAGAGAGCCACCAAAGATGAAGCCAGGGAGGGTTGTCACAGGAAATGTAATCACTAAACACACCTTAAAATAAGAGAATGAATAATCAGTGGATACAGCATTTTGAATTTAAGGGAATTCCCTTCAAAAATGCAATAGTGAAGTGTTGATATCAGTCTGAAAATTTTTTAAAAGCACCGTTGTCGTGGTTTGAGACAAATTTGGAAGGAGTTGATGGTAGAGGGAAGGGACAAGCAACCAGAAAACACCAACACATCCATCACAGCACAGGTTGCCCTCCTCAGGCCTGAAGCAGCTCAGCTCTGCCCCTTTGCCAGCACCTCACAGGGTAGATGTAATTCCAGAAATTTAATTTTGACCCCAGCTACCTACAGCAGTACAGAGATATATTTTTAAAGCTCAGGCTGAAGCGCTGCCTGTCTCCTGCCTATCCCTGCCTCAATGCATTCGTATCCACCATGTGCTTGTCGCTTTAGTGAAATGGAAAACCAGAGTTAAATGAGAGCTTGGCTTTTCAGTTCACCTTTCACTGGAAATTCGTCTGCTTTTCCTTCCTTACATATTTCTTTTCTTTACTATCTCCTAGTCTTAATCTATTCTCTTTGTTTCAATTGAAAAAGTGGGGCATGTTACCAAATTCTTATTTCAAACAATCTAAGATAAAATCAAAGATATAGCATAATCTTAGTTATTACTACCACGAACTGAAAGAAAATCTAAGCAAAGGAAAGTTTTCACTCGTTTTTCATTGATTTTTTTTTTTATTATTATTTACTCTGGTGCATTTGCATTTATTGCTTTTGAGGCTGCTCTATTCTCCAGACCTACAAGTCACTAGTGATCAAGACCTTAACATTGCACGTTGTTTAAATTGTTAGTTGTGTCATCAACAGCTCACAGAGGCAGTGCAACTCTGAACTTGGGTCTCAGAAGGTAAAAGTCTTTTCAGTTTGTCTTTAAATACTTGGATAAATCCCGTTAGCTTTCTCCACACCATCAAAGCATTTGGATAGCATAAAGCAACTGAATACATAAAAATGTATCTAAACACCTTGTAAATCTCTACACAGAGATGTTGCCGACACTACTTTTAATCCTAGGAAAACATTTCACCAATTACTGATCAAATACAATACAGCTAAATTTCACTGCCAGCACATCATTTTGATAACGGGTATGAAATTATCCACTCAATAGCTATTCGGAAATAAGTTAGAAAGATTGGTTTTCAGATTCTTCTGAGAATCCTAGAATAATCCCCTATAATCACCGTGGTGAGAATCCACCAACATTTTTCCCTTTCAAAAAGGCTGTCTGGGGCAAGAGCGTTGATGGTCTCTGCCTGTCCTCCAATGGATGCGTTCGAACAAAATATCTGAAGTCACCAGCACTTTGTTGGCAGAGGACTGGGGGTTTCATACTCTTCCATGACTCAGTCAAGAAAGTCTGCCAGCACAAGAAGAGGCTTTAGCTCTCCTCCATCAGCTTGGCTTCTCACGTGCACCTCAGTAACCTATCAAAATAAATCTTCCTTTCTCACAAGGCAAACTTGCATCATTTTATATCCAGAGTATGGAAGAAACAAAACAAACAAAATGAAGTGCCTAAAATAAGAAATAACTACCCTTTGCAATTCCCTGCTGCTCTGTGACAACTGCTAAATGTGAACCAGGAGTATTTTAGATTGTTTCAATTTTATGGTCTTTCTTGCTGCTTGGTATAAGGCTAAAAGGATTCACTCTTTCTTCTTTAGGGAAAGACACTGTTTTCTGATTTATTGTAGTGATTTCATAGATGTAAAATTTGGTCTGACTAGAGGAGATGAAGCAGAGGGATTGTTGGATGAGAAATGTTTTCCTTCTCCAAAGTGGTAATTAGATACCAGATATAAGCACAACAAAAAGAAACCCCGACATGTCCAAAGCTTTCCTTTCCCCTTCAGTAGCACAGTTTCTGCTTCTTTAGGGATTTCTGCTGCCTGGGTACCACAGAGTCCTTAGCCCAAGGAGATCTGAATTTCTCTATACTTGCATACAAAGCTCTCTGGGGATCCCCTGCCCTTGCGCCCTCCTTGTCAACGCGGAGCAGAGGTGCTCCAGCTCCCCTGCCGCCCCGACTGGGGACTTTGGCTGTCCCCAAAGGCACACACAACCTGCCCATCTAAAGCAAAGGGCAGCTACTGGCCAGTAGTGCCTTTCCTCCATCCCAGGACCAGGCTGCTTGTTTCCATGGGTAATTATGCAAGGGGTTAACTGGGGGCATCACAGCATCCCCTAGGAAGCTCAATTAAAGACCACAGACCGAGCTTTCATCCCGCAGGTGAGGTCTGCAGACACACATCCAGACTGCTGGAATCACTGGTCTCTGTGGCAGTCCACTGCCACCCCAGCATGGAGGAAAGACAAACGTGTCACCAGTGAGGCACCTGCCCAGGGAAAGGCTGCAGCACCACCAGGACCCACGTGCTCCCAGTCCATGCTAAAATGGCAAAGCCATTCTCTCCTCCCCCAAAACTGCAGGTTTCATACCCCGAAGGGTATTGCATAGCGGTAAAAGAGTTAAACCAGCAAAACACTAGCATGAAAAAACCTTTTTAACAGCTGCACACGAGTCAGTTTTCATTCACAAGCAAATTCAGCCAAAAGAGCACAGGCACAACCGTCCATCCCAACAGCCCTGTTCTAGCCACCATAAAATCTCCACAATCAGAGGAAGAACAAAGCACCATAACTTGTTTCATAAGCAAAACCATTTCCAAGTGGCTTGGAGACTGAATCACACACCAAACCTGCTCACAATAACACACTGAATCCCTAATGATGCAGGGAGAGGCTGATGGCAGCTCAGGACTCTCACAGGGGGTCACTGGACAAGCCAAGTCTGCCTGCATATCACTCAAAGCCAAGATAGGAGCTAATTACAGTGTACGTGCTATTCACTCTGTGACAAAGGGATCAGGAATGTTTTGGGGAGTGGAGAGGGCACACAGAGCCAGGCAGAACTGAGAGAGGTGGCAGTACTGAGACCTGAGGTGGAGGGGCCGCGTCCTCCTCTCTGTCTGCTGGGCTGAGCCTTCAGCTGCGAGAGAAGTTGGATGTGAAGAGTATACAAATTCTTCCAAACCTTAGGGGTTTTATTGCGCAGGGGAAGCGTGGACTTCAGCAGCGGGACCTGAAAATCCTGGGCAACATTTCCAAGCCGTGCTCCCAGCCAGGCTGTAGGGCATGAGGCAGCCAAGGAGATCCACCAGCCCCAACAATTGAGTAACAGGCTAGGCAGCACTCAGGGCAGCCTGGCTGCAGGGCTTTTTTATTTCAGCTTTACCTTCCAGACAAGATTATTGACCTTTCCAGTGCAGTGTTTAACAACCTCCATTCATCCCCACTTTCCCCTTCCCTTTGTTGCTCTGTAATAAGAGAGGCAATAGGGCACATATTTCTGCAGAACAAAGCATTATCATCCTAACTATAGTTTCCTGGTATTTTCATCTCTTTTACCATTTTATTAAAAGCAATTAGCTGAGAAAAACCATCTTTTTTAATCTGTACACTATTGTTCTCATTTCTCTCTGAATCCAAGGAGGTCTTTTCAGAGGCTATTTTATTCATAATTACATATGTTGGAACAACTGCTCAGAAAGTGAGCCCAGAAAGGATTCTGACAATACTTTCCTAGCAGGCTTGGTCCTGCTACCTCTGAAGTGTGTAATGCTAATGATTTAATAAAATGTATATGAAAACAAGGGCTTATTTTCAACAGCTTGTGTAAATGATGGATATAGCCATGCCAGGAGCATTGGCCTGATGGACTGAGGAGGAGTTGGAATCACAGCAAAATCAGGAGCCAAAGACTTTTGCTCGGCTGCCAGACTTGGCTCCCCTGACTCCTTTGAGGCATCTGGCTGCAGGCAGGTATGACCATGAGGATAACACGGCAAGGGATGATGATCTTCCAAGATAAAGATCCCAGCTGCATCCGTTTGTACTCAAAACCTGCAGGACTCTGTTACTGCTGTAAACTGGAGGAAGACTGGCCCCGTGGTCTCATTTGTCCCCAATGCTCCAAACCTGATTTAAGCACAAACCACTCCAGCTTGAAAGATGCTTTCTGGAGTTTTTGGCATATGTATAATTCTCATTCCAAAGCTTCCCCCCTCCACTTCTCTGTTTACCTTATAGGCTTTTATTTAAAAGAGTACAGTCAGAGCATTGCAATTTTTTCATTTGAAAGAGATTTTTGAAATTTATTTAATTTTTTTACACTGTGAAAAAAACTTTAAACTGTATCATATTCAGTCGATTGGCTCTTCACATTTTTTTTTCAAACTTCCCCTCCACCACCTTTGTTAATTACCCACCATTTGAACAAGGGTCTTCTCCTGCCTTGATCCTGCCGTGAAATCATGATGCTATATTTGTCTTTCTAACATCAAAGTCATTTCCATGGTCACCAACTGTGATGTCATAAACACATTTTTAATGGGTTGTTTACAGCAGGGAACAGAAGGAGAGAAGAGATTATGGGTGGAAGGAAACTCTTATCGATACATAACAGTTTAAAGCACAACTGTGATGCTGAAGCATGCAGAAAACTTGAAGCTGAAAAAAATCCTTGCTGAAATAGCTTCTCTTCTGTAGTTCACCCCAGCACAAAATTCCCTTTTTAAGTTACTAGAGAACAAGCAATCCCAATGGATTACTATTATGTCAGCCAGCCCAGAGTTGTGCAAGTTACTTTGTAAGACTGGAAGGCAGCAAATCCATGCTCCAATCCATTTGGCTCACTGCGCAAACTTCTTTCCTCTGCAGTGACCGAGTACTGGAACAGATTGCCCAGAGAGGTTTGAAGTCTCCTTCAACAGAGAGATTCAAGAACCATCAGGATGCAGTCGTGTGCCATGTGCTCTGGGGTGAGAGCAGGGAGATGAGCCATTGCGGTCCCTTCCAACCTGACCCATTCTCCCATTCTGTGAAACAAAAAACTTTGCTGCCGCCTTCTCAGGGGATGTCAGGAATGGCCAAGAAAGGGCTGACACACTCCCGAGTCAGCAGAGAGCTGCAGAAGTCTCTGTTTGGAAAAGATTTTCCGTACTGGGGTCCCAGTATGCTGCAGGGTGTCCCCACTCTCCTGCTGGACCACAGCCAGTGATTCCCCTTGGGTGAGTCAAACTCTGCACAGCCTGCCATCTCCCTTCACACCTAGCCTCTTCCAAGCAAAATCCTCGAGTAAAACTCATCCCAGAGCCTATAGGGGGAAAGATTGGGGCTGCCTGAAGGTGTGGAGCCAACCATGGCACTTGGCTCTCTTGGAGACATGATGGTAAGGCACCCCTGTACATATGCTCTAAGGAGATTATCTCCCTCCCCTGCCCAAAGAAAACACGAGAGCAAGAGGAAAAAACGCACTGGACAATGAAATTCCTAAATCCTCATCCCATGAGAAGAATTAACGTAGCTCTTTCCCCGCACCAATCCCGGGAGCTCCCCAGTAGGAGATCCTATTGTACCTCACACACTAGCGAGGGTACATCTCTCAGTGAGCTCTTTTTCCAGAGCGAGCGCCATCTCTGGCATGCAGGAGCTGGGATTTCACACACCCTATTCATCACCGAGGCATGGAACAAGGGAACCACCATTTTGCTGCAGTCCCACAGCAGGAATAAAATGGTGGCACAGATGAAAACTGCCAGATCAAACACAATCCAGTTGCCTGTCACCACCTGCAGCTCTTCTCCACCTTACATGTAACGCTGAATTCTTAATCAGGTTAATATTTGATTTCTGGGTGCTTAAACAAACACAAAAAAAAATACCACAAAAAACCTCACAACCTCACAAAAAGAATATAATGCCATAACAGGTGATTGAGGTTGCAGCCACAAAGTACTGAGATGCAAACTATCAATGTCAGAATTTATATTTCTCCCACAAAATGGCAAGTCTGCAGCTCTGGTGTTTTTTCACAACTGGCTCACCCAAAGCCACCAAGAACAGGTAGCTTGACACATGTTCAACATAAAAAGGCTCAATATCTTTCCTAGTATCTTTTGGGAAATATTACAGTGGCAGAGAAAATCAGAAGTGTTCAATTAGCTGCTGTTAAATAGCCCCTTCCCCATGTTACACCAACTTGCTACTTAAAGACTTTTTGGAAGGCAGTCCTGAAGGGTGAAAGGAAAGTAGGCTGGCGTGGGGTTTTCAGGGAGGATGGTTACTGCAGATCAGGCAGAAGAGAGTTTGCCTTTTTTCGTTTGTTATTTGCACATTTCTTGTGCTCACACACAGAGTAAAGCTAACCTAAAGCCAAGCCTGAGCACTACAAGGCCAAAGTCCCTGGGACTGGGACAGACACAGGTTCCTCATGCTTAATGAGACACCAGCCACAAAATTAAATTAATTTCTATCCGTGGAGAATCCTGTCCTGTATTTAGCTTTGAGTTTAAATAGAAGTTTCAATAAACTATACAAGGAATGGATTATTACAAACAAGTTAGTTTTCCAACCAAATTGAAGCAGTGTAACACCTAACAGCAGTTCTTCCCAACAGCACAGATTTATTTCAAAGTTAAATCTCATACGATCTCTTTAAAATACAGAGCACACTCAATGTTCCTTGTTTATTTCTTTCACAGTCAATAACTGGAACAAAATATTTCTTGGCTTACACTTTTTAACCAGTTTGAATCTACAGGCTGTAGATTTTCCTGCATTCTGCTCTTCTAATAACACAGAAATCAGTAAATGGAACACATTTGCTGTCAGATTCTGTTTAACAATTACTTGTTACCTTTATTTCTACATTAATCCTATTAATCAAATGTTGCCAAATGAATTGCTGAAGCGACAAAAAAATCACTTCATTCATTTGTAAGACACCTGTTAGATGTCTTAGAGATTTCTTAATCTTTCATCTCACATATGTTTTCACATCTGATAATTCTACTATTATAAAAAAAAAATAAAAATACCCAAAGTCTGTAGAAATAGTTCAAGAAGAGACTGACTGGAATGGGTAGAAAAAAACCCCAAACCTAAAATCCCACCATACTTTTCTTTAGCGGAAATCCTTGGCTGACCAGATGAAGCATCCATCATGCAGGGAGTCCCTGCACTCAGTCCAGTATTTTATTTCACATGATCAGGTACTGCAGATCACTGGTAACAAGTATGTAAATCTTACATCTTTTCAGTTTCCTATCTAATAGAAATCACTATATAAAATGCCCATTAAAGGCACAGACTCAGTCTTTCCCCCATTTTAATACAGTGCAGCCTTTTATTCCAAGTTCAGTAAGGTAAAAATCAGGCTTTAAAGACACTCTTTGGACATCCCAGAAACAGGCACAGACAGACCTTTCCACCTTCCCCAAAACCCTCATGTGTCTAGCCCCAACACCATCAGAGGAGGCAAAGAAGGAGAGCTTGCATTGCCAGGATTGTTACTTTTAGGGTAAAAAAGAGCTTAAAGCTGAGGGGAAAGATTCAAGTTGGACTTCATAGCACTCTCTTCTCTGGAAAAGGTACAATGTGAGCTGACAGGGACTTTTCAGAGGCGAGAATTAGGAGCAGTGCTTTTTCATTGCTTGATCTCCCAGACTACGAAAGTCCAGTCTTGTGAAAGGGCAGGTGTTGCCACTGCATAATAATCCAAGTTTAGCCTAAAATATAAATGGTGTCTCTGCAGCACTAAATAGAGAAGCTGGTTCTGATGTATTGTGTCCCTGCTTTTCACTTCTCTGACACACAGAAATGCCAAATAAAACAGCAGATTTGAACACTAGTGCCCAGGTAGGAGACCGGCTTGCAGATACTTGCCACAGCTTGCAAGAGTGGGGTAGAATCCAACTGCAAAGTGCATTTGCACGGAACAGTTTAAAGACAGTAATGGAATTTCGGTTTTAGCATTAATCAGTGCTAAGAGAAAATCCCCGGTAGGGGTGATCAGCTACAGGATGCCAGGATGGACAACGTGTAACTGCACCTTAATCTGCAGCAGAGGCTGTAGAGATCTGGGTCCAGCTAAAGAGCCAGCAGGATCTCCCCCAAGCTGGGCTTACAGAGCCATCCTGATTGGGATAGCACAAAACCCCTCTTTTCTTTCTACGTGCTGCTGCCTTTGGCTTCCCCTAATTTTTGCTATGCATCTTCTACATAATTTCTGTAACATCCTTACATTGGTCTGCCAGACTCATAACTCAAGCTTCCTGACCCAGCCTTCCTTAAGGATTTCAGGGGAAGAAAAGAAAAAACCAAATTCAAACAAACAAAAGGAAGCTCTGGCACCAAGCAACCCTTCTGCAGAAAACATCACACAGTTGGGTTATTGTCCCAAAATCCTTACCTCCCACCCGAGGGATACACAAAATGCTTTTGGGAGCAAGTGAGAGCTGAAAGAGACACAGCAGTCATTCACGAGCAGGAAAAGTTGTCCCATCCTGCAGGCATCTCGGTTTATTCCATTTTGTTATTCATTTTAGTCTAGAACTTCCATATGCATCTACCTGCAAAGTGCTGGGGGAAAGATGTGCTTTGAGGAGAGGCTTGAAGGTGGAGAGAAGTGCAGAGTGTCCCAGGAGGAGGCTATGAGTCATTAGACATCACCCACAAGTGAAATCAACTGCTCATCCTCAGCTTCTGTTTCCAAATGTGATGAAAACATGGGGTAAGGATGCCATTTGTTAAAGTTTTTCACAATAAAATATTAGAAATAATGGTTTTGAGCATTTGGTTTAGTAAATAGGATATTTGCTTAATCAAAAGAACCCAAAGTGTCTGTCTATTATTATATTGGATGTAAGATGGGATCATTAAAATTCTCCTGTATATTGAGCAGCACCAGAAAATGCCCATCATCAGGCAGCTGGGCACTTCTACCACCCCCTGGGAGAGCAATTGGACAGGAAAACTCAGCATCAAAACTCAGCGGCAAAAAAACCCCACCCTTCTGATTTCGAAGACAGAAGGATTAATAGCCAAGTTATTAAATTAATAGCAATCACGAGGGAAAATATTTAATGTCTTTGCCTCGGCTTGCTGTGTTTTTCTGAGAAAGCTGCAAAAGGGAATTTGTCAGGGGTAACAGTTTATGTTGCTCCTAGAGGCAGCCATCTGGGATGCTGAGATTAGTATTTTAGATTTCTATTATCTGAAACTCCACTGGCAGACTTTGCAAAAAGGTGTTTATAAATTCTGTAGTGCAGTTTAAGTAAAACTATTTAACCTAGGGACTAAGAAATATATGTAATTACCGTAGGTGGATAATGCTTTTTCATTGCCATTCACCAAAATTAGTCTACCAGATATTATTCCTAAGAGGTATAATTAAAATCAACATAAAATTCAGAACACAGTGAAAATAAAACATTAGGAGATAATGTCTTTAAAATTACTAGTCCTCTGCACTGCAGTACAAGCATAATCACTCTCTGGTTAGCAGTGTTTGTTTTCCCTGTACAGGGATGCTTTGAACTCCCAGGCTTCCCAGCTGAGCTGTTACTTTGCAGCCCATTGTAAGAAGCAGATATTTAATGAGTCTCCATAATAAACTCCTTCTCTAAATAGCAAATGAGAGAACTTTATTGAATGCAGGGTTTTGACACCACATTTGGTCTCTGTGTTACTCCCTAAGCTTCCGTTGAAAGCAGACTGGGAGCCTCCATGGGTTTTAGGCGGGTTCAGATCCGGACCCATGTACCTGTCATTAACGCCTGCCCTGGCAAAATGTCCAGGGATGAAAATGAGACTCGTGCCAGGGTTTTCTTCCCTGCTACTTAATGCTGAATCCCATATTGAATAGCAGGAGAAGCATTTCAGAGCAGGGTACTTGTACCAGATGTTTAATCATGTTTTCTGCTCCTGCAGAAGACATAACCTGACGTTAGATGCCACCTCTCATTATAAATGTCTGGCCTCCCTTGTTAATGAAAGACTTTGTTTTCTTTTCGCAAATGTTATTAAGCAAAGAACAAACTGATTGTCTAAATTGATTAAGCAGATTCATCCCAGTGAAAAATTTATTATTTGCCTAGTTCATTTCATCAAATCAATTCAGAGGAAAAAGGCTCCATGAATTAAACTAATCACAAATATATATTTTAAAAGCCAGTTGTTTCTGGCAGGTTACAGTTAGTGCAGTCAATCACTGAGACAATAACTGAATTTTAAAGTAACATCTTGCATTGCTTCTCAGAAGCTTCTTTGTTTTTTCTTTCAGAAAATTGGTGCTTTGGGGACAAATTCTTCCCCTCTTCAGTCCTATACATTCTGAATAAGCTTCTGTGGGTGCCCAGGAGTCATTCTTGGGGAAAAACCCGAAATACTTAGCTGGCATTTTCTATAAAACAACAATCATACACTAATTAGAAAGCTAACTATGATAGATTAATAAGAATTTCTGATTGCTTCAGTCTAAACTCTTGAAAAACACCTATTTATAAAAGTAAAATGTCATTAATTTATTAGGCTGAACACACACATTCATAAGGCTCACTCACATCACAGTCAGAGAAAATTCCTGTATAATTTTTTGCAGGACACAGATGGAAAAGTCAAGCCCAGAATGCTAATATTCAATTCAGTTAAAAAGAAAGATCAACCACCACATTTGTATTTCTCCAGCAAATTATAGACAAGCTTTGGGCTTTTTGTGAATGGATATGTGTACACAGACACACAGGTATTTTATAGATCGTTTTCCTACAAAGGTAACTTTGAAGCCAACATTCAAGGAGAATCTTGTTAATCACGTAGATCTTTGCGAAGATGTTCGTCACAGAGGGCTCAATAAAAGCACCCAGGTCGCACTTCACAGTCGATCTAATAAAAATAATTCTCTAACTTGTTCTTCTTTATATCCTGTGAGCCCAGAGGTCCAGCAGCAGCATCACTGCCAGGATCTGCCCTCAGCGTGGCCACAACTCTCGTAATATTACAAGAGTTAAATGAAGATGTTGGGAGCACATGGTGCATGGTACAGCCTGGAGATGCCTCTACCACATTTCCATCTTGGTCTCAGGTTAACAGTTCAAATATCTTCCTACCAGATGGTTATATTCAGTCCCACAGCTTTTTAATGATGCCAGTTTCAAGTAGCTCCAAATTTACCTGTCTCTTGCTGAACTTTGTGGGAACAGTTCTTGGCTGCACCCACGATTCAGCATCCAGGCACAGGTACACCAACAAACACTTTATAATTACAGCTCATTGGTCTCCACTTCCTTTTTCAGTAACCTTTCTCTAAAAACAAGAGGAAATATTACCTCTGCTCTTTGTGCCCACTGAGGCCTGAATTTGCGGGGCAGATGTTTGGTGGTGCAGCTGATGCCTTGGTACCTGTGCTTGCTGTCGAGGAGAATTTGGGGTATTAAACAAAAGCAGATTTAATAACAGCACAGAGTGAGAGCAAAGGCTATAAACACTGGGGCATGAGCAACAATTTAAAAGCATGTGGCACAGCTCACTATTCCCACTGCCAGAATGGCTGCTGCCAGGAAATGCTGATGGCCGTAACAGGTATTTGATGCAATCCCCCGTGCTCCATTACTTCAAAGTCAAATCTGGTTTCAGTGGAGGAAAAGCAGATTTATCTGCGAATGTTTAAGTTACTCCCTTACCAGTTACCCAGTGACATCCATGCTCAACTACTTAACTTCTCAGAGTGAAGAAAACCTGACTAGGTAATTTCATTTAAAAACCTGTGTATTCACCCTTCTGATTCTTTTTAGTATTCCAAGGAATAGAAAACACCTTTCAGGCCACAACTGCCAGCTAAGCCAGCCTCCCGTTCCTTATTGCACTAAGAACCAGGGCACTTTTCTGGAAGGTGGGAGGGATGGAGCCGCTGGCAAGCAACACCTAGGTGTGCCGGGGGGTGCACACAGGGCAGAGAGGAGAAGCCAAGGTGCCAGGTAAGAGCTCTGCCAGCTTCCACTGCACTGCTGACAAAGCTGCTGCCAGCTGGGAAGTAACACAAATTGGAACTGACAGAGAAATGTGACAAATTCATTATTAATAGCACAACTATTTTTTAATACATAGAAGTCTGTACTAGATTAATAAAAACAGGCTTTTATATTCCTTTCTGACAGCAGTGATGGTGTGTGATCTCCAGAAAATGGAGTGCTACTGATGCTGGCTCTGGCTCTGGCTGGTGTTGGGGTGCTGCAGCAGATTCAGCAGGGACAGGATTTCTCTCCAGGACATTGCAACTCCTGCACACTCCAGAAGGTCACGCAGGCTGACTCTGTGGCAGGCTGAAGCACTCACACAAAAGGTCAGCATGCTGTGGAAACCCGCACACAGCTCCTCCTCGGGGGGCTCAAACCTCTTGGTGTTCATTAGAATCTGCCTTGTTTTATCTCAGCCTATTGTGGGTTTTAAGGGAGATTTATTTTTTAAACTAAGAACAACCCATGGGGTGTATCAGAGACTTGCTCACTCCAGCCCACCACTCTGCAGACCAAAACTACAGCAGCACAGGCGGATTTCTGTTTCTCTCTCTCCACCTACCACACCCAAACACATATCTGCACACCCACAAGCTCTCAAGCAACCTATATCTCAGTCTATATATGTATACACGCATTTATAAACATAAATATTTTTATTCTTGCTATGGGAATGTTTACCTCAGGTGTACAAATGAGGCCCATCAACGTGTAACATAAATACTTCGTTTAACATCCCATTAGCATTTATTCCTTCTATCTCTGCTATTTTTTTTTTTTTAACTTGTTCTCTTCAGAGGAAAGAAAACAGTGTCAGGGAAAAAAATATTCCGAACAAGTCTTGAGAAGGATGAGTTTAGGAAAAATGCATTCACTCACTCTTACTGTTTCCACCTCTAAATCTCAGCGTAGCTGCAGTGCACGGACTACTTACAAATGACCCTACACAGTTTCAGAGGAAAATAATTTAGTTCTTTAGAAAGAATTTTTCTGATAACTGGCTGCTTTTTTTCAGCCTCCTTGGCATTTTCTGCCACTCTCTTGCATTTACCAGAGGCAGGTTCCATCACCCCTTGCTGCCTTCCTCGCAGCCAGTACTAAAGGTCTCAGCACCCCCACACGGCATCCTGGCATTCCCGGGCTGGGAGGACGCGGCAGGTTCCTGCCAGCCTCGGTCCAGACACACGGCCACAGCCTGGAGCTCCCCGGGACAAAACCAGGGAATGTGGCTCTTAGAAAAACAGATGTGACACGGAGTTGCAGCAAACATTATCCAGCCATGAAAATGCTGCCGTGCAAAGCCGAGCCGCACGCCCCTGTCCCCGCTCCAAGAGGGGGAACTGCCCGCCCGCGCACCGCGGTGGCTGTGGGATGCGCTCGGCCGAGCGTGGCGGCTCCCGAGAGCAATCAGCGCCTTCCCAGGAGGGAGAGGAGCAATAAAGCATGTGGCAAGCTGTCACTGTGGGGGAAAAGGGGCAACTATGGCTCCTGTGAGAATTACAGTTGGTGGGATTCAGCACCCGGCAAAGCTGCTGCCAGGCGAGTGCTGGGAACGTGAGGGGCGCAGTGTGTGGTGAGAATGAGCCATGGATGCACGTTCTGTCACCTGCTGCCCCACCACACCCAGTTCCCGGATGGATGGGAATGCTCCTGCGGCAGGGAGCTCATAGAGGAGCCCCCTGCACACCTCATGGGGATGTGCTCGGAGACAGGAAAGGCCAATTTCCAGAGCCTGCTCTGAGCCACCAACCCCTGCCATGCAATAAAACAGCAAATTCCATATGTTCGAAGGAAAAGTTCCCACAGAAACTTCTTTCCTGACTGTTTTAAGCTGAACATAACACAAACCAAGGAATACTTCAGGTGGGGATGGAAACACAAGGGGCCCCTACATCCCCACGGAGGTGCAAGTCTTTTTCCCTGGCTCTTGCCACATGGGTGCCAGCACCTCCGGGATCAGCGTGGCCCAGAGCAACCTGGAAGATCTTACTGCAGCTCAAGTTTGCCTCAGCACCACCCTGCCCATGTGGTCTCCAAGCTAATGGGGGCGACCGGTGCACTGGCCGCCAGGACTGTCCTCTCAGGCCTTTGCAGTCACGGCTGTAACCTGCGAGAGGGGACCCACGAACACATCCCGGGAGTGGGCAGCAGCCACGCCGGACTGCCGGGGGGCCGGGACAGAGGACCCTCCTTGGGCCCGAGGAGCTGAATGAAGAGCCGGGGGGCGATGGCAGCCGCGTTGGGATCCTTTGAGCCGGAGGCAGCCGCTGCTATTAACACACAAAAGCGATGCCGAGCAGCCGAGCAGGACAAAAGAGATGGGGGGCAGCCAGACAAGAGAAACGGAGGGTGGAGCGAGACAAGAATGGGAGAGGAGCTGCGCGGACAAGAAGGAGGGGAGGGAGACACTCACACACACAAAAATCAGAGAAAGGGAAAGACAAGGGGATAACAAGGGGGGAAGAGACCACACGGGGGAGGGCGTTCCTCACCTGGTCCGATCCCTCCACGCTGCTCCTCTCACTCTTTGCTTGCAAGGACACCGGAGCAGAGCATCAGAGCTTTGGGTTGAATGCCCATATCCAAGAGGATTTTCCTGTTCACTCAGGTTTTGCATTGCTACTGGGGAGGCTGTGATCAGCAGATCTGCAAAGGGACCTGGAGTAACTGGGTGAGTTTCTCACAACAGCCGTGTCCCTCATTCCTATTCCAAAAAATGCACCTTGGATGATGTCACAGTCACTAGCATCTGCCTGCAAAACCAAAAGCTGGTCCTAGTTAATGCCAGGTTAGGGAGAGGCATGGGTCAGCTGAGGTAAACAAGCAGAAACGACTACTCTTGAACTCAGGGAACATAAGATGTCGATGGCTCACCCAGCCTCACTCCTCTCCTTTAAAAGCACCCACCAAACCTGGGAGTCCCAGGAGCACTTCCCTCCTTCCTGCAGCCAAGCAGCCCCAGCAGCCTCACCAGCAGTTTAGAGACAAGGTGGCAGAATAACAATAAAACTCAGAAGAGCAGAAAGGTCCACATCAGAAGGTGCTGGAGCGCTAAAACACAAAACTACTTTTGTTGCCTGATAAGGCCTCTGTAAATGACAGAGTAAACTACAGAACAAATGTAAAGCTCCCATCGTTCTCAAGTATATTTGAAAAGCTCTCATGTTTCCTGTGTTTCATAAAACAAGAAAGTCAGAAATGGAAAACACATTTTTAAAGTATGAACTTGCAGGGAACTCAATAAAAATGCATTTTTCTGACTGAAAAAGTATCTTTATATTCAGGAATGAAAACTAACACTGGTGGCTAACGTGTCTCAGGCTGGCGGCTCTGGCAGCTTCACCTTTGAGCTCCGGTGCCCCTCACATAGCACAGCAGCCAGCACTTCTCCCATCTCCCTCCCCAGTTCAATATTATTTTTAAGACTACCTCTTTTTTATTAATTTTCAAGACTATAATATTTTTATTAGGATTTTTGTAGTTTTATATCTTTCCTTTTCCAGAGTACCAGCCCTGTGGCATTCACCCTCTAAAATAAAAAATGTTACCACTTTTCTCTCTAAAGCCACTGCCACACTTCTGGCCACATTTCTGCTGGTTACCAAAACCACCGCAAGAGCTGATGCCACAGAAAGGCCCATTTCTAATCTCTATGCTCTGGTGGCTGCAGCATATGATTCCTCAACCCACATGGTCCAAACATGATACAGAATGGGACTAGTCCTCCTTGGGCCACAGCTCTCCAGAGCAAACAAAATATCTGAGATGAACAGAACCTGGCTGAAAGTAACTGAAAGTGAATGCTGACATCTCCAACTCTCCTTGTTTGAGCCTCCCCATGCCTGTGAGGAAAAGACCGATGAAAAATAAGAAAGAATGGGGAAAGAAGGAAAAAAAGGAAGAAAATTTCTTGGAATGCTCAGAAATTATTTACATGCATGTTCATAGCCTAAAACAAGGATCATGGATGAGTTAAACCTTAACTTCAGCTACAGCTTGACTGGAATAAGGATTTCATTTTCAAACACTAACTTGCGTATTGTTATTTTTTTCATAAAGCTGGGGCCAACATCATCTCTGGCTTCCCAATAGGGCTAGAG
Source organism: Cnemophilus loriae (assembly GCA_013397755.1). Classification (NCBI taxonomy): domain Eukaryota; kingdom Metazoa; phylum Chordata; class Aves; order Passeriformes; family Corvidae; genus Cnemophilus; species Cnemophilus loriae. The sequence continues at coordinate 421,039 of VZTF01006668.1, forward strand.
CAGAGTATCTGTGGGTGCAGGCATTAAAATATTCACAACACCTTAAAAATGTGTTGTTTTGTTGTTAGGTTTTTTTTTTTTTAACTTAAAATAGTTGTTAGGTTTCAAATGTGCAAAGTGTTAACCTCCCCACAAAAGTGACCTGAAAAAAAGATTTTTGATCAGCACCAGTATTGAGAATAATTCAGTTCATATGTGTTGAAATAACTGTGGGAGACAAAATGTTTTAGAAAACTGTTGTCCAGGATCTTTCACAATTTCAGTTTTCTTCTCCAACAGAATTATGAGGTCTAACCCAAAGATGAGCTACAAAACAGCAGGCAGAAACCAGCAACAGGAAAAGACGGAGATAGCCAAGCCTCCTGCCCGCCACTACACATGTACATTTGTCGGGGCAACATATTTCAGGTGATGGGAAATCCTTCCATAGCACAGATAACTCTCCAAATAGGCTCTGTAGTTTGAATTTCAATTCTTTTTTTATGTCTGCTTTTTGACTTCCAACATTAAGCATGATGGGAACACTACCAATAGGTAATTTGGGAGTTATAATACGTGATGTGCTTTGAAATAGGAAAGAAGTCTCGGTTCATTTGGATGTAAGAAGTGATCAGGGAAAGGGGAGATGGGTTGGATTTTGAGAAAGCAGTAGGGGTAGGGTAAATGTTGCCTCTGGGCTAATGCCAGAATCTTTCTCCTCTTTCACATTCTTTATCCATTCAGGATAACCTGGAACACACCAAATGGGTTTTCCCATGCAGAGGCTTCTGGGAAGCAGTTTAGATACATGATTTCAAATGCAAAAATTTCTTCCCAGCCCAGGCCATCACGTAGAAGCCAATTCCTGAGCAGAGTGGAGATATCTCAGTCTTCAGATCTTTCCCAAACTCTGGCAGGATACCCTGAGTCTTTGTGATCCAACCAAACATATGTCACGCTTCCTCAAGTTAATAATAGATGTCCCAGGAAAGACAGCTCTTGAGGTCAGGGAATTTTTTTTCCTTCTTTTTCTCTCTCTTTTTTTTTTTTTCTCATGTCTTTTCTCTTCTCCTTTGGAAGGGGTGGGGGAGTCCGAGTGGAGCCCCCGAGCTGCCTGCCCGGCCACCCCTCGCCCACCTCCCCGGCCAGGAGCCCAGAGCCCCGCGGCTGCCAGCGCTCTGTTTGTCTTACACTAGTGTCCCCTGAATGAGGAAATATAAATAGAAGAAGCAAACATATGACTCTCTTTAGCACAAAGCCTCCCCACCTCCTCCTTGCCTTTTTTTTTTATTATTATTATTTTTCCTCCTCCTCTGGCGACATAAAAAGAGGCTGCGTCTGCCCCTGTTGAATGTAAATGCCTTTGAAGTGGAACTAATCATTTCAAGGATAGTTTGCGTTGTCCTAACAACGCAGCTGAATTGCGAAGCCCCTCTTTTTGTTGAAGATATGTTTTCTTTCTTTCAGCCCAACCTGATGATGATATACTGCTTTCACGCTCTGTCCTCCCGCATCGTAAATCTCCGCTGCCGCCTTCCCCGGCTCGAACTCCCCCACGCCAGCGGGAGACCGGCTGCGGCTCCCCCCGGGCAGGGCCGGGCTGGACCGGCCGGGACCGGGAGGAGCCCCGGCCGCGGCGCCGCCGAGAAGTGCATCCCCGCGGCCGGGGCGGCCGCGCCGCGGAACCGCATCCGCAAAGTGGGGGATGCAGTCGCCAGGAAGGGCGGGAGGCACGGCAGGTGGCCCTGAACCCCTCTCCGTGCACACCTATTCCTCCCCGGCCACCCTTCCGTTCATCAGCTTCTGAGTACCCTCCATCCGCCCCCGACCAGCATTCTGCAGCCCCAGCGGTGCACCCCTCCAGGCACCCCTCATCGCTCTTGCTGTACCCCTCCAGGCGCCCTTCTGTACTCCGGGTACCCTTCACGCTCCCACCCAGTATCTCTCATACCCCTCTGGGCACCCCTCCATCCATCATTGTCTGGGTACCCTTCACCTTCCCACCCAGGCATCCCTTATCCCCATCTCCCTTGTGTGTCCCTTTAGACTCCTCCCTCCATCCCGCTCTGGGCACCTTTCATTCTCAATCCCAGGCGTCCCACATCACCCTGATGCACCCCTTCAAGCACCCCTCCATCCATATCCCTCCGGACACCCTTCATCCTCCCCTCTACGCATCTTGCATTCCCCCGCGCTGCACCCTCCATCCATCCCCCTCTGATATCCATCCTCCCCCTCCAGGCATCCCGCATTCCGCTCCGAGCATCCCTTCCCAGACCCTCTGGGCACCCCTAGCTCCCGTTAATGCCATTAGTGGCAGAGGTCGGGTTTCAATCGGGGCTCGGTGACACGGCGGGGCTGCAGCGGGTGCCTCGGAAATTCAGGTCAAGCGGTGCTGGCTCGGGTTTCATGGTCAAGGCTACCGGGAGGCAACCTCGGAAACATCCCACTGGATGGACAGACAGACAGACGGATGCACCACAGGCAGTCAGCAGGCAGCTCCCCAGACTCCTGCCCAGACCACATCTTTTCTAAACCCGCCCCCCCGCCCCAGCTCTTCTGGGCTTGGATGTTTTGCCCACCAGGTCCCATTCCTAGCCAGGATCGCTGTGGTGGGGCAAGTTCTGAGTTAACTTCCCCCCAGTGGGCATTGCAGTTTGACAACTCTTTTTTTTTTTTAAGAACACAGAAACATATTTTATTTACTGCCTCCTATAAATTATTTACTGTCAGGGCTGAGGTAACTCCATTAAAGCCTCATGGTTTGCTTATACAAAATAATTATCTGGGGACTCCTTTTTTTGCCATCATAAAGCCACACAGTTGCCAGAGAGCAGAGAAAGATGAGGGCGGGAGGAGCTGACTGCTGGAGAAATGGGCCTCAGGAAGCAGCACAGGAATGGAAAGGAAAGAAATGGCTTTGCCCCCTCAGTTTATGAGACCCTACACGCACAGAAACAGCCACCTCCCAGGCGGGAGCCGGCAACAGGGCTGGGACCAGCCCAGGCTCGTCCCTTCATTCTGCTGAGCTGCACCAAAAATGGCACAGGAGGTGACAACACTGGCAACCAAAGCCACCACAGGCCATGCCTGTGCTTCCCAAGATGTGCCTGATTCCCTGGGAGAGCAGCAGGGGACCAGCAGCATTGCTCTTCACCGCGCTGCCCCTGAGAAACCTTGTCCCCACAGGTGTCCTTCAGCAGAGCCCCACAGGGACATCACAAGGCACCATGTCCCCCAGCATGGGCTGGTGAGGGGGCTTGGAGGCAGCTCCAAGCTCTCTCCCTACCCCAGTGCTCCCTGAGGATGCAGCTCTCCCCTCCCCAGCTCCATCTGCCCATGGGACACCCAAGCCCAGAGGCTCAGCACCTCTGGCCAGTGCTCCTGCAGAGCTCCGCTGGTGGGGACAGGGCTGCTCCAGCACCTACAGCCCACGCTCATTCCCATGGGCCCTGTGCAGCAGGAGCAGCCTTCAACAACCTCTCAGGAGCTCAGCTCAGAGAAGATAAACATCGAAACCCATGTATGCTCCCCAGGGGGGAGAGAGAAGCAAAACAGCGAGATAAAGGAGAATTCCAGGTGAACATCAAGAAACTGTTTACCCTCAGAAAGTGGTACATTAACAATCATTCTGTCTACGAGCATCTTCCCTTAGACAAAACTCACAGATTCTCCTGTTTTAAAGGGGAAAGCATGAAGATGAGTGAGTCCATTTCTCTCCCTCTAATATCTTTTGCCAGCCCATGCAGGGCTGTTTGCTAGAGAAGCAGCAGAGTACTTGGTCTTGCAATACTCAAAACACAAGTCTGAGAAAATCAAGGTGTAAAGAAGCTGGAAAGCAAACTGCCAACTCCAAACAGCCAGAGCTGTGTCTGGCTGAAATATGACATTTGTGCAGTACTGATGTTTTTATATTTACATAAATTAATAACTCCATCACACACAGGTACCTTTCTTGCATCTGAAGTTCTCTGCATTCCCTGTCTGTTACGTTCTAGTCCATGAATCCTCTCAATCCCTTCAAAGGAGTGCAGGGCCTGTGAAGAAAGGAGCAGAAATTGCTGCTTGCTATTTCACCATCAGAGAAATGTAAAAATGTTTCTAATTAGTGAACTTGAATATTTTAGATTGGCTGTAATTCCTTCAATTCTCCTCATTGTGTTGGCCTTGGGACAGCTCTGCTGAGATGGCAAAAAAGGAATTACTTCCTTCTCACATGGATTTGGTCACACTTCATCGGCATTTTCCTGCCCAAATAGACTTTGCTCAAGAACATTAATATATTCTTCACACAGCACTTAATGTGTAAAGCCTGGCAAACCTGTTTCAGTATATATTAAACCAAGGTGTTGCTGGTTAGTGTGGATACACCAAATTCTCGGGGGCCAGAACCTGAACACGCGCAGACAGGCAGGAGAGGTCCTGTTATAGCAGTGGGGAGGTTGTGATTTCTCTGGGCTTCACAGCAGCCTCAGAGCAGCTGAGCAGCAGATGCTCCAGCATTTCACCTTGGTAGGCAAACACACTCCAGCCATAAGTACTTCCTGGCTGCATGTCTCATCTCCCAGGACTTTTCAGTGCTTTTCAAAGCCAGATTTAATAGCAATATTTGTAGAGCAGGTGCGATGCCATGGGCTGCAGGGTCACTGGTTCTGCTTGCACCAGCACCAGATCAAGTCCAAACCTTCCTAAAACAATAAACTTAAACAGCAGTTACTCAATATACCTCTGCATTCATTTCAAAGAAACTTAACTTTCGAGCATATTTTGGCTTCTTTAGCTACACCACCTTGGTAACAATGGAAATTTTTTATGACCACTGGCAGACCCACTACTTTTTAATTATTGTCCTATCCAGTTGCTAAGCAAGTGCTTTATGATATACAAAAAAAAAAAGTGTGCAGGAGTTGCCAAAATATTTGACTAATTTTATTCCCTCTATATCTTGAAAATACACACAAAACGGCCACTTTTACCATACAAAATGGTGATGCAAAATATGCGTATTTTTTGCCACACATGCTTTTGTTTTTCCTCTTTCCATATCATCTTTTCCCAAACTACCCTGCAGAGAGTTTGAAATTCTCACTCAGCCCTTCATCTGCTCTTCGTTTATTGAGTTAAGACAGAAAAAGCCAGAGTCAAAAAAAAAAAAAAAAATCCACCCCAAAAAAAGGAGAAAGCCTCAACTTGAAGTGTCCTGGGATAAATTTTGAAAGGTTTGTAAGACAAAAGAGTGCCAACAGCATGTAGCATGAGAAAGGCTTAAAGTTCAAAGAAACACCCTTCAAAATTAATACATCTGATGGAGCTGCAAAAGCCTCTTTAGTAGCAGCCTGCCTGCATTAACAATTTTGGACAGCCTGGTGCCTCTGAGACTCCACTGAGCAAGTGTTTCAGATACGTTTTCTTTATGATGCTGCAGACTGTCAATCTCTACACAGCGTCAAGAATAGACACTCTTAAGAAAATATGTTGTGAATACCCCTAAGTAAAACTAAGAACAAATAAGCCTAATTAAAAAAAAAAAAAAAAAAGAGGAGATTTGATTATTCTACCTCTCTCCCTTTCCTGCCACCACCCCCTCCTCCCCCCACTAAAATATGGCTGGATTCTGACCAGTGACAGTGATCCAGGACACAGCTCTACTGGGCATATGAGACCGTGAAATATCATTGCAGCAGGATATGAAGATACTGCCTGGGGTTTTTATGCTGAAAAAATTTAACTAGATCTCAGCCCTTAAAGGGTGATGTTCTTCCTCCCATCAGAATAGTTGCTGAGTCAAAGTAAAAAAAAATACTTTCTAGATGCAGCAGGAGGAGAGTCCCATCTTATCATAAACACACTCTGCTCTCTTGGACAAGATGTATTAAATGACGATAATGTGTACACAGTGATGCAGCTCAGCTCTGCCTGCTCCTGAGAGCAGCCTCCATCTCCCTGGCTTCAATTTTTGCTCCTCTATCCCTGCACCCTCCTGAAGCAGCAGTTTGTAGCACCAAGCTCTGGTGAGACACTTCAAATCTCATTCTTAATATTTTTTTTAAATCTCTCCTCATTCAAACAGTCCCAGCTTGAGATAGCTTGATATATTACTACGCCTGTCAGGGACATGGTGAGAATAATACGAGCAAAAAGGCCGGGCTGGTCCTGGCCGGGGCTGTGGCAGGGAGACAAAGGGGCTGGCGGGGGCGAGGGGGGCACGGCCCGGCATTTCCGCTCCTCTACCTACCTACGTATCTAATCGCTGCTGAAAAAGCTGCGGCACGGCGGCCCCGGGCTCGGGACACAGGGCAGCTTTGAAGTCCTCAGCACTGGTTCACCCTGCACCTCTGACACCGCTGACGGCCGCTCCGCCTGCGCCGCACCCGCACCACAACCCCGCACCAGCAGCACGCTGACCGCCCCAGCACCAGTTCGAACACCCGGAGCAGCTGGGGCTGCCGCAGGAGAGCCTTTCCTGGGGCCGCCAGGATCCACACCTCTCCAAGCTTCTCCCCAGAAAACAGCTGCTGAGACAGGGCTGCTGAGCTAATCTGCATCTTGCACCAGGATGCAGAGATGCACCCGCTACAGGGTCACATCTCTGGGGAAGGAGAAGGGTCCCACAGCCAGGGATTCTGCCCCACTGGGATCTTGAGATGAGATCTGGGAACCCTACATGTGTGATGAGAGCATGCTGTGTGGCAGAATTCCAAGGGTGACAGACCAGGTAAGTCGGTGGCAGGGCAAGGAGGAGAAACAGCCTTGTCCATGGGGCAATAAGGCTATATCCTGCTGCAACGAGAGGAGCCACAGTGTTTGATGAAGGAACACACTTGACACACATCTCACACCAGCGAAGGTGCTGAGAGCATTGGTATCTGCAGGAAAGGTTGTTCACACTCTTTCTTTATGCCCCTAAGCTCTGCCCTGGTTATTTGCCCAAAGGCTTCTCCAAGGTTCTTCATTGGGCATTACAAATTTCCAGCACAAACAACAAGCAGTGACTCTGGCCAGTGGACAGTCCAGTAACCTGAACCCAGTGCAAAGGTCCCTCCTGATTTCTTTGCAAACAAGATGTTTTCATGAACAACACTGTGCTTACTCAGGTACCACCAGCAGAGACGCAGGGTCTGGCCCCCTCTGCAGCTTTCCCCATCCCTTCCCTCCTGGTCACGGGAAGGGCTCAGGCGGGAGTGAGGGTGGGATCACGCCATGAACTGTCAGAATTACAACCCACATAATTCTTCCACATAATTTCAAGCACTTTTGTACATACCTGAGGAATGAGTGCCTAAGTTTAATGATTAGGTCACCCTGAATCACGCCTGAGAATCATCTGCACAGGATTGCCTCGACCTTCTCCATATCTCCTCATTTCTTTAATACTCTATGACAATTATAAGTGAAAGAATTTTCCAATTAAGGCAAATTACAGAAGCAAATGTGGCTTAGTGTAAACAATTAGCATCGTGCTATTGCATGAAGATGTTTAATTAATGCACAGATTTTCCAAAACACTATTATATTAAGAAAGAATTTATGGCAATTCTGGTGCCTTCCTTAGTTTCCTGTTCCTGCTGAAATGAGTGCAGCAGTAAGGCTGGAGTATGTGTACCCTCTACCCTGCCAGCACACATACACAGGCACACACACCCCACCCTTCATTCTGCCTAGGTAGCCAATGTTTCATGCGCTGGGATATACCTCCCAGATCAGGAGGCTGAAGGAAAAAAAAAAATCACGTCCCTGACTAACCTCTAGCATTGTCAATCTATTTGTTCTTCTTCCCAATCAAAAAATTAGAAGCAAACTTGTCTTGGAGTACCCTTCATAAATATTTTCAAAAGGTGAAATAAAGATCAAAGCAATACACAAAATAGCTCCCTAATTTTGCTTTGTTTTATTTGTTTTGTTCAAGCATCAGAGGGGCATTAGGAGGCAGGCTGTGATGATCTTTAATGTTTCTGTTATTCCAATGTATCCCAAATCTTTCCCTGCATTTTATTTTTATATGTTTTCTATTATGGGGCAACAAAGAGCTATTCATTCTGCCTAGCAGAAACCTTAGTTCTGATTAAGCACTTCTGGTAACCATTTAGGGTGCTAAAATCTATCATTGCATTTAATTATCCTTGTTTTTTTATAGTCTCCTTTATTGCTCATTAAATTACTAAAGATGCTTCTGCGGTTTGTTCTTAAGGAAGGATCCAGCAAGAAACATACGCTGGTGAAAGGTTGCTCAGGTTTCCACAGCATCTGAAGCTGTCCTGTCATCATAAATTCACTGATTTTGTTTTATCAAAGGATAAGCAGCTCTTGTAAAACCCTGGCACTTTGGTCACCAAAGTAATAGTCACATAAAAGAGGCCTTTCAGGTACCAGGTTTGGTGAGCAGCATTATCCCAGAGTTCAAAACATTTGGACTATAATTCAAAGCTGAGCAAATAATTTCGGCTATGAACACAGACGTGAAGGTATTTGTTTTCCCTGGGCCAAGCCATCTTGGCATGTTTTGCAAATAACACTCTGAGATCTGCAACACCCCTGAGGGTGTGACCAGGAGTCCCCCACCCTTCACCTCCAAGCCTCTGCCAAGGCAGCCAGATGAGTGTACCAGTGGAAGACCTTGAAGATGCCAAAGCACTGAAAATACTACCCACTGTTCCCACATAACATGAAAAAATGGTCCCAGAGGAGCAATGGCAGCATTTTGATTACACCACACCTACGGATGCCTTGAACAAGCATCCCTTATGCTGGTCCCATCGCCAGCTGTAGCCCCTGGCTGACCACAAAGCAGAGTTCTTACCCCAAACCACAGACATAAGTGGTGACCATTTGTGCAGAAACTCCACTGAAAAAGGACATAGTCAATTTATATTACTGTTGCTCATTAGTGACTGATTTCCGCTGACCTCCTGATGCTCACTGCTCATTGCTTCCTCCCGGCTTCCTGGTGCTGGGAATCTGCTGCCCTTAGAGACGCTGTGGATGGATGTGGATAGGTCTGGGGAGCATTTGCTCCTCCTGCACATTCCTCTGCATCCTCCCAGGATGCTGCAGCCGGGATGGCTGTGTTGGGACAGTGCATCACGTGGGCAAAGCTGGCAGCCAAACAATGGAGATTTTCCCAATAATAACACTGATAGACCAAACCCACAAAACTGCAGTAAATTGTTCACGTTTTCCCCTTCAGACCATGTGAAAGGATGCAATATGGTGTCAGATGAATCCATTGTGGGGACACACCATGTCCCAACACGCAATCTTTGCACTATGCCTGAGCCCACGAGCCACGTGTACCACAAGGGACTGAAAAACCTGTGCTCTCCTTCTGAAAACCCACAGCCACTACACATCTTCACCCCTCCCACCTCCCTTCGTTCCTACAATGAATTCAATAGTTCAACGTCATGTTCCCTGTCCAGGAACACGAGGTCTTTCCTGTGCTACATGAAGGCTGACACCAGCAGTATGAAGCATCCTCCCAGCCTCTTCCAGGCACCCCAAAATCAAGACTTCTCTCATGTCCCTTCCAATGCCAGGGTGACAATATTTTGGCAGCACAGTATAGCCTGGGCCACCAGGCTTCGCTTTACACTAGGCTTTGCAATTTGGTGAGCTTTAAAAGCAACGTGTGCTCCCTTTCTGACATTTTTTTATTCCTTCCCTTAGCCTGTCAAGTTAGTGGGAAATCATGATCATAACACATGTGGATGTATTCCCTCAGTAATAAGATTACCAGCTGATGCTAGGACAGAACAGTGGTTTTATTTCTGTTTGGTTATTTTATGTAATATTGAAGCCACATTTGTATTTAAACATTATATTACACTGTGGTTTTGTAATCTCAAATGAAAGCTACCCAGTTAATTCTCTGAGACTCATTATGTTCTCAGATTCTCTTTAAATTGGTCTTATTCTGAACTACATTTATTTAACTGTCAAACCATAAGCAGTCCATATGAATAGAGCAGGGATTTTCCCTTTTCATAAATTTATGCACTTTATCTTTTATCAGCTAAGCAAATAACATGGCTCAAATGTTTTACAGGTTTCCTCTTCCTCTGCTGTTACCTTTTTGCTTGAGTTTGTCTTAGCTTTCCATTTAAGCCATCTTGCAGGCACATCCCAAGCCCCAGCAGTTGCAGTTCCCATGGGGCAGGATGTGCTGTGGCTTTAGGAACCCCGTGCATGTGGGCTGGAGCTCTGCTTGCCTCCAGAGTAGGGAGACACTCAGTGTCCTGAACACAAGGGTCTCAGGATGGCAGGGATGTGAGATGCCAGGTGTGGTGCAGGCAACATCTTCCCCGTGGGCTGCTTTAAGTTCAGCTTTTCAGATACTGAACCCAGTATGGCCAAAACCATGGCATCGTCATCCAGGCAAAACACCTTCCTTCCCTCTATTTGTGTCTCTTAAATCAGCTGTGAATATATAATTTTCCTATCTCTGCTATCAAACCATTTTGACTGAACAAGGATATCATCCAAACTGCAGCATCCCTCTCATCTGTATTTCGCCATGTGCCAACACATTCCCTTTTACACCTCCCACAGGGCAGAGATGTTGTAACCAGGGTATAGAGGAGCTTCTGATCAGCTTGACTGAGCCAGGCTGGGGCAGATCCAGAGGGACCAAACCCCACTGGCTCCAGTGCACCTCATGGAAGTGGGGCTGGTGCCAGCACAGGGATGCCCAGCTTGTCCTGCAGTGCCCTTCATCCCAGACAGGCACATCTCCCCTGTCAACGAAACATCAGAAAATAAGAAACCCAAACTAGAAACGGAAGAAAGCAGGTGAAGGACAGGAAAACATCTGGAAATTCTGTAAAAGGTTCATCCGTGTCCTGCCTGTGACCACAAAACCAAACCCAAGGTTGCTCTGAATGGACCCGCTTCGCTCCCTTTCTTTCCGATCCTGCATCCTCAGGGCCTGAGCCCACCTTCAGGGCCTAAAAGGCACGACAAAACAATTAGTCATGCTCCATAAAGCCACCTCCATCCAGCCACCCATGGCTCTGCCCAGTACCTGGAGGACACCAAAGTCTGCACTGGAAAGAGCCAGCACAAAGTGTCCTCACCAGTTACAGTGGCCAAGGTCCACATGGCAAAGGCCCAAGGTGACATCTCTGAAGGTGGGAGCACCAGGAAGCCAGAGCTCTACCCCTTTAATCAAGGCACCAGCAACCAAATCCAAAACTGGGGTCAGAGGGTTTACGGGTGGCACTGAGCAACCCCAGCCACCTCCCCCACCAGGTATCCCTACAGCTCTAGAGGGTGACCTGACACCTCTGCACTGTGTTCATGTGTTTTCACCACAGAAAGCAGCACTGGGAAGCAAAGCCACACTGCCTAAGGGAAGGAGGCAAAGAAGCGTGAGAAAGGGAATATTAATAGGCAATTAAAGTCAGGACAGCGCACACCCAGAGAAGTGATCGGTGCTTTCTACTCCAGAAAGCTTTTCCTTCCATCTTCACATCTATTCCTCCTTTGGGAAAATCAGACAGAGAAGCACCAGCCCCCTAAGTGCTGCCTAACTGCTGGCAGAAGAGGCAGGAGCCCACTTCCTGCCGGGGCTGTCCCCTCTGCCAGGCAGGTGTCACCCCCTGCACCGCAAACCACTCTCCTGGGGGCTGCTTTCCACGGGCTGGGGCTCCTTGAGATTTCAGCAGGAGGGGGACAGCTGCCAGCACGGGTAATGGGTCTGTTTGTCTGGATTTGGTGCTCCAAGAATCAGCGTAGAGATGACACTGAGGTGGGCTCCAGGGGTGGTGGACCTGCACGGTGACACCAATGTGCCACCTCCGAAGTAACGTATGAGCTGAAACACCACAGCTGCTGTTTTATCAGTTATCTGTGTTAAACAGCTCTTCCCCCTCACGACTGCTGCGTTTCCATGCTCGGGTGGGCAGGAGCAGGATGTCAAGGCTCCATTTCGCCAAACACAGCCTTTGGTGAATGGTGCCTGCAGGTGGGAAGGAGCGTTTTGCGGCATTGCAGTCAGGGTCTTAGCAGGGATTGCAGCATTTTAGCAGCTCTTGGGAACTCTCGACTGAAACACAGTGTAATTGCTGCGGTGCCTCTCTGCAAACAGCCACTCGCCCAGATGGCATCCCTAGGAAGAGCCGCCGCATTATCGCCCGTACCGCAGTCAGCATGGCATGGATTCGGCGGGGTGGGAGCTTCTGCTGCTGAGCTGGAGACGAAGTGCGCTCCAGGGGGGATGCAAACCCGACACACCAATGCACATTAAAGCTCAGGCGACACAGGCAGCGCTGGCAAACCACTCGCCCCGTCTGGTCTCGCCCCTGTGAGCCGTCCCGACCTCCCCGAACCCCTCCACGGGTGAGCGGGATTTCTGATCTCCTCGCTCCTCACTTGTCTGATCCACCCTCCCCAGTTAGGCCGGGCTTCTGATCTCTCAACTACTAATCCAGTCTCCCCCCTGAGCTGCTCCGGGACTCTGATCTTCCCTCTTCAGCTGCGCCAGGCCTGCTGATTTCCCCCGGCTTCCTTAAGCCTCTGATCTCCCCTCCTCAGCTGCTCCCATCTGGACCCTCGCTGTCCTCCAGCCACAGACAAAGCCCCAGCTGCAAAATGGCTCCTGCCCAGCCCTTCCTGCAGGCTGGGTGCTCCCAGGAGCTGGGCAGCACATGGCAGTGGGGGGACAGGCAGACCCCCAGTCTGGCCAGGTCCCTGCTGTTGGGTGACTCCATGCCCAGGGCAGGTCCCAGGACCTTGCGCACCAGGAGAATGCCAAGCAAACACATGTACTTGGAGTATGTTCACCATGTAAGAGTGTTTGGGCCCCTAAAATCTCCCTGCTGACTGCCACAGGCACCACGCATGCACAGTTTGGACCCTGTAACTTATCCACATGGACACTGACACCCATAATGTGCTGATACACTTCAGTGGGTGGCACAGAGAGGATGGGCTCCCCGCTGCTCTTCAATAGAAGCTGCACCTCCACCACAGCCCTCCACTGGTCTGATCATTACAAAGAGAAAATAAAAATTATTTGCAAAAGATAAGCAGTATTTTCAAGCTTTTTCACCCTCCCCGGGGACAACTCTCCCATTTTCAATGCAGTGGGGAGTCTCTCACACCCACAGGGCTCCAGGAAAGGGGCACTGAGCAGAATCACAGTGGGTTCACAGCAGAACTCCAAGCACTGGATCTGCACTGCCACCAATCACTGTCATGGCCATAAGCTCTGATCCACCATCAGGGCCAGGAGGAGAAGATGGGTGTGAGGATGAAGTGCTTCTGTGGAGAGGCCCTCTTTGCTTCTAATGATGTGGACACAAAGGGAGGAACATGCCAGGCTAGATCATGATACAAAGAGTTACGCAGAGCTCTGATTACAACAGAAGAGGATGCAGTGCTCCAGGCAAGTAAGGACTAAGAGCTAGTATTTTTGTTCCCCTAGAGACACCCATGTGCTGGCACTTAGTCTGCCATAAATAAAAATATTTACAAATTATTTCACTTGGGCAAGGAAAAGATCCAAGCAACCAGGGAGGAAATGGGAAGCTGAGAGAAGGAAGCAGGGGAAGCAGCATCACCGCTGCCAGAGAAGCTCTTGTGAGCAGGGATGGACCTTCCCCATGTCATTGCCTTCTGCACTGCAGGCAGACAAACTGCACAGCTCCGAGACCAAACAGTGGGCGAGGAGTAATCTCCCTTCCCAAGAATATTTGCCTGCTAATCGCAATGCATTATCAGCTAAAGCAGTTTCATAATGAAGCAATAAGACCCAATGAAGTTGATGTTATCATAGGATAATTGGCCATGTCAGGCAGCCAGATGCCTCAAGGCAAAAGCAAAAGCTGTTTAACATTCCAGAAGGTCAATCAGCAGATAATGTCCATTTCCTCTGAATTTATTGCCGCCATATTGGCCATAAATTTATTGCCACCATATTGGCCATTTCATTGAAGGAGCTTTCAGCAATTTCATCCCTGATGGTATGTGTATATACTTGTACTCATGTTAAGATTGCTCCAGGGTTGTAACAGCACTTAAAAACTTCTCCAGTTTTTCAAAATAAAAAAAAGTGAGACAGTCTGACTGTGGGCTCAGAGCAGTCGAGCTCTAAGCAAGCAGTAGTTACTGTAGGAGCTACAACAAATAAGCCTCTGAAAGTCTCATCTTGATGAAAAGTTCAGGTAGCCAATGCATTACTGCAGTTCCAACCATCAAAACAAATGCAGGTTGTGCACAGAAACCTGCTGCCAGATGGTCACAGCAAGAAAGAAGTCACTGCCCCTAATCCAGTGCCTGTGCCTGCCATGCACAGAGTTGCAGGAAGTGGGGAAAAGTGTTCCAGCATCACCCTCATCCCACTCCGACAGGGGTTGCCATGGAAGAGGTGACATACCTGGAGACACATCCCAGCAAGAAGAGCCCATCACTGCTGGCAACAGGGATGTAGGGGCACAGGGACACAGGACTCACTGGGCTGAGCTCTGGGCTGTACCACCCGCAGGATCCAGGTCTTGCTGAAAGTATATTTCTCATTCACACACTTCGCCCCATGGCACTTGCCTCCTCCAAGCTCTAAACTGACAGTAACCACCACCTGATAAGCCCTGGGTAAATCGTTCCCATCTCAGGGTCTCTTCCAGCAGAGCCAGGGCTGCACTTTGCAATTACATGCTCCAGCACAGAGGGATTCACTTAGAAGTAGGTATGCATGGAAAAGGGAGAGGGCACAGCCAAAAAATGGGCTTTGTGTAGTTGTACAAGACATCTGATCAGCTTAAACAGCTATAACTATCCATACAAAAGCTACGTTCCCTGCAACACAGGTAAAAAGGAGGTTGCTTCACTGAGTGCCTGTCTGGCATTTTACAGCAAAGAAAATAAGACCAATGGAACTTTTCTGTGAGAAGCACAAAGCAGAGCAGGACATGTCCCCAGCCAGCTCTGTGATAGGAAGAAACTGAGGCAGGGAGAAATTACTTGCCATACCTGAATGGAAAAGGAGAGCACATCCCAGCCTGCTTCAAGGTTGTCCCTCAATACTGATACCGTTAAGCACAGCCATGTCCCTTCAGAGTACTTAATGGCTTACTGATAATGTGGTCATTTCTCTTCTCATCTGCAAGTGAAGTGGTATCTCTTGAAGAGGTTCGTATACTGGAATAAAGATAAATTTTTTTTGAGAAGACCCAGGTAACACCAGGGTAAACCTGCTTAGGCCAAAACAAGAAAAGAGGTGACAAGATTAAGGACAGATCTATATTCAGAGGGATGATCCTAGCACGTGGAACCTGCTCTGGACATGCTGCCCTTCCACTGGCTGCATCACACACATCTGTCTTGAGCCAGATGTTCCCAAACCTGCCCAGCCTTTCCCCAGTACTTCCTTTCAACGCCTATCGCCACTGACAGCCCATGCTCTGGGCCTGAGCACCTTTGCAGCTGGCATGCTCAGAGCCTTCCCCATACACTATGGGAATCCCTTTCTCTCCTGCATGCACACATCTGATCCAGACGAAATCCAACAGGTAGGAGAAGACTGAGAGTACAAGGCTTTCTTCCTCCTGATCCTACTCTGTTAGCAATAGCTCATGAAGGCCTCCTATGGAAATCCTGACCTTGCTCAGGAATCCTGCACAAACTCTCCCGGATAAAACAGACATCTGCTACCATGAGGTTGCGCAGCCAGCTCCCAAGGCCAGCTCCAGGCAGCTCCCGAGGGTCTGTGCAAGCCAGAAAGAGGATTTCTTACAGCAGAGGCCAGGAAAAGGGCTGCTGCACTCAGGAGGCTGACAGACCCCTTCCCTTGCCCTTCCATGTATGTTTTATTCCTTCTTGATATCAACAATCTTGAGCGATCCAGAAATTCCTCCAGATAAAGCAACATAGAGGCTCTAATTCAGCATGGAAGTTGGATCTTCTAATTGTATTAGGGATTTATACACTGAGTTAGTAAAATACCATATGGCTGTTGTAATGCAGGCTGGTTTTTCCTTGGCAGGCTGTGTAAGCTGCTAACAGCAGACAAGGTCATAACATGTCTCCTTATCACTGCTTATGTTCTGGATCCCAGGCCGGCTTTTACTGCACGTCATCTAGCAGAGAGACTGGATGTACTTGCTAACCTCTTGCCTTCCCAAAAGGATTTTCATTCCCAAATCTCATGGCTGAGCACCGCATCTGGGTTGTCTTCAAAGCTATTACTGCACGTCTGGGTTTAAACCTTCCAGTCAGGCTTTATCCTGGGGGGAAACCATGTTCTAAATATCACTTCCAGTTTTGATCCTGGCTCACAGAGACTCATGCTCTTCATCCTTCACCCCACTGCCCCCTGCACGTTCTCATCGGAGCTCCAACCCAGCAAGCATGAAGATCCTTTTTGTAAGAGGTGCCCAACCTCTATGGATCCCAGGGGCAGGACTTGCACCGAACTGGCCCAATAAAAACAAAAAATCAAACTCGTCCACTCATATATAGACCTTGTTTTGAGGTCCACAGGGGTTGGTTGGCCACCCCTGCTCAAGGCCATCTTCTCCATCACCTTTCCAGTGGTGGCACAAGCCTGTGGACACATGGCATTTCAAACTGGACACAGGTCCTGTGCCATTTCCAAGTGCTGCCAGTCAAACCAGATGGAAATCAATAAGGACAGGCTTGTTCTCTTCTGCTCGTTAGTTATTTCTAAGCTGACATGATACATCAGCCCAGCAAACTACTTAATATAAGCAACCAGAAATGCAGACACTGCAGGATCTCGCTCAGCCTAAGCAAATCTATGAAATAGATCAAATAAATCTGTGAAATTAATGGGCTGGCCCAAGAAAAGGGAAAGGGTGGGGAAGGGAGGACACTTGCTCTCAACTATACCTCAAGATCTCTCCACCAGCTCCCCTCCAAGCTTACCTTTTCCCACCAAAGGCCACACAAGGTGTCCAAAGGAGGGGACAACACAAGGGCTGTGAGTGCAGCTACCCACATCAGAAGGCAGGTTTCCTGCGTAAACTCCTGCTGGCAGCTGGATGTTGTTTTTTGGCTCGGCTTCAGGAGTTACCGTCATTTCACAGGAGCAGAGCCCTTCACTCCTCTTAAATTAACCACCTCAGGGTCTCCCTGCTCGGTTGCACCCCGTCTGTCTGAACGGCAGAAGTCGTGTGTGGGAAATTCTCCAGATTTCCAGGAAAGGGAAGGCGATTCTTTTTTTTTTCCCTCAGGAAAGCAATCAAGTTTAAAGTCTGAATATTTGGTCCAGAAGCAGTTTCTCACCAGCACACTCCAAGTACAGAAAATAATGACAAAGGCAGGGAGCAACCATTCTGTCACAGCTGCATGACCGGCTCCCAGTCAGCCCCCTGCGTTAACCACATACATTCACTTTATGAAATCACCACAGCAAGCTATAAATGATGCATGAAAATTAAATGAGAGAACTCCAACCAAGGCATGAATCCCCAGCCACATGGCCGGGTTGGGCAGAGGGGCAGACAAAGCAGAGGCAGACTGTGCACTGGGAAACCAAAACAACCTCCCCAGGAGTGGGCTTTTGAAAACTAAAGCTGCATTTCAGGAGGTGGTTGAAACAGCATCAGTTTGAAAGGTATAAATATTCCAGAACAGGAGGAAAACTAGGCTTCATCCAAAGCACAAGGCATGTTCAGGGAGACCACCCCTAACCTGAGATTAATTTTAAGGAGAGGTGTTTTCCATGGCTATGTGTTCACTTACACATACCAAAAGCCCTGGTGCAGTCATGCAGCTGCAAGCAAGGATGGCACACAGGACACAAAGGCTGACACACGGGACCAAGGGTGGCACACGGGACCAAGAATGGCACACAGGTCTATGGGATTGGTACACAGGTCCAAGCCTGGGCCGTGCTTTGCCCCAGATGCTGCTTCATTAAGACTTAAGACTGCACATGGGCTTAGTCGGTGCCACACCACTCCTCCTGCTCCTTCTTCACCACTGCCATAGGCATTTCTACAACAGCACTGCACATAAAAGCATGAATGTGGGACATTTCTAGAGAGGTACTGTCATCCTACCTGGTCCATAGCTGCCCAACTATTAGAAATAACCTGGACTTCCAGGATAACCCTTCCAAAACTAGGGATTGCATGTTGAATCCACCCCTCTTAGAAGGGCTGCCAGCCCAACAGAAAAGCATCTGCTTGCACTGGGATTTAGGTCCATTTGCTCATCAGAGCAGAACTTGCAATTGAAAGGGAAGATGGAAGAAGAAAAGCCAGGAGATGGTCTTCCAGGTTTGTATTCTTTAGCATTAATGTGCAAATGGCTGGTGGGCAACCTGTCATCTCCAGAGAGTGGACAGCGTAGTGTAACTCCAATCCAAGACTCTCGTGTTTGCTTCCAAACCTTGGAAACTCTACAGCCAGCACCAGTTCTGGACAGAGGACATCTGCAGGAGATTGGAGCTGTGAATACTTTGCAGACACGGGATTCAAAGAGATGTCTAAGTAGGGGGCACAGAAGCAATAAGCAAATCTTATCCACAAGAGGCTGGGATTCCTTCCACAGGCACAGCTCCCAGTGAAGCCAACAAGCCGTCTTCCCATAACATCTGCAGAAGGAAATTGCTTTAATTGCTCTAGATACAATAGCCAAACCTTAGACCCTAATCTGGCTGCCTAATACTCTTGCTTGGTTGAAAATAACTCTTGTGAAAGCAACCAGCTGGGATGGAGCTTATCAGGCAGCAGCACAGAGCAGGACAGGTCTCACCCCACAGCCCATGCCCGGGAGACCCTGCAGGGATCCCTGCCCAGGAAGGGGAGCTCTTGTAAACCCCAACAACCTCCAGAACTCCTCTCTCTCTGTCTATAATAAACTCCCCAAACTCCCTGCCTGGGCACCAGCTTTTAAAGAGTAATATTTGACTCATTCCCTAAAATCTGCACGGGATGGCCAGGGCACAGTTGGTCCAGCTGCCTTTTCTCTCCTGCCCCTTGTCTGGCTAAAGGATGCAGACGGCTAACTCCATTTCTTCCCACATGTGCAAGCCATGCCTAGAAGGAGCAACACAGCACTCAGCTGGTTTCCTTATAGATGTCATAACACAAACAATAAATATTCATCATCATAATTTTGGATTCCTGGTGACTGCATAATGTGGGTGACAGCCAAACATTCATGGCCAAAGCTGCAGTGCCTGGAGTTACGCATCCAAATAAAGAGCCAGACTGTCAGGGTGCTGCCCATGTTACCTCCCATCAATAACAGGAGCTGACTATTAACAGAAGACAAAACACGATGAGAAAATGTGGAAAATGTGTGCACATCCAAACAGCAAGGCTGCTTGCTTCAAAGCCAAAATATTGATGTGGGTACCAGCTTTAAAAATTCCTTAACCTTTCTGTTTCCTATGTTAAATAAATCAACTGTAACCAAAATGATCTTGTACATCTGACATGCAAGAAGACAGCTCCATGTATGTAAGAAGAGTGAATCATTAAAAAAAAAACCCATGTGGATTTTAGGGTTTTCTTTCTGTCAACAATATTTTCTACAGAAAATACATTCTTATAAGAAAAGTATTTACGAACCATCAAATATCGTTTCTTTTAACCCTCAAGATATTTAGTTTTCTTTAACCAGTCTGCGTAATATACAGGTGAATTGTCTGGAAAATAATCAGTTGCCAAAACAACCAATAGAGTTTGATTTTCAAACTTTTTTTTTCCCATGAAAAGAAGAGTATAAACTCTCAGCAAACTCTAACTCATGAAGGAAAGGGATAACTATTATGAAACAGTTCGCTTTCTGACCACTTTTTCAATCCCCCAGAAAATGTGCTGAGCAGAAAAAAAGCAACCCAAAATCACAAACCAGAGTCTCATCCTGGGAAGTAGATTAAAACCAGACATGCCAGCTTTATTTTTGTGTCCTTTCAAAATTGATTTTTGACTTCCTTTAGCTTTCAGAGTGCTCTTTAGCCTCTGTCCCAGTCCCCACATGTGGTTACCTCGGTCCCACCAGCCACATCACAAGCCCTAACCCAGCTCATTTGTTCTCAGCTGACACAACACATCCCAGCATACAAATGGCTTCAGAATACACAGCTTCCCTTTGAAACAAAGTTCTTCCTTCGCTGAACACAGTGCAGCTTGAAAAAGAGAAGATAAGATGAAGATGAGCTGTACTAGCTCATCATGAAGGAAGTGCTCAGATACCCAACTGCTGCAGGCACTTTTCCTCCTTTCCTAAGCCTGTGACTGTTTAGGTTTGCTGTCCCAAATGCCACTGGCCCAGCTGTCCCCAGCCTGGCTGCCTGCGATGCCGGCGCTGCAGTCAAGGGTTTTGGGGAGCTGACTTGGAATTCACTGTGTTATTATTTCTGAATATGACTTTGAGACAAGAAATGCAATCTATTATTTATTATTTTAATTATTATTTTGTATGTTATTCTTATTCTTTGACCTATTATCATCATCATCATCATCATTATCGTTAAACAGAGGCACTTCTGCTAACCACTGTCCCTTTGGTCATTGCAAAATCCTAGACAAGAGGTTAAATGTTTTACAGCCATCCACACAACACTAACTACCAAATTCTAAGCTGCCCCAGGACTCATCCTCTGTTCCCCATACCACTGGAGAGAGATGGTCCAGTACAGCTGCATTTCTGAAATAAACATCTGAAGACATTTGGGAAAGGGATGTTGTACACTGACTCAGAACTGTACAGATCTTTAGACAACTACTGGAATGTCCATCCTGGCTCTGACATGAGCACTTCGCTTGGGTGCTGGGCTTTCTGTACGGGTGGCCGCTGCCTCAGTGTTTTGGGCAGCACTTGTGTTGCTAAATTAGATCCCAGTGGCCCAAGCAAAGCACCTTTCATACACGTCTCCCTCTCTCCTTTGGCTACAGAATGAGACAGTTGAGGTTGTTCTGCCTGGACAAGGGAAGGCTCCAGGGAGACCTTATTGCAGCTTTTCAATACTTGAAGGAGGCCTATAAGAAAGATGGGGACAAACACTTCAGCAGGGCCTGTTGTGACAGGACGTGGCATAATGATTTTGGACTAGGAGGGGGTTGATTTAGATCAGTCTGTGCAGATCCATGGAGGGCTGTGTTAAGTCATGCACTGCTGGGCTGTGCCCTGCCGTGCCAGGAGGCTGGGAGTGCTGTGTCGGACCCACTCACCCCTGAGAACCCTGTCCATGCCTGCTCATGCATGGAAAACCGCCTCCCTAATTCCCAGTTATAGGATTAACTGCCACTGGAGTGGAGTGGAGGGGTCCTGGGGCAGCAGGTCCCCATGAGCAGCAGCAGAGGGACAACAGAAGTGACACAGCCGTGCAAGGATCTTCATCCCCAGATGGACAGCAAGAGAGGGAGGATCAGTTACCCACAGCTGTACATGACACAGTGCCAGAACTGGAGGATGAGCAGCATTGGGTTTAGAGGCTGTCTGCTGCTGAGAGATCCCAGTCTCTTTTGATCCAGCAGACCCAGGCTTTTTTTCCTTTCACAAGCACAGCCAGAGCCCGTCTGTCCACAGAGGCTTTAATCTCATGCTGAGACAGAGACTCTTGGGATAGCTCTGGCTGAAGTTGTTGACTTCCAGGTGATCCTTTTTATTATGGCAGCCATCTATTTCAGTGCTTTTAGGGGGTTGGTTTTTTTTCCTTAGCTTTTTCGAAGAAAATATTAGCAAGCAGAATTCATGTTGCAAATGCACCTACAGGCTTAAAGTGAAGGCATTTGAAATAGAAATAAATCAAAGTGTAAATATGCTATCATGCACACCTAGGGCCTGATCCTGTGGAGATTTACTCCTGAAAATAATCCCTATCCAGGCAACTGCAGCAGTGCCTTTGAACTCAGCCAGACTACCTGGGAGAGCAGGGGGTATCTCATAAATACCTAGGAAGGGGAGGCTCAGATCCTAGGCTGCCTTAGCCAAGGTGTAAAGAAATTTAGAGACAAATTTTGGAGTTCTCATGAATTTTGGAAGTGTTGGTAACTTCTGGTGATGTCACAGGCTGCCCCTACAGACCACTGGTCCTCAGCCGTGGACCTATCCTCACAGACACATCCTGTTCCAGAAGCTTAGGGGCTGATTTCTATTCTGTTTTCATGGCCTTGAGGTCTTGCTGCTCCTTTCACTCCACAACTCATTTGTTCATAAGGAAGGCAGTTCGGTAGTGAAAAAAATCTGCCTTACAGGTTTCCAGTGAGAATGGAAGGATGTTTGTCCCTCACGGTTCCCTGGAGAGCCCCTTCCCAGCTGAGATCCTCCATTAGAAAGGTGCCTCTCAGGCAGGACCAGGATATGGGGCATCCCCACAACACACCATTGCTTCTGCTATTGCATACAAATACAAAAGTAGAGTCAAGGCTCTCTGACAGAATTCTCACAAGCCACATTTAGATCTGGCAGAGAAGGAGACACAGACCATGCAGTCCAGAAGACTAAAAACAGTGAATGGTACAAGGTTATGAAAAATAAATTAAGCACTCCAGAAGAAAAATATCTGTATCTTTCTGCTCTCACAACTAGTTTGCCTCCTGGAACACATCAATGCAAAGTTGTGAAACTACAAAAAGAAAAAGTCTTTGTTTCAAATTTTGCCTTTTTCCATTATATTTGGGGTGAAACATCCCCCTCTGCCTATGCTGCAGCTCTATGCTGGATATCCTGCACTTGCTGCCCAGCAGGAACAGGGATTGCTCTGCGTAGGAAGCCAGCACAGGGCAGCACAGGGCAGATGGGAGGAGAGAAGCTGTGCCCTGCACCCAAAGAACAAATATTCTGACCTAGAACAGGACCCCTGGGCATAACCTTTATGTTTCTTTGATACTCATTTTTCTTGATCTTGGCAATTCCTTTTTCTGCAGCTTTGGGTTTGGTGATGCACATGCACTAACTTCTGCTTTGACTTCCAGGTAGAATCACAAATGTACCTCCTTGCAAAATTATCAAGTCTGGAAACTAGTTTTAGTTTCACGGGGAAAGATTTCTACCTACTTTTCTTCTCCCTGTTCTCAGTGATGATAGTTCTGAATTTTTCCCACACCAAGTTACATTTGGTCAGGTGTGGTGTCCTTTGGTTCAGATTTGTTCTCCACAACAAACACTTCCATGCTGCTCAAGGTGCGGGTTTGTCACCTTTGCTACAAGCAGTGCAGGCAGCAGAGAGCCCCACTGAGCAAGCTGGTATGTGAAAAGCAAGGAATGAAATAAAAAAGTGCCACTATTCTGAACTGATTCTGAAAACTTCATTATTAACTGATAATTAGCAGCCACAAGCTTAGAAACATCAGCAGAAGAAATATATACACCACAGCCTGGATGATTTAAAGCATAAATTCTCTTTTCAGTCTACCTGTTGATGCAGGGCAGACAGACAGACAAAGCAAAGGACTGTGGACAGCCCATTCTATGCTGAAGGTGTCACCACCTCCAGCAGCTACAGCTCCATACCTTCATAAAACCACACCAAACCCTTGTCCTGGTGCTCCTTGTGTCCCTGCTTTGGCACGGCACAGTCCCCAGTGGGGAGGTGTCCCTGCTGTGATGGCACAGTCCATCTGGGAACGGGGCACCTTGGCGCGGGAGCTGCTGCCTTGATGGGGGTGGCTGGAGACTTCAGGGAACTCCGACTCCACCATCAGCAGCGGAGCTCAGCCTCAACCCTGGCCCTTCCCTCGCCCAGAAATACATCAGGCAGGCATTTTGCACACTCTTTGGTGACCTTTTCTGGCTCTTAAATCAGCAGAGCGCAGAGCCTGAGGTTTGTGGTGGCACGGCGCGTGCCAAGGTCTACAGTCAGGCTTTTCCAGAGGGTTTGTTGTGGAGTCTCTGACAGGTTCAGGGTGGGCCGAGAACAGCTAGTCCTTCTGTATCAAGTCCTGCTTAAACCCCAGGTTAGTCGTAATTTATTTACAGCTTGGATTGCCTTCTCTCTGCCCTAAAACGACAAGAAAGCAATAATTTCTTTTCACAAGACACATCATTTGGCAAGATCAAAATATTCTACTTTGTTTTTCAATAGTCCAGTGATTTCATGTCAAACCTATTCAATTTTTTTGTCTGACAACGTGCAGAAGAAAGCCATATTTTTTTTCCTTGCTTGTTCTGAGCCTAGAAAGTGAATGAGGACTCCAAAACAAAGCCTAACAGTGCGCCGGGGAGGTGTTAAGCACAGCGAGTTCATGACCATCACTGCACAATGCAAGCAGAAACCGGACCATTTCTGGACTGAGAAAAAGGGAAATAATGTGAGGCTGGTTCACCCTTTCACACCACGTGTCCTTATACTTGACAACTCAAGGACCAGCACAAAAAGTTACTTCACCGCTAAGCAGAGTGAGGATATGGGGCATCCGAGTTTGCCAACATGACATATTTATATACTTCACATTTTTGTCAAGACACAACAGGAGGGCAGTAGACATTTGGAAGTCCCAGAGATGGTTCTTGCAGATATAGCACATCAGAGTGAACCCAGCAAGGCTCTTGGATCTGACACCAAGGAATAATCCTTTGCTGAACATACTGCACAAAAATCAGGACGCAGCAAAGCACAAACCTGCCTTGACTCCTTGCACCCCTGGTCCACCCTGCGTACCCACCCCTCTCTGCCTGGGCAGTCCTGCACAGACAGCTCAGCTCCAAAGGTCATAGCACTTGTAAACTGGAAAAAAGCTGCAAGAGAGGGCAACTGAGCAGTGAATCAGCTTCTGGAGGAACTATGCAAGATTATTTGTAACGTTGGCTCTTTCCCTAAGGAGCACTTCTCTTTTATGACAGTGGAGCTGGAGGTGATGAAGTCTCCTGGATGAAGCCTTCGTCTCTGCTGTGCCTCGTACCAGACTGGGAAGCCAGAAGGTCTAGTCCCAGCCTTAAAAAAGCCTCCTAAAGAAGCCAGACAGAGATGCAATGATACTTTTTATTACCCAAAGCACTTAAAAGCGCCCAATTACTGCATACATTTGTAAGGAGAGAAAATTAAATCCAGATCCCACATTCAGATTAGGAACTCTCCAACTACCAGTCCTTTCTGGCCTCTAGGATGCCTCTAGGAATCCTGCACTGCCCCAACAAGGGGGAAAATACCAATGGTTGTGAAAGACTCTGTTCTTGGTATCACATCTCCTTGAGAGGCTGAACTTCCCTGTGGGTCCTTCTTGCCCTTTCCCAGTTACAAAAAACAACCTATGGTCATTCAAGTAACAGAAGCAACACCACTGTTTTATTGACATGACCAAATGCAACCAAGTGAAGGTGAATTTCAAATAATAAGTGTCATTTTGATTCAGAGCACATCAGTCATCTTAGAGGAATTAAAAAAAAAAAAAAAAAAGAAGAAGAAATAGCAGCCTGCTTTCAGGTATCCCAAGAGGAGGAGTAGAACAAAACTCATCAAGTAAATAATACGCTTAGCCTCAGTTTTAATTTAAACCATATTTTAGTGTCTCAGCATAGCAGGAATTCCGTAACTCCATTCCAGCTCACATCATTGCTACAAATATTTGTGTCCACATTTTACATGCAGCTATGCAGTGATTGTGTCAGCAACTCCTGCGCTGGAAATGGCTGAAAAATAACCTAATCTCTACAAAATTGTTTCTTTTGACTATTGCTTCTAATTCAGTTCAAATTCAAGGTCTAATGTGGAAAAGGCTATTAGTCATCAAAATTACAGTTTTATCAGCAAACTAATAACCATAACACAACTGTTCACTGAGAATGAGTGACAAGAAATGACTCTTCAAATGAATGGGCCCAACACAGCAGAAAAAGTTATGGAGACCAGTGACACAGATGTACAAAGGAAAATAAGATCACTAAAATGCCTAAAATAGAGAAATAATCTTTTTTTCAATATTCACAAGTATTTCAGCCAGAAAGCTTGGCTTTATCCTAATTTGGTCAATTAAACAAGGGGGTACACACCAGCCTGCAGTGTCACCAGGCACAAATATCTTGGAGGAATATCAACATTTTTGGTCAAAACTCACATGTTGGAACTTGGAGCTCCAGAAATGCCCTCCACAGTGTCCTGCTGGGTATATGGGTGCATGGATCAGAGCATTGCTGTACACAATGTGACTTCATTAATGGGGACAGTCCTGTCATGGGCGATGGCAGACAAAGACACCCCACAGCAGCTAATAAACCATGTTAAAGCAATTTAAATATCATCGGTCTGTACAGACATGCAACAGGGTTTTGGTGAAGGAGGAGCAGAAAGTACAACATGCCAAAAAAACAGCTGGCAGTAAGCATGTGTCACTTCAGCTTGATGACAATTCTCCAAAATTTCTCTCTAGCAGGGCTGGAGACAAGTTTCGAGTCACCAGAAAAAATTAAGTGCCCCAGAGAAGAAACACCTTCTCTAGTACTTCTCGAGTGTTGTTTCAGAATCAGAGAATCATATCAATGTCCAACCTTGCCTAGCTCTGAATATACAAAGGCATTTTGGGAGTGATGCCCAGTGAAAAATTATTGAGTATTATGGGCAGAGGATAAAGGAGAAAGAGAAACCATTTAATAATCAACTATCAGGTTGTTAAAGAACAATACAGGCAGAGATAAAAGAGAAAGGTTTGAAAGCTTTCAAAGTGAAGAGGCAGAACACATTATCTGTGTTTAGTTAACTGGATAAAAAGCACACTGGACATAGATACTTGATTTTCAGCTGGGGTGAACTGACAAACCAATAAGCCCCGGAAAAAAAAGGAAAAGCAGACGAGTCACCCCCAGCAGCAGCACCAACCACCTCAGGGTGCAGTGTTGGGGTGAGCCTGGCTGGAAAAGGAGTGCATGGGGTGATCACAGCTCTGAGGATGGCTGGATCGAAATGCTGGAGACGTTTGTCTCAGAATTACTGCATTTGGGGCTGTTAAATGCTTCTCAATCTGTTTTACCTGCGGGCTCTCAGCTGGCAGAAGGCAGGAGCAGGACATGCAGAAGTCGTTGCATTCACTCTCCTGAGAGTCCTCCCACATGTCTGAAGTGCTGCTGCCCAGCAGTGGGCTCTGCACCAGGGGGGAGCTGCAGGGAGCCCACAAGGGTGCTGGGGATGGCAGTGGCTCTAAGTGACAGTGGTCTGGGAATGGAAAATCACAGAATGGTCTGCTCAGCTGCCACACTACAGAACCAAATCACTGCTTTCCTAAGCAGTGATTTAGTGCTGCTCCACCCCACCAGATATAAAATCATTCCACTTTGTTCTCAGAAGTCCACACTACCCTTTTCATTTAACACAAGGGTCCCTCTGACCTCATGTCAGCAGGGACAAAAAATTTTGCTTTCAAGGACTAGTAGAAAACATCCTTCAATATAAAACAGAAAGAAAGATATGAACCAGAGGAAGGACAGAGCATATTCACAAAACCACTGGAGGAGGTGGAGGGGTCTCCAGGACCCTGGAGTCCTCCACCAGGGAGGCGCCCTTTCCAAAGGGCTCTGCCAGCCCTGCAGCTCACATCAGGATCCCCTTTCAGCCTCTCCAGCATCCCTCACCAGATTTCTTTTCCTCTCTTCCTCCCTGCTGCCTTAACCACCAGTTTCCCCTCTATGTTTGGACCTCCCTAAAGAGTTTTCACTTGAATCATAAATTCATCAAATACGAGGGTTTGGTCACCCTGAAACTATTAGCTAGTCTGGGTCAGATTTGTCAAATAGTTTGGGCTGGAAACTATGTGTTCAATGATGGGCAGGGGGATAGGGCTGCTTCATGGTTGAGGCAAGTGATCTACAACACACAGACGGAAGCCATGCACTCAGCCCCTCTCTTTCAGGACTTTTTTGAGCTTTAAAAAGTAGAACACATCCCGTGGGAGCCCAGGAAACTGACAGCAGGCTTCCAAAGAGCCTGGGATCAGGTAAAGGGCAGATCTGCACACACCCCACACCTCAGGTTAGGGTGGTTAGCAGGCAAACCTTTGTGTTGGAAGAGCTCCAGCTGCTAAGAAAAGCTTTAAGAGCCATGCAGAGGGAGAGGACCAGTTCTGTCCCTGGGTGAGGAGGGCAGGAATTCTGGAACTGGGACTGTGCACCCCCATCCCCGCTCCAGGGAGGGGCTCATCACTGACAGCAGGGGAGGAGGGCCTGGGAAGAAGGCACCTCCGCAGGTGGCCCTTTTTGAATTGCTGACAATTAACAGGGAACTCAGAAATACCAAGAGGAGAAGAAAGAAGAACACGAATTACCCTGGCTCATAAGCATGTTGTGACATTGTGCAATGAAAGTAGGATAATGACATCGGGAGTGTCTCATTTTGAACCAAATTTCCCAATTCCAAGGAAATTAACAACATGAGCTTTCAGCAATGCAAACTAACCCAGAGGGCACCTGGTGTCCCTCATCCCTAGAAAGAGCTTATAAGTTTCTATTGCCAGTGCAGTTATGAAGAAGCAAAATCATACGCAAAGAAATCAAAGCCAACACCAAAACTAATGCTTTTTTTCCATCTGCCTCCAGTCTCCATCATTTTCCCGTGCACCAGAGAGCACAGCAATTCCCCACACCACATCCCTTGCAGCTATCCCAAAACTTCGTTACAATTCACTACAATATTAGATGCTGATACAAGTGTGGATCACAAAATCACCCAGGCTTTCCCACCCTATGTGGGCACCCAATATGTCAGAGAGTCAAGCCTGGGAACAGGGCATATCCCTGTGGATATCAGTTTTGTGCCTTCCAGGGTGCAATAAAACTGCTCTTCAGTCCATTCTGGTGTCCCCAAGCCTTCATGATTTCCAAATGAAAGAGGACTGCCCATGGTGGGTAGATTCAGCACCTGGGTGATGTATTCCCCATACATCCCAGTCTGTGGCGGGGGGACCCACATCTGGCTGCATTGCAGCCATGCAGCACAAGGGACTCCAGTGCTCTCTGTGAAAGCCAGGTGAGGTGGGGTTATCTGCAAAGGGCTTGTTTTATTTTCTAAAAGAAGAGAAAAGGGTTACGACAACCTCCATAGTAAGGAGCAGTAGTGTTGTCTTGACCTCGGTATTCCTGACACGAGAGGAAGAGATTCAGGATCTGGCTGATGTTGGTTTTGCTTTGTAAGACCTTGATCTGCTCCTTTTCTGCTGACAGCATTGATGGGAGGGAGTTTGGTACCACATATCTGGGCTGCAGGAGTCTGGAAGGTTACTAACTGTAGGGGAAAAATGCTGAAATCCACAGAAAAGTAAGGGGAAGATGCAGGGAGAAGAGGCACATTTTGCTAATTTATTTTTTTACATTGCAACAGCTGTGCTTACATGAAAAGGGTCATTAACTGAAGATGCACAGAGTACCAGCACGCCTACAGAGGCTTTATACAATTTAGGAGATCACTGCAGAGTACAATGCAGGATCATTTAAAATTCACAAACAAATACTATAAAACACCTTTTGTAGGTATTTTAATGGTTCAAAACATGTACTGTGTACTACTCGATAGATGCAATTTTTCCTTTTTACTAAATCCCATACGTAAAAATCAATCTGTTCTTTTTAAAAACAGAGAATTTTTTTTAATACGCTATTTTAAAAGAATAAAGACAGCTCCCACTGAGATGTCTGTTTAAAAGTTCAGTACATTCTGCTGCCTTATTTTATCTAGCAATGATGAACTAAAAGAACACTGAAAATTCAATCATGATGGCAATAATATTTGAAAAGGCTATAAAAAAAGAATTATTTAGGTGGTAAGAAACATCTTTTGCTGAAATTATGAACTCTGTATTTCTGTTTCATTACATGAAAAATAATATGAGCCCTATGCTGAAAACATGTTCGGTATGCCACTTTGATGGAAACAAAACACCCTTTTAAAAGCATGGAAAAATGAAAGGTGATTTTTTAAAAACACAGGTATTTACAAAGAACCACTTACTCAGTGTTCTGAATCATGCCATTCCTCCTCTTATAGTTTAGCCATCTCTTGGATAGTTTGCATAAGTATGCATTTATTTACTAATCTTCAAAGAGTCCCCATTTTTCCTAGCTTTCCACTGTAGACATTAGAGGTCACAACCCTGTAGGAAATATGGGCTGCCATGGTAACACAAAATGTCTGCTACAGGCTTAGTGTAATTCCTCCCTAATAGAAAAACAACAGCAGCAAATCCTGCCTTTGATAAATGGGCTTATACGTTGTAAGAAGCTGCTACCTAGAAAGGTGTTTATTACTTCAAAACAGCTCTAAATGAAATGGATATTAAAGGAAAAAAAGGGGGAAAACAAACTCATACATCATTAAAAAAAATAAATGTGACTAAGTTACACAATGGAGAACATGGAAATAATCCGGATCTGCAATGTCTCAGCAAATACAGTGGGTGAAGTTTGCAGGGCATCGTGCTGCAGTCCCTCAAACTGCTCAACAACAAGTGTCTGCTGAACTCTTCTTCTGGAAAACCTTTCTCATCACGAGGGAAAAGGCTGCATTTCCATGCGCCTGAAAAAGCAAAAATTCAGGAGGAGATTGTCACCTCTCTGACTACAACAAGGTAGCTTGGACTTCCCTGCTTGGAAATTCCTACAGAAAAAAATGCATCTGGTTCCAATAGATAACTAGAGTTTGGGAGGGAGGTAAAAATAAAGGTCTATTTGATCTGGTGGTTCATGGGCATTACTGGCATTTCAGTGAAATCCCACCTCACTGAGAGAAGGGTCCCAGTGTGACTGGCTGGCTCACCAGGGTGGATATTTTGGAAGGGCTTTGGCCACCCCTCACAGCTGCACTCTACCTCACCTTGTGCTTCCAAATCCTGCCTACCACTCCCAGAGGCTCCTATCTCCTCTGTCGCCTTCCTCCTACAGAGCTCGCAAATGAAGGGCTGGTTTTCTTTAATTCTTTAGCCAGGATTTTTCTGAGAGTGTTTTTTTGTGTCATGGGTACTCCCCACTCTCCATCCTGTACCCCTGTCAGGGTGCTGCTCGGAGGGGATACGCCCTTGGTGTGTCTGCAGCAACACAGAGCCTCCTCTCAACCAAATCCTGTTTCGTGTTGTCTTTTGTTTACATTCCTCCAGCCAGTTTTCAATCCAGAGAGCAGCAGTCATATCTCCACCAATTCAAGTTAATTTATCAATTAGGCTATTGCATTACCTCTACTCCATCCCCCAGGATGTTTGATTTACTACTCCTTTTTTCTTTTTTTTTTTTTTTTAAAGGACTTAATTTTGCCTGATAAAATACTGTTCCTCTAAACACTTGGAACCTGCTGTTCTTTCTGTCTAGAGTTGGTATACCCATTGCTTTAGGCACCCTATGCCGAGATGGGAAATTTGAATTTGTCAGGGTTTGCATTGCTTTGCAGCAAGAGGGAGGCTGCTGAATCCCATACACTCAGGACACCCCTCTGGAGATACCTCTCTGCAAGGGGACAAGAGTCTTCTCCTCAAGATGTGGACCCCTGTGATTGCCTGTCAGAGGGTCCCTCCGTGATTTAAGCCTGTGCCCAAGAAGAAACACTGAAAGCATAATTAATACCTGTGGGTTTTGATGCATCTTCCCTTGCTTTAGTCTAAAAAGGCAACTTCATCTGCAAAGTTCTGTTTTGCCTATAACATTATACTGCTGTGAACACACTGCTGGTTAGCTGAGAAACAAGTCCTTTATACACCCATCTCTGTATAACTACCACTGCATCTGGCAATAAAACAGAGTGCTCCCCAAAAGACACCTCTGATGAGCCAGGTTGTAGATGAAACATGGCACGTGGGGAGGTTTGGATTGGATGCTGGGAGGTATTTGTTCACCAAGGTGATTGTCGTGCATTGGAACGGGCTGCTCAGGGCAGTGGTGAAGTCACCATCCTCCCATTTAAAAGACGTGTAGATGTGGTGCCTGGGGACATGGTTTAGTGGTGGGTTTGGAAGTGCTGGGTTAGTGTTGAACTCTTAGAGGGCTTAGACATCTTTTCCAACCTAAACAATTCTATGCACTCAGGTCTGGGGGGACTATCCCATTCCAAGCAAAGTGAGTGAGCTGGTTACCCCCAGAGCAGGAACTGAGAGATGTCCCCAGACACATCCCTCCAGGCATCACCCTCTCACTATCCGTCTCCAGCTGCTTTCTGCTTCTCCAAAGAATCACAGAATCATTAAGGTTGGAAAAGATTTCTGAGATCATCAAGTCCAATAACTTGTTTACGTATTACCCTGAGAAAGTGGAAGATCTGGAGCAAATTTCATGAGTATAATTCCTTTCACACTATTGATGAAAGCAAAAGCTCTTCTGTGCCACCTCATGCCACCTCGTCTCACAGCCAACAAGGAGCTCCCCACATCTCCATCTAGCTCCCAGCTGATTCCTGCATCCACGTGCAAAACCCAGAGGCACCACGTGGATTGGAGGCTATCCTGAGGCATCCAAGCTCTGCATCCAATGAGCAAATCAACCTCCTCTATCAATGAAGTTTGACTAGGTGCACAGCTTACGTAATATCGGTAAAGTACAAGGAAACGCAAGATTCCAAATCTCTCTCACACACCCTCCTGAACTGCAGAGCTGCCACATGGCATCACAGGGCCTCCACCAGCACTGCTGTCCCACCGCAAGTCCCTGTGCACTGCAGATTACCATGGCAGGCAACCACCCTGAGGAGGAAGGGCTGCTGCCTCTCAAAAGGTACTTGAGTAATTTATTTTGACAAGTGTAGCTTTGTTTTAATCATTGATAATTCTTCTGAACAAAGCATCTACAAGTAAGTGGGCTGTAGTCTATTTTGTAAAAGTAATGAAGTTGGAGTAGGAGGATGGCTCGCTGCAGTGTTCTGCTGTTAATCACTGCTAATAAAAGTTGAAAAATCACTGCTAATAAAAGTGGAAAAATTATGGAATTTGCAGATAAGCAAAGTGTAAATGAGTGAGGTTTGGTGCAGATGAGATACTTTCGCTTTGTGCTGAGAACAGATATAGCAAAATACTGAACCCCTTGATTGTATTTTCCAATCCTACATACATTGGTTGGGCTATCTGGGCTCTGCAGTTAAAACAGAGATTGGCTGCTCCCCAGAGAGTGAGCACTACAGTTTGTAGCCACTGAGGAAATGGGTGGAAAGCAGCTGCATTTTGGGGGAGAAGAAAGAAGTACCATTTACCCAAACCATGGCCAAGTCAAGAGAAGTCACCTTCATTAGAGCATTGCGACTGTCTTTTGTTTCCACCCATTCGGCACCAGTGATGTCTGTTATCAGCTGATCTTCAGCCCAACTTGCAGGCAAAACCTCCTGTAGGGCACAGGCCACTCGTGGGGCAAAAGGCCACATGACAGTTTTGATGTACCCAGAACCCTTTAGAAAGCACGTAGCCAGTAGCAGAGTTTGACACACACACACACGCACACACACACAGAATAACTCCTGCAGATGACCCACACTATGAGCTTCACTCCTGCACGCTGCTGTAACCGTCCAGAGCTGCAGGAGCAGGGGAGGTGGTGTCCCGTCCCACAACGTGGCAGCTTCCCCGGGACCTCCCGCACACACACGCCATGGCTGGTATGAACAAGCTACTCTTTTGCTCACACAGTGGTCAGTGTAAAGCAGTCCATTGCTCAGCAATTACGTTCTATTCCTCCTGTGGTCTTACAAAGATCTAGGACTCTCCAGCATCCCAAGAGGCAACTCAGCTCAGCTGTGGCAATACCAAAGTGGCAGTTTTCCTTGTTCCCAAATGGGAAGTGATGAACACCACACCTCTCCCTTCTCCAATCCCCTGGTCCCGTTTTAGAAGTACCATCCACAGCTACAGCCATGGAGAGAGTGGTAATGCTGGTCTTGAGGCAAGAAGGAATTTCTGCACCATTTATTATGAAAAAATACACGTGACTTAGTTTCCCCAAAAGCTGTTGACTTCAGAGACAGTTTTGCTCCCAAGTTTACTTTTGAGGCACCCAAGCCACGGAAATGCAGTAACTCCTATGTGATGGGTTCTGGTAGCCAACACAAAATAAGAGGAGTGGCATTTGTGGCAACCACTGGTAGGGAAATCCTTGCACAAAAGATGCTACCAAGAGGTCAGGAACATCACTAAAATGGTGCGATTGCTCTTTTTCTTCTTTTTTTTTTTTTTTCACATTTTCAAATTAAAACAATCTTTTCTATCAACAGTAAAGAAATTTTGCTGAATTTTTATCTACTGTTTTGAAGGCTGTTGCATCAAGTCATTACTTTAAATTTCCATATTTGTCAACGCGAAATGATATTCTGTCAACATCAAAATATCTGGAGAACACTAGCTGACATTTCTGCTTGCAAAGTGTGTTTGGGGAGCATTTATACATTTATTTGCCTGGAAGAAATATGGTTTTAACTGACTCTTGAGTTGCTCACTTTTCAGAAGAGATTATCAAAACACTGGATGAGAAGCTCAGCACAAAGCTTGGAAGGAAACCAGAGGAGAAATATCCTATAAGAACTGATCTCATATATCGAATCAGATCTGCATGTAACAGCCCGAGTCATTGCTGTGCCATTTGTATTTCTTTGCAACACTTTATTCTTCAGGGAGTGGGGGAAAAGGGCCACTTTTTCAAAGAATAGATGAGCCTGGCCACAAAAGGTCCTCTCAATGTAAGTAAGTTATTTCGCCTGGGAGAGCCCTTCCTCCAGCAAAGGAGGTCGGAGGGGAGAGGCGGACCCTTGCTCAGGAGAAGAGGCCGTCCCGTGCGCTGCTGCTCCCCGCCGTGCCGGCGCGGGGGTTTACGCGGGCTGGAGCCCCCGGCCGTGGCACAGCCCTCCCTGCCCGCGGAGCTGCGGGTGCCCAAGGGCTGGAAAACAGAGGCAGGGGAGCAGCCCCGTCCCCACGCCGCCTTCCATCATTTTTGACATAAAAGGGGAAAATGCAATGTTGCACCGAGCTATTTTTCAACTAAGAGAGGGTTATTTTGGAATAAAAATAATTCTCTTCAAATCTTTTCCATCACATTTTACTTCTTGTGGAGGAAAAAATAAATATGATGTTACTTTTTCTCACTCTGAGGACTAGCCATCACGTTTGCCAATTTCACTAGGAGACAACAGAGCATTTTCTCGCTCTGAAATCCAGCCGGTTTTGCTATGGCTACCACTTCCTAGTGCCAAAAAAGAGGAGAAGGCTTGGGGGGGAAGAATCACCTGTAAAGAATTAGGTAACTGAGTGTGAAAGGTCTCTGCTATTCAGGAAATACTTACCACTGGATTTAATTACAGATTGCAACTAAATTCCCCTTCCCCCCCCCTTTTTTTTTTTTTTGAACTTCAGACATACAACAACATGACATTCATTGAATGTGGTAGCATTGCAGTGCTTGGGATAGTAAAAAGCCCGGAGAACTCTGTTGTTTACAATAAACTTTAAAAATATACTTTATACACAAGATTTATGAGAGTTTTATGGAGAAAGCATATTTTGTCCATCTGCATTAGGAAGTACCAATTACAGAAAGAAGAGGCTGCAGGGAGCGGTGCCGGAGACCTGCCCAGGTGCCAGGGTTGTGCTGGCAGCAGCACTCCCCAGACACATCCTGGGGGGCAATCTGCCTTTTACAGCCCAGCAAACTCCCTCACCGCTCCCAGCACAGGAATTGGCTTCAGCCAACACCTCGCACATTTGGTCTAAATTGCCTATTTTCCCCTCAGTATCTCAGCTGAGATGAGCGGTCCTGATACAACAGTATTAAATGTCAAACGAGCAAAAAACAACGTGCAAAGCCAATGCAACTCTGCATTTAATTTAGGCAGTGTCAAAGCAAAGAGCAGAAAGGAATGGTGGGGGTTTTTTTGCACATTTTTATAAAACCACAAGATCCAGCTCGTACTTGAGGCTCCGGTCCTAACCACCTCGCCAGAACCCATTTCTTCCCTCATTCCCTTCCAATATTAAGTTAATCAGCAGTAAGCAAAAAAATCTAACAATATCTGCCTACATTTGAGTCACTAATTATACATGGCAATGTTAAAATTTTTCCTCTGCTGTGCATTTAATTTGCTCGCTTTGGAACAAGACATTAGGATTTTATTTCTAAATGAATTGATTAAATTGTGTCTCTGCTTTTGCAGCCAGAAATACAGCAGCTTTCCTCTCTGCGTAGGTAATGAGGCATCCAACGCCCTGGAATTCATTTAAAAATTTGTATTCCATCGTAATTATCTCCAGTCATTGTCCATAATAAAACAATTTGTTATAGATCAAATACTGTGCATACAGATACATGGATTTGGTATCAAGAGTGTCTCTTAAACTCACAAAAGGGAATAAAACTCAGAGTCCAGTCAAAAAATCTGTTCCCTGGAAGGTGTTATCCTGTCAGTGCTACGGGGTAATTTACAGGATCTGCCACATTTAGGAGCCTGTGGCTTGACTTTTTTTGGCTTTTATGAGCTAAAGAACAGAAGCAGGGTCACTGGAGAGATTAAGTTTCCTTTCTGCACTAACATTAGGGAGGGAGACAGAGAGAGACACGGCAAATAAGTGCTCTGCTGTACCCTGAAAATTAAAATACAGCTGGATTACGACTCTAATGGTGCCAGCTTTTGCAGGGCTCATAGCCTCCCAACACACAGCCACGGGCACGGAGGACTTGTATCCTCAGCATTTAACCAAACAAGGAATCGGAAATGGTTTTCTTGCCTTTTTTGCTTCTTGATTCGCTTAACAAAACAAAAAACTGCTCCAGTTCACGCAGAGCACAGTGGAAATTAGCAGCAAATTCTTCTGCTGATACATTTGTCTGCAAGAAAGCAGGGTTCAGTGAGGTACCAATGCCAGTGGAGTAGCACGAAGGCAGATTTTTCTCCTCCTCTGTGCTACAAACAATACAAATTCAGGTGATAATTTACTCCGCAGTGCAGCACCCAAAGCAGGAGCACAGGTCCTCCCGTTCCTTAAAAAGCACACACGCGAGGGATAAGAAAAAATAAAATTGGAGGCATATTCAATTTTCAAAACTTTTCTTTTGATAGGTTATAATTGTAAATCAAGGGGGAA
The DNA here is from genome assembly GCA_013397755.1 of Cnemophilus loriae. Lineage (NCBI taxonomy): Eukaryota > Metazoa > Chordata > Aves > Passeriformes > Corvidae > Cnemophilus > Cnemophilus loriae. The sequence continues at coordinate 457,938 of VZTF01006668.1, forward strand.
AATCTGATTTCAAATTCTGCCTGCGCTTTTCATACATCTGCACTTTTGATTTATCCAAGTTACATGGGAGCAGAGGAGGCAATGTTTGCCTCTGTGCCTCTGAAATGAAGAGACAAAACCTTATTTTGCAATTATAGCAAGATATGTAGGCAAAACTAAGAAAGTTTCCTGGTTTTTTCCTATTGTATTTCATCTCTGTCTTTCCCACAAAAAAATAATAAATTTTACATTGCAAGTCTATTCCGGAGCAAAATGATATTCATCGCAGAAACGGAATTTAACTTGATAAATTAGCCCTCTGCAGATCTTGATTGAAGTGGCTCATGTTCACATTTGAATGAGTTTTCTTCACCTACACATTTTTGTTAACTAGTTTAATAAATTATGGCAGACCTTTAAAACACGATCGGAGCTGTACAGGGTACAGCCAAACAGAGCAGCAGAAGGTGAAGGCACAATATTTTACTGCTTTCAATAGGAGGACTCTAATATTATTTTTTTTATTATTATTGTTATCATCATCATCATGAAATGAATAGCTGAAGTCTAATGCTCTTAATGATCATTTTTCAAAGTAAACTGCAAAAAAAGAAGGAAACTGTTTAAATCCAGAAACTATTTTGAACCAATTAGTTGGAAAAACTAAATTAGAATATTGTACTAATATACTCACATCATGGAGTAATTTAAAACCGTAGCAAGACTGCAAGAGGAAAATTAGATATTCAACAAATGACTTTTTCAACTAAATTCTTCAGGGTCGTTTATGATATTAAAGCCTCTCTTCTTCTTTCCACACTTTCTTACAAAGCATTTGCTACCAAAACAGCAGCGACTTTGCGTTTCTTGGGAGGCGGCTGATGGGATCAAAATGCCATTTCTTAAACCAGAGAACAAACCAGGTTCGTGCCCTGCCGTTTTGTAGGTGTTGTTATTAAATGATGGACAGATAAGACAAGTGTACCCTTTTGTGAACAAATTGTGAGATACCAAAGGGATAGCCACTTTAAAAAAATACCAAGTTATTTATATTTTAAAAGTAAATTTCACAATTTTGTGTTAATAGTTGTATTTAGGTATCTACTGCGTTTAACATTATTGCTGAAATCTAAACTAGATATGTAGATTCTGCTTTTTTTTTTAATTGGGATCCGTAGAAAATACAAACTAATTAGCCACATGTATCAAAATTATTAATGGAACTTCAGCTATTCAGTTGACTTGCATTATGCAATATGCGATCCAATAAATTAAGTAACATAACAAAACTAAAAATAAGGCTTAGCTCTCAGTACAAATTAAACTATAAAACATTGTACTCAGTGCTTGAAAACACCCCATCTTTCATTTCTAAATTATTTAAAAACTAATAAAGGTGGTTTTAAAAAATAAGGAAAACAGACTTATTCCAATTAGGTGTTAGAAATAATTGAATCTGACAATTTTATGAAAGCACTTTGTGTAAACAGAGCTACAATGCACAAATAAAACACAGTGATTACAAAATACCATAATCATCTGACTGGCATTTGACGAGCTAGATGCTTGTAAAAAATGGAGATTATAAACTGAGCACCATAAACCCTGCATAGTCAAGAGAAGGAAAACCCCCCAGACTCAAGAACACAATTGCTCTGCACCCTCCCTGTGCTGCAGCCTTTCACTGCGAGAAGGCTTTTAACCAAATCTGGCTACAGGATGGGAATGGAAAATGGATGAAATATAGGTTTGTTCTGCTCTTTCATCCCTTTCTCATAGCAGTGGGAGAAGAGACCCGTCGGGGTCTTGTTCGTCACAGGGCAGAATTTCTTCCAACGCCTGTGCCTTGTCCTGGTCACAAGGCTGGGCTGAGCAGCCCCTAAATGAGGCTGTTTGCAGCTAAAGCTGGTTTCTGAAATGGAGAGAGGGGGGTGACACCGTTCCTACCTGTGCCCTCCATTTCATCCCATGGCCAGCTGAGGAGAAATCCTCTTACATCCAGTAAAGGGAGAAATTCATCCGAAAGGAAACAGCAAACTTCTGTTTAAAAGTAGTGACAAGGCAACAATGAATACTCCAGAAAAAGCAGACAGCACTTTAAGGATTTATGTAATTAAATTAATTTGGTGCTTATTCTCTAAAGCATCACTCCTGAATTAAGAAAACTCATTCAACCCAACTCTTCATTTAAAAAACTCTACAAATCTTGAAAAATTAACTGATGAGGATTAGGAAAAAAAGACCAGAAGAAATCCCCAAAGCAGCCTCCCCAGTTGAATCAAAGTGTCACGTCAGAAGACTGAAAATACTGGAAATTCGCATAAACTTTGAGGAGAAATTTTGTTGTTGTTGTTTAGGAGCTACACTAAGCAAGAAAGCTCTGGTAGAAACCAATACAGTTTACAGAGGTAAACTACCAAAACCAACACCACGGTTTTTTTTTTTAATGCCTTGGTGCCCCCTTTTGGTCTATACAGTTCAAGGCATTTTTCCCCGTTTAAAAATTTAATCATAAAAATACAGTAACTTTTCACTGGTGAAGTCTTAATTGAGAGTCTCACGGCTGCTCCATCTTAATGACGGTCCACTGTCCCCACAATCGATTTAGCCCCTGTGAGCATGCACGAGTAGCAGCTAAGGTCAAAGGAAGGGGCTGATTTCCATTAGAAAAATTGCCCCAGTGCAAAATTCTGCTTTATATAGTTATCTTGTTAGATGGTAAGAAAAAAAAATTAAAAAAAAAAAAAAATTAAAAAAAAAAAAAAAAAAGAAAAGAAAAGAAAAGAAAAGAAAAGAAAGGAGAAAAAAAAAGACCCATTCATTACCTTTGCTACAGTACACTCAATGAGGGAATGCTGAGGCGGGTGTGCAGATGATAACTTTGCCTTGCTACATTTGTATGTGCAACACTAAGGAGAGAAAAGCTCCCCAGCAAGTGGGACCCTGTGCTCGTGTCCAGGTTCTTGGCGTGCTGCTAGCACCCAAACCTCGCCGATCTTTGAGGAGAAGGAAGCAAAGTTTGATATATATTAATTAGACAAAAAAAAATAGTCTCATCCTGACGACTTTCATATTGCAGTGCTAGTAATTATGCCACAGAAACAAGATCTTTCCACGTTCGACATCACTGTGTGAAGACGAGCTTATTTCCAGCAGGGATATTGAGTCCTGCCATCTGAAGGGCCAATCAAGTGTGAAGTACAGTATAGTTTTAGACTCAATTGAAAGGAAAAAGCTTGACTACTAGTTCATAGCATGACAACTTTCATGGATTAGCTCAGACCCTATTCTACTCCGTGAAAGGGTATCACAGCATGAAGACAGTTTTCAATGCACTAAACTTTAATAGCTGAGTGGGGGAGCCAAACCTTCCTTTTGGTCTCTATAGAAACAGTATAGCCAAAATTTGAGGCAAAATTAAGATTCCTGGGTTTCAGTCCTGTATTCACCCTCCAAGATCCCTATTCACAAGAAGTCTTCAGACTATGTATATCTATATATATAGATAGATAGATACACATTTATAAAAAAAATAATTATAGTGAAAACTACATGCATGCTTGTACGTGCCATTTTTCCGATGGAAGGTGAAGTGAGTTAAACGCAATTAACTAATTCCCCAGAGCCCCACCTCTGCTTTCCAGTGTTCCCGGAGTCCTGGGAGGAAGCAGTGGGTGCAGAGAAGCATCTGAGGAGGCGTCACCAGCACTCACTGGCATATCCCTCCCATCCCAGCTGCAAAGCTGTGCACCCTTCATATCCCCATCCCACCAGAGCCCTCACCCTTTTAGCATCCTCCAGAAAGTTGGAGATTTTATTCAGGCACCAGCTCCCCAAGACAGGCACTGCCTCCACTGAGCATCTCTGTAGGAAATGCCATGTTTTGGCTGTTGATGCCAGAGGCTGATGGAAACTTAACCTGCAGTGGCAGAGGACAACAGCCTTCAACCCAGCAGGACAAGTTCCCCATCTGCATTTTAAGAAAAGCACTCTCATGATGAAATTAAGTTCTGAGAACAAGGGAAAAAACACGCTCCCACAACAAACTCTTCCCCCACTCCTCTCGCCCAGCCCATGTGGAGAGTGCAGGTGGGTTCCTGCAGGCGTTGCGCCCACGGACACGGGGCCAGCCTATGTCACAGTGGGTGTGCCCATCACACAGGGGTGCGGAGCAACAGAGCCAGCTCCTCCGCGGCATTAACCTCGTTCCTTGTTTCACACTTGACTGTGCATTTGCTAACTACAGTTCCCAGCAAACATTACCCCTGTACACTGACATGCAGGCAAACACATTTTCGCTTCCCACCTCTCTCACGTCCGCTCTTTGCAATCCTTTGATCTGTGCTGTAGGATCAGGGCTGGGCATCACCCGGGATGTTACCTGCAGGTACACATGCCGTGCTTTCCATCTGTCCTATTCAGGTTTGGCACCTGTGCCTGGGCATTGGCAGGGGCGATCTGGCTCCCTCTGTAAACTTGGCTGGGCCACAGATGCCTTTCTCCCCCCTCTTCCCTCCCCGCACCATTGGGATGTATGAGTGCCTCCTATGGAGAGTCTACATTTCACTATAATGCTCCTACCCTCCCTTTGTGGAGCACTAATCCTGAGTCACCAGAGCCAGAAACTTGCCTTGCATGGCCAGAGAAGTGATTCCCCCAGCCCCCTTAAGCCCCCCCTTAGGTCTGAAATTAATCCAGCTCTGGGCAAGGTCTCCCCACAGCATCCATGCTCTCAGAGCTGTGAATTTCTGCACAGACACAGGTTTTGATGAGGTTTTGATGCTAAGGCAGGGCCATCCCTGGGGCTCCAACAACCGTGGCCAGCCCTCCTTGGCCATGCAGAGAGCCAGGATCGGCCTAAGGCCACCTCCTACTGAGTAGGGAGCTGTTGTAGGAGCACGGACTTCACCACAGGGATTGCAACCGGTTGCACATGGAGGGGTCGTGCTTCCCCGGCTGCTCTGCTCATCTCTCGCAAGGCTCTCCCAGGGCCCTGCTCTGCTGTGCCCTGGGAGTCCCACAGACCCTGGCATCGCCCTCCAGGCCTCACCTCAGCAGCATCCCAGCAAGATCCAAGACTCCCCACAAGGGTAAGGAAAGCCAAACATCACCCGTCATCTTCCAGACAAGCATTGTCCAAACCCCTGCCTGAACACGCTCCACTGTGTACATCTGCTAAAGAGGTTCTGCGAAGACAAATTTTGAATAAAAAGTTCACCTGCTCACAAGGAAACAGAAACTGCACATTACTTCATTAAGCCAGCAAGGTTCAAAGCTGCTGTGTCTTCTTTCTTCACCATTCCAGAGAGTCACAATGTCCCAGGACCAGCAGCTTCACTACTCTCCCAGTACATGCTTTCCACAGAGGTGCAAAGAGCTGCTTGCTGTAAAACACAGTGCTCCTTTGGGAGCCTCTGTCCACCTGTTCCCAGGTGAAAAGTGAGGTTCTGGGGCCACAAAGAGCAGCCAAAATCAATAGACACCTAGATGTTCTTAATAAATTTCAGTCATAACCACATCCGCCATAGAGCCTGCCCCGCTTGGGCATCACGTCACAGGTTGAGTGCACGGTTCCAGTTTTCCAAAGATCCCATCTGTGTGCTCCAAGGAATGCTGACAGGCACCTCACAGATGAGCAAACACCTGCACACAGGAGAAAAAGCTCCGGCACCATTGCTGTGTGATAAACAAACTCACATTCCCTCGTGGAGGAGGTACCTTTGGACCAGCCAGGCCTGCTCAGGTACTCGCTGTAAGAAAAGACTGTGGTGGCACTGGGCAGCTGCTGGAGAGCTCAGCAGTGTATGCAGGCTGGAGGGAGAGTTGCCTGGTCACAGTCCTCATGCTTCAGGCTGGACCACAGCCTCCAAGGCCATCTCCATCTGGAGAAGCCTGGACTAGCAGCAGCAATCTGGGGGAAAAATTCTGTCCTTGGAAAGTAGCACCTTTTCTTGTCCCCTGGTAAAAGGTATGAAATCCCTGTGGTCTCGGCATCAGCAAAATTGCCTTTGATGTTCAGACCCACTCATCATTAGGACTGTAAGCAGAAATTATAGAGACATGCTTATGGTTAAACACTGTTTCCTCTGTTGGTTAAACACTGCCTACTTCTCTCTCCATTAGGAGCAACGTCTCCAAAACCCCGGGGTGTAATAATAACCCCAAATGACGACTTCTTGCTGTGTGCAGTGCTCAGCTATGGAGGGAAACAATTTGCAGTCTAAATTATTTCCTTTCAACAGATTTGAGAAAGCTGTGCTGCAGTAATTACACACACACACTGGACAGGTCCTGTACCCCCCAGTCACTCCCTGAGCAGCCAAATATTTTTCCAAGGCTTGGATCAGGCCTAGTGCACCAAGACCAATCATTTTTGCACAGGACAGAAAGTCCAAAATGTGGTCCATGGGCATACATTGACAGCTCAATCGATCACTGAGCTCCTGCCACCGCCAGTCATGTGCACGGGTGGATGAGTCAATGGTCCTATTTAAACCTGCTCCCAGGGCCCTCGGGCCCTACATGTGTCACTGTGTTAGATGCCATTGATGCTGCAACAGCTTCTTTGCAGGACATCAAAGCATATTGGAGCAAACCCCTCATGTGTGAAGGGAAAGCCAGGCTTTTGCACTGAGGAATCCCCTCTATTCAGCCTCGGAGAGGTTTATGTTTGGAGTCAAACTAGACATACATCAGTGTGGCCAAGCTCTACAGCTGGAGCGAAACAATGGTGACAGCCAGCCTGGACATGCCACTGCCACCCAACCCCATCCCTGGGAGGACACAGGGAGAGGAGGATTTGGGAGCTGACAGCACGAGGCAGGTTTGCCTCTCTGCAAGCACCCAAAGGGGAAGGAGCCCAACTGGCCTCATGCAGGATGGGTGAAAGTGGGCTGTGCCATCCCCAGCACAGGGACACGATGCTGGGAAAGCCCGACCTCTCTGTTTCTCCAGCCAAAGCAAAGGCAGTGCCTGCTCAAGGCAGCTCTGCCACTAGCCTGGCTCAGCAGAAATGTCTGAGAGCAAAAACCATCCAGCACCATACAAGTTCTGGGAAAAGCCAAGAATGGCCAATTACAGCCATAAACTGATCGGTGCCAGCTGCCACAGGCACAGGAAGGCACTAGACCTCACTAGGGGAATGATGTATACATCTTGCACCTCCGGGTACACTGCAGGTCTTGGTTTGGTGCCGTGAGACCCTGCACTGTCTCCAAGGAGACCTCTGTTATAGATATGAAACGCTGTGGGAAGTCTCACTCTGCTTCAGTTTCTCCTCCTCATTCAGCTGCAGACTCCTAAATGGGCCTTAGTCTGATAATCCTTTTGTCCAAGGCACATCTGCTTCTTGTGTTCTCTGTTCGATCTGCAGCCCAGCCTTCTCTCTGGTAGAATCATGTAAAGGATCTGTCACACTTTTTGCTGCCCAATTTTTGCAGCATTTGGGGCATAAACTGTTTGATAGATTCTGAATGGTTGCTTTTGTTTCCCCAAAAAGGTGCTATTTTGTTCATAACACTCCAAGGAGCTCAGCAGTCTCTTTTCCTACCTCTCTTTTCATCATTTTAACACAAAAGCCAAAGCTTTTGAAATCCCCGTTTCATGTTGGTACATTAGGTATCTGAATTCCTCCTACATGTGAAGCCTGAGTTGGAACATGAACTCACCCCGAAAATCTCAAGTTTGCAATTCAAGCATTTACCTTTGATGCATTACTTAAATGTACATTTTAATTATTGACACAGCTTAGTACTGTGATTTAATAGCCAAACCTTGCATTGGGACAGATCCTCACCTGCTGCAAATCAAGGCTGCTCCCAGCTCAGCACCCCAGCTTTCCTCTCCCTCCGTCCTCCACTCCTACCAAAGCACTTCATTAAATTATTTCAACAAGTTTCTCTAACTTTCAAGTTCAAAGAATTCAGCTAATGAAGTATTTCAGCATTTCTGTACCCAAAATTAATCATTTTAGAAAACACCTGGAGAAAACAAAATTATAGTTTCGTGGAAAATCATGCTTCGCAATGAATCTCTGGAGGAAAAATTGTGCCCCTGCTGTTTAATTTAAGGAGGAAATGATCACCCGTTACTTTTCTTGATTTCATGAGAAGTGGGAGATCTCCTCTACAAATGTTTTACCCTCTTTGTCCCTATATTTCCCAACCTGTTTAGTTGCAGCCACCATTCCTCCAAGAATGGAGTGATGATTTTTCTCTTCCTAGCCCAGATTGGTCCATCCTTCCTTGGTGCATTGCCGCACCAAAAGCAAGGCAAAACCTTATCCATGGCTTCTCCAGGTGTGGAGAGGGCCCCAAGCAAAGTCACGCTATCTTGCTCGTCTCCTGTCTCACTGGGACTAGGGACTGCTCCTCTTCAAACATCCTTTCATCAAGATCTGTGCTGTGCTTACAAAGTTTAACAGATGGGTGCAAAGGAGCAATGTGCATCACCTGACGCAAGTAGAAAGGGAATGCTACATCCACCCTGGTAGACGGGAAGAGTGTTTAGGAATAGGACTATGGCTCAGGTGTGGCAGGAGAAGGGAGCAGCTCTGGGAAAACTGCAGGTGTTGGGATGCGTGCAGGGATTCACCTTGTCTCTGTGCCCTCAGATACTGGGAGCACAACTACAGCAGCATCTGGGGATTTTGAGCACAAACCCAGGATTCCTGCTGAATTTGGGGCGTTGAATGGGGAATTTCAGGGTGTTGAGTGAACTTCAGGGAAGGCAGACTGCTGCGCCCAGGTGGGTCAGCCCTGCCAGCAGCAGGTGCCTGGGGCTACAGTCACCTCTGCTCAGTAGAATCTCCTGCATATCATCACTGGAGCTCTTAGAGGGAAAAATTAGAAGACCATGTGGCCTGCATACATTCAACGACAACCTACTTCATCCTGGCCCCCAAACCAATCTCTATTTATCCCAACACATGAGCAGGAGCCTGGATCAGCCACATCCATCCCACAAGCACCAGTTTAACACTTGCCCCTTTGCATTTCAGGCATCTACCTGATGAAGATCTCTGCTGTCCACCAGGAATTGGTAAAAATGTTGACGGTGGTCAGCAAGCAGCTCCCTGGCATTTCCCAGGGTATCTGTGTTATCTCTCCCCGTGCATGCTCTGATAGCCAAGAGGAGCTGCTGCCTGCACTGCTGGAAAAGCAGGGGCTGTGGAAAAATCAGACTTTGCTGCTGCTGGATACCCACAGAAGAGCCAGGGGGTTGATTTATTATGCCTGTGCTTTGGGTTGAACTCATATGCTCTCCAAAACGTAATTAACTGCCATGCTCAAAAAAAAAATAATAATAACAATTTATGTGAAACAAAAGCCCAGGGGCTGCCCCAACATGATGCACTTTGTGTGATTACCCAGCACAGCACAAGGGTTGGACCTCACGGGCTGGAGTCACTCATTGTGTTCACCAGTACCAAATTCATGCACACTAAATCTCCTGTCTTTCATTTCTGCTTCCTGGGTTGCCAGCAGCAAAGAGATGCCAGTATGCAGGAGAGTGCAATATCTCCAGGAGATGGAACAAACCCCCACCCTGGGGAGCACTTCCATTTTGTCTCAGTGGTTGTAAAGGAGGGTTGCTATTATTGCTGCTTCTTCATCTGCCCTCGGCCCCTGTCAGGTGCCCGTGTCTGGCGCTGATCAGACATGATTTGCTCACCCTACACACACACATGCCAAAAGTTGAGGCAATTGCAGCAAAAATTTCTCTACCTGCAACAGACACTGGGATGCCCATAGCACCTAAGAAACTGGTAAATTAGCTGCATGCAGTAAAACTGAATTTGGTTTCCTTTCCACAAAACCACGAAGATATTTATATATAATTTATCTTTCTAAGTTGTCATGTGGCAAAAGACCTCTCGCTGTGAGGCAAGCTTCTCTTCCTACTTAGAGAGAATTACGTGATTAAATAGAGACCTGAAAAGTTGTGAACAAGCACTGAAGAAGAAAAGGTTTCCTCTTAAAGCCTTAATGAAGTGGGTTCATTCCTCCTCCAACATCAACTTAGCCTTGTGTAGTTTGTTTTCACTCTGGTTAATCACTGACCAAAGCTGTAGTGCGGACCACCAGTTTCCAATAACCCATAAAAGGCAGATCAGAAGCTATTGTTCTTTTCTGTAGGGCTTAGCAGACAACAGCTGAATAAACCTGTTCAAAGTCAGAACAGTCAAGGAGGAACAGAAGCCCAGCCATCGGCTGCAGGGAATCCCGAAAAGGAAATTCATTTATTATGACATAATTGATAGCGTGCACGCAAATACATCATGCGGACTTGGTGCAATCTCGGGTAATTAAATACAGAGCAATTACCATGTCGCAGTTAGAGAAAGCAATGTTGTCGCAAAGGATGAATTTGTGCCTGCTTGCTCCCCATGGATGCTAACACTTGGTGGGTGCTCCTGGCATCCTGAGACTGTGATTTTGGGAAAAATCTTTCCATGGGGCAGAAGAGGTGAAAAATGGAAACCCATGCCAAGTGCATGTTTGGAAACAACACGCCTTAAAGTTGTGAGAGCTGAGAGAGAGGTGGGAAGGGCTGGAATGTGCTGGGAAGAGACAAAGTGGCTGCTTATGGTGAAGGATTCACGGAAGTATGAATGCAACCTCCTGTGGGAGGCCCATTTGGTCTTGTTTCATTTGGATTTGCAGCACTTCTGAACATGCACAGGGGGTCCTTGGGGTGCAAGAGGGGTCTCTGATGCCGTAGAAGTTCATCCATGTCCTACAATCACCTACCCAAACGGAAAAGTTTTGCAACAATGTAACTATCCCCTGAAATAAAAAGCCGTCAAGTGAAGCATTGAGATGGTGCTTTTGCTCCAAATTTGCTTCTGCCCCTTCCCAAAACATCAGGTGAGCGCCTCCCTGATGGCTGTGCCCCCTCCAATTCACAGCAGTGACTCCATCAGCCCTTTCTGCTCTGAGACACCTCTCAAGCTCCTTCCCAAGCAGGGTCCAGCTGAGGTAACAAGCCTACTACAGCAAGACTAAAGAAAGGGCAAACAAACCCCACAACAAGCCTGAACAGACACGCTGGTGATGACGTGATGAGGAGGGACATGTACCCTCCAACCCATGGAGCAAGGTCTAGTTCAGCCACTTGTTCCCTGCCCCAAAATCTTTGAAGCCCACTTGAAAGTGGCTCATCTCCTTCACCCCTGCCCTGGCGCCAGCACCTAGGGTGAGATCTCATGCTTTTATGGTGGGAGGGGAGTATTCTCATCCCTGTGTCTGAGAGGGGACCCTCCCCGCTGTCCCTTCCCAATGCCAAAGACAGCACCAGGCTCCCTCCATCTGCTCCAGCAGCTCCTTTTTCCTGCTAGGTGTCATTTCTATTCTCCACACTGCTGACAGCGAGCCCTGTCTGAGTGCTGCTCTCCGGTACACCCAGTGAAGGACTTGCCTTCACCACTACCTTGCCTATGCAGCCCGTACCAGCTTGTCTTTCAGCTGAGGCAAAAGGATTTCCAGCATCACTGAGAGCCATCCAAAAACAAATAGCAGGACCCATCCCAGTGAAGGTAAATGCCAGGCTCTGCTCTTACCAGGGAACGATACACTGAGGTTAATGGGAGATTTATGGCACTTGTCCACACAAAACTTGTGGTTTCAAGGAAAATAGTAGCCCTGAGGAGAAAAGCGAGCACCAGGGGGACAGGGTGAAACCTGTGTGGGGAGTTGCCTGTAGGAGCACTGCAGGCAATAGATTTTGGAGATCCCTTGGGAGAGACATGGCACTGCTTTGGTCTTGGTGGGGGGAAGGAATAAATGGAAAGGTTCAGGGAAAACCAGGAGAAGTCAAAGCAGCTGTTCTCTTGCCCCGTTTCTTGCCTGAGATAAAGCAAAATAAATAAGTGAAATGTGTGGGTAAATATAAAGATTAAAGAATAATAAGCAGAGGCTGACGAAGAGCAACAAAGTCTTTGGCTGAAACAAGGATTTGTTGTTGCTGCTGCCTGGAGCAGGGAGGGAGGGAGGGGTCGTGGGGGAAGAGCCACGATTTGTTTAGAGCGCCACAAACTTTTAGACATCATTTTCTAATTTTCAGCAGTTTATTCCTCTCACCTGCATGCTCCATGGGGAAATACTGGTTGCTTTAATTCTAACATTTGGAGTGGAACCCATTCACGAAACTTTCTGGATGTGTGATTCAAACGAGCCTTCTCTTTCCTCTTTTTGTTCTCACAAGAAAATCAATTCACTTGAAGAGCCTCTTAATCCCATTTTTGCAATCAACAATTGCCACTTGTATATCGCTCTAATAGATTAAGAAGTGGGATGATGCGGTTGTCTGGTCTAATTCAACCCTATTCAGGTAACTGCAGCCCGAGGCACTTTGTAGTGCCAAGTGTAGAGCTCTACAGGAAGACTTTTGCTATCATAATTTCCTGTGGAGCTATGCACTGCCCCCACTGAGTAGCCTGAATTACTTTGAATTAGGCCCGACAACCACAGAGAGCAGAAATCCAACAAGCAACAATAACCAAGTCTTTGAGCATGACTTGCATGGGTTATTTTTTTCCCCCTTTTTTTTCTTTGCATTCGAACAGAAAGAAGGAATTTCAAAACGTGCATCTATTTAAATGACAGCGACCTGCCATAAATCAAGTGGGAAACAAAAGGGGAAAACAGTTTAAGTGAGAGAGAAGTTGAAGTGGAGGAAAAATTAATCAAAACAGTTTTCAAAAAAAACTTCATCGTAAGAGCCTGTGAAAAAAAAATTCAGGCCTACAGCATCTCCATGGCAACAGAGAACAAGCACATGTTGGATACCAAAATCATAAAAGATTTGTTTTGCAGGGATGAAACAGAGACAGATGGATCCATGTTAGTTTTAGCTTAATTTTTTAAAACATTTCAGGCAATTTATCAGCCAGCATGCCCAACTAGTAAAGAAATACCGAGAAAATAATAAAAAAGCTTTAGTGATAGCTCTGCAGCATGACCCCCAAAAAGCTGAGAAGCACCAGAGTGGACTTAAAGCCATAAATATAAGGCTTAAAACCGAGATGTGACTTGAAAGTCGGGCTGACATTGTATCAGGTAAACCAGGCTAACACTGCTTTTCAAATCATAAAGCCAGCTCTACAAAGGAGTAATTCTGTGTGTAGGGGAAAAAAAAAACAACCCCAGCATATGTTAAATTGTTGTCTGGTTCTAGAGAGTGAATAAATTGGACAACAGAATTAAAAACATGCGTCTCAAAGGGTACAAGTTAAAAATGCTCTGGGTAGCAAAACTCTGATCCCAGGGGAGTGAAAAGAGGTTTCTTTCCTTTCCCCTTTTTTCCCTCTCTTTTTTTTTTTAATTTGTCATCATCCCTTAATTATTACCAACATGGCAAAAAATGAATTAAATCTAAATAAATATCGAAGGTTTCTCTTCTTAGGGGTTTCAATCGCTATTCCTACTCTTTTACCTTTCTGTGTTCAGAAAATAAAGAGAACAAAGCAGGAGTCCTACTGGTTCAAAACTACCAGAACAGACAAACAACAGAGCACAACTGTTCCCTCATGCATGCCTGGGATTAGGATAAAAGCAGAATAGACTTCTGAGAAAAAGAAAACAACAAAAGAAACAGGAGTGCTGACAAAACTTTTTTTCTTTCTATTGAGGCAAAAGAGAGAGAAAAAAGGAGCCCTGGGGGTAAAAAAGAAAGGAGAAAGAAAGATAGAAGAAGAAAGATTAACAAACAGAAGTAAAAGGGTTTCACCTCCTGCTTTACTTTTTACTTTTAGCCCAATCTGGTCAGGGAAATAAGGCGCAGGAGGAGAGCAGGTCCTACCCAGGGCACACTGGAAGAGGGGACTGCGCTGCCAGGCCATCGCTCCAACCCGGCTCTCCAGCCGCCTGGGCTCATCCCAGCGTTGGCTGGGCTCTGCTGTGACTCTCCCCACCGGGGAGCAGCTCCACGTCGTGCCCGGATGCTCCTATACCCCAAACTCTTGAGCTGCTAAATTAATTATTAAATTAAAAAATCCAAAAGAAACCAGATTGGTTCCAAAGCGCCCCAGAGGTCAAAATGGCTAAGAAGGAAACAATTTAAGATCTTATGAACTACAAACTTCAATCAAACCAGTCAGTCTTAGTTAAGGTGACCAACACTGCAGTTGGGCATTGGCATCATATCGCTGCTAGCTGCAACTCACCAAACTGAGACACACAGCACATTTGCACCGGGACAAGAAAGACTGAAAAGTTTTCCCTAAAGTTTTTTGGGTTTCGGCAAAATTTGCCTGCTGAGATCCGAAGTGTTATAGGGGCATTACAGGTGCCTGTGGGGCAGCTTGATCCAACACCAGCCACTACACAAGAAGGGTCAATAACCTTGGGCTGCCTGTGCCAGCTCACAAGGGGCTTACCTTTGTCCTAAATTCTCAAAAGTCCAGATCTTGCAAACGGCACCTTACTGGCAGTCCTCGAGCTGTTCAGACCCTTGCTTATGGAACCAGAGTTTCCTCTGTGCTATCACCAGATATCCACATCTGTGTCCTCTACGGATTTGAGAGCAGTAACAAGGAGCAGCAGCCTTTGAGCCGCCAAAAGTGCAGGCAAAAAGCAAAGGCTGCCCTCCCCCATGTGCCCTCCCTGCAGTGGCCCTGGGCAGGGATGCTGTCACCCTCCTGGGAAAGGGACCAAGGCCTGCCCAAAACAGATGGCAGACGTGGAGCAGAAGGACCTCAAGCCCCGCCAGCTCCCACACAGCCCCAAACTTTTCTTGGGAGGGGAAAGACTACACTAGGAAGATGTGCTAGGCACAGCACTGAGTCCTTGGGATGCTGTGAGTGGGATACAGCAGCGCCCAGGTGGAGGCAGGCAGGGGAATTTCTGCTTTTCCTGCAATAAAATTATTTGGTCAACCGTGGGGTTCTCTGCACACAAAGAGCAGGACAAGCACTATGGGGTCTAAACCATTTCTTTGAGTTTGAGGAGAGGGAAAAACAAAGTCTCACATGAGACGTTCAACCATGTACTCTTTCGTCCTATGTCTGGGGTCATGTCCATTTCAGCACAAAACGGTGCAACAAGGAAATAAAGTTGTTGGAGGTGAGGCACAACTCCAAATGTAAACCCTTCTCCCACTTGTGCTCTGCCCTCTCCAGTAATTTACACCAGATGTCCTCAAATTGCGTTCCAGCAGCTGAGTGCCCAGTAGCAGAAACTCAGCCCCAAAACGCTATACTAACATTTCACCCATTAGCAATGTGGGATCATGACCCTGAAGACGGAAACATCAAAGCCTGCCACTCTCAGAAGCCTCTCTGGTGGGGTATCTCCCACTGCTTGGAGAGAGCTGTGCCAGTGTGACTCCAGGCCCCTCCGGGAGTCAGAGCCCCAAGGTACCCGGCTCTGGTTTGGAGGTCTGACATTCGTCCCAGATTAGCCCAGCCGGCCACTGGTTGTCACTGTTGCACCATTAAAATTGAGCTATGGCCAGTTGATCCCATCTGTACTTAAGGCAACCTTTAATGGCAGGAGCTCCAAAATATTCCTGGGAACATGGTGGCATTTACTCTCTCCAGTTGTCATGCTGGATTAGGTTTCTGTGTCATGGACTGATGCTGACATGTGACACCAGAAACACCAATGGGCACAGTATCCATCGCAGTGTCCATCTCTCATCTTGGCTGTATCTGGTTCCCAAGGTTTCTCCTAAAACAGCATCGTGTCGTGCACATGGCAGCAGCAGTAAGATTTACAGCATCACCCAGTGCTGGCACCTAAACTTTGAAAGGTACCCCATCCACACAGGCCCCTCTCCTTGCCACCTTCATCTCCCACACCACAGAGAGCACTTTCGTCTCAGTGCTTGCTACTCCATCCTCTTCTCCTCTCACACTGCCCTAATCTAGTTTATATTATAAAAGTCCCTCACCCAGAATAATTCCTCTGAAACCAGCAAGACTGAAACACCAATCACAAAACCATCCATAAGCACTAAGTCCAAGTCACGCAACTGTACATACCCCACTGCTCCCTGGAATATCACCCGTGCTTGTGGTTTCTCACCAGGTTTATCTCCTGAACTTTTTACATCCTCTCTCCTGCCTGCATCTTTCTTCTGGGGAAGACGCACTTGCAGTGCCTGTCACCAAAGAAGCTGTCATAGGGACAGCAACCCTGTGGGCTTCATCAAGGTGGGCTTGGGTTTTAAGGAGTAGGGAAAGAATGGAAGAACTCTCAGGGATGTAAATCAAAATTAAAATAATTGCTTGCCAATACTATATCAAGTAGGATCCTGTGGAAAGGCTCAGATCTCAGAAGTGTTGCTGTATCACATCCTATATGGGGGCATGGTTGTGTTCATGCCATTTCCACCACAAAACAAACAGTTAGCAGGTGGTTTAAAAGCAAAATTCAAAGATAGTGGTTACAATCATGATTCACTATTCCCTCTGCATGGTCCAAAACCTCAGCCCCTTTAGAAATGCCAGTAATTCCTATTCCAACAGCAGATTATCCTGTCATCACTCCTGTGGACCAAACACATGCATGTCTTTACTTTTCCAAAGACTCTCTAGGACTTCTTCTCTATCACACCAGATTCCTAAAGGACTCTCAGGAACAGGAAGGAATAACAAATATCCTGCTGTAATTAAAATAAATAAGCATGTAAATTGAGGTTTCAGTGATTTTTGCAGAAGTTATCTTTTCTTGCAGTATTCTGCTTTGCTGAACTTCATACTCTATGAGCAGTGCTCAAAAAATAGATAGGAGAAGCAGAGCAATTCCACTGAAAAGTAAATATAAGGATCAAACACTGAGACTTCATCCCTCTCCCCTGGTTACCACTAGTTCATACAAAAATTAGGGAACAAAAAGTCTATTAAAAAAAAATCACATGCCGAACACCCCAAATGTGAAATATTTTGTCTTTGAAATGTTTGGGATCTAGTCTGACAGATCCTTAATACACGCATATGTGCATCCCACTCCATGGCTGGAGATGCTCGAGGTTCCTGTGCCACAGACCCCTCACTGAGTTTGCAGAGGCTGGTGAGAGCAGCTTCCCACAACATCCACCCCAAGGGATGCACCACCCCAGAAGAGACCACAGCCTGGTGTTCCCCTGACTGAAAATGCCGTGGGATGGAAAGGGGTGTACAAAGCTGTACAAACAATAATGGAAAGAGAATGAGGTGAAAGCCAGACTGGAAGGGAGATAAGGCACCATAGCAATGGCTGTGCACAAAAGGGAATATCCCATCAGGTGATGACGAGTTTGAAGAACATGTACTGAGACCACAATGCTGTCTGCCATTCATGTGTTACTAAAACTATCCCTGTTCATGAAAACCACAAGCATGTGCTTAACTGCACCAGAGAGCTCAGTTCCAATGCTGAAATTCTTTGCGTGTGTGAAATTCTTTGGGTGTGGCCTGGACAATGGGTAGCTCTGGTCCAGGATTTCTGAAAGGAAAGGCCTCCATCACAACGTGAGCAGGATGAAAATCTTCAAACTTATCCCAGAGCCCATGGAAATTTTGCTCACCTTACTTCCTGGATTTCCCTAGAAACCAAATCATCTCAGTGGCTCATCTCCTGGCTTTTCAATCCAGTATTCGAATCACACAAAATCATGTATAACTATCAAGATTAATTATGTAATCAAGTCTCATTTGGGCAAGATATCATCTTGCTTGTACTAATACTTGATTTCTATTACAAATTCCTCATGCTGCTAAACCTCCCTCTCCAGTCTAGTTGGCAACACTTGGTGTTGAGGATGTACACAGGGATGGAGAAGGAAAATGCCAAACCCCCACATGTAGGCAAATCTCAGATAATTATTTAGTGCATTTACATAGAGATAGTTCCAGTTTTGTGGTAGGCTAAAATATTGGATTATGTGCAGAATTAGTCTAACACAATGAAGATAATTTTCTGGGTTTATATATTTCATATCTCTCTTAGAGGCAGATGCCAAGGACCAGAAAGGTTTTCAGATGGCAGCATCACCACTTGGCTGGCAGCTCATTAGCAACTGAGCACTTGTTTCAGCAATACTGATGCAGCTACAAGTGTTGTATTAACTCCTGTTAGGTGATCTGGGCTTGATGCCACATGCTTCTTTAATAGCAGTTGTGTTTTTCAGGGCAAACAAATTTTATTCCTTTCATGTTCAAGTATGAAACACTTTCATGCCATATAAAATTATGTTAAAACACCCAAACTTACACACTGAAGTTTATTTCCACCAGAGAGGCTTCAGACATGTACAGATAAAATGGAAGGATATTTCTGAGTTGTGTATTATAAATGTTCATTGAAGTCAAACAGAGTGGCTTTCACTGACTTCAGCAGACACTGGATGAGATCTTTGAAGATCAAAGGGTGCAATTATATCTTACTTGCTGCTGTGAATTTGAGTCTTAAGCAAATTATTCTGTTGGTCTGGTTTGCTGGGTTTTTTTTCATAGCATAGCTTGTTCTGAAAAAGAAAGGACAGCTTTGGGCTTGGAAGCTTGCAAATAGCCAAAAAAGAGAGTTGCTATGCTACCCAAAAGACATCTCTGATACCTGCCGAACTCCTTTAGGGTGGGAAAACTTATCTTTAGAGCCATATTACAGCTAAAAAGCCTCAGGAAAAATGAGTTGTGCATGCCCAGCAGCTCTCTGCCAGCAGGTATTTGTGTGGTGAGTGACATCCCTGGCACCCACATAGTCTGGGGACTCCACAGCTGCCAGCCCCAGAGTGCCCATAAGGTGCAAATTCTCCCCAAGGGCAGCAGAGGTTGGAGGTTTAACAAGGCTCGTCATCCACACATTTGACAGTGGGTGCTTTTTATTTCTAAAGTGAAGGGGTAATCAGCAGGAGGAGGCATTTGTCGTAAGATGGGACAGGCAACAACTAACAGTAGCTGATTTTCCAGAGGACTGGAAGCACTGTGGAACATCAACAATTTGAATTACACCAGGGTCAGACCAAGTCCCAAGGAGCTCTCTGCTCTTGCTGCCCACCCATGGGCAGGGTGGGCCCTCAGCTTCTGCTCATTACCTGAATTACTCACTCATTACCCTCACATGAAGGAAGACCAACAGTGTGCAATTATTTATTTCATTAACTAATCCTTTCCCATCCAAGTTTCTGCTTGACTTCACTTATTGTGCAATTTTCCAGTGCACCTTATACACAGCTAAGCATTTTTTCTTCCAGGGACACTGGCCACCACCAGAGAGAAAGAGCCCAGCTCATCTCTCCTGTGGCAGACTGTCTGCCACACACTGGCTACAGACTGGGGATGTGGCACTGACAGATCCTCTGCAAGGTGTAATGACACAGCCGAGGTACACGGGGATGGCAAATCCTGGGAAAGGTGCAGACTCATCCAAGTACCTTGTTCTGTACAGGGATTTGTATCCACTGTGATCCAACACAAAAACCAAAAATGCATTCGTGTCGTCCAGAGTTTGGACAGCTCCAGACTCGCAGTTGCCTTGGGCAGTTGCCACTTCCAATTTTCATATGACCATCTCAGGGTGGTTGTTTTGGTGCAGCCTCACAAAAAAACCCTTGCATTCAGAGGTCTGAACCAGCCCACCTCTAAGGGGACCTCTCTGGATAAGGGCTGAGGACCTGAGCATCCTCCAGGACAATGGGCATTTTTAAACAAGTCACAGCGGCATCAACCTTGAGTTTTGGCTAGCTGGCACAAATGTCACATCTGGATAGTTAGCTAAAACGTAGCTGAACCGCCTACAATTTATCGCTCCTCCTCACATACTTCCTCCCGTCCCAAACTCCACCTGCTCTCCAACCCCCACAGTCCAATTCCAATCTCCAATCCCCTTGCAATCCATCTGTCCACAGCCATGCACATCCTGGGGACGCAGCTGGATCCCGACACCGCAGCAGGGCTGGAACAGTCGGCATTTTGCCAGCATCGAGAGCTGCTGTGGGTTTTAGCTCAGTCGACACTGTCACCAGCAGAGCTACGCAAGAACTGCAACTCAGCTGCAGCAGCCGCGGCCCCCGCGCTGTGCAGAGACAAAGCCGGAGCCTTTAAGGAGCTTTCAGCGCTCAAACAGAAACTTTCACCCACCCCAGAGAAGCGACAGCTCTTCAAAGGGACTGTCCTCTCCTTTGTCCAAATTAGGGATGCAGGGCCACCTCCCCACCAGGCACCTGTGAGCCGGGGCCTCTGCACCAGTGACAGCCCAACCATCACAGTGCAGGGCAGGAGCACTGCAGACATCCCACCTTGGGCAAAGACTGGTGACAGGAAACATATATTGCAACAGACCAGTATTTTTCCCCAGTATGAGGACTGCTAGCAGAGGATTCTCAGCAAGTAGCTCTCACTTTACACATGTGGCAGCAGCCAGCCACTCCTCAACCTGGCTAGTGATAATTGAGGGCAAATCACTGGTAGACAGATCAAATTAGGTAGGATTAATTAATCGACATCTGTAATGAAGTTTGAAGGTGACAAGGACTTGTAGGTGCTCTGTGTTGGACTCCAGTGGACTCTCCTCAAGGTCAAAGCCACCATGCCATCCCCTTCCCCTCCCACAGGCAGTCCCATGGATATGACCCACACCAGGGCTGGGAGAGCTCCAGGGGCACAGTACCATCCCCGGCATGTGCCCTCGCCCAGCTGTCCCCACGGCTGTTTAAACCAGAGCAGGGAAAGCAGAGCCCCAGAGGTGCTGAATTTCCCCATGATGCTCATTCATCCCCGCATTCCCACACTGTTCCCTGCTTGGGACCCACGATTCACCTGCATCCCAGCTGACGGCAGACAGAGGTGAACAAAATTTGCATTTACACAGCACTCTCCATCCACCAGTATTTCAGTGCTTTGATTTAAAAAAAATAAAACCCACCACAGTAGAGATGAAAAACCTCTGAGGAGAAGTGCTGTCACCCCTCAGAGTCCCCAGCTTCTCACAGAGCCCTTCCCTTTGGCTTTCCCACTGCCCCACACTGGCTCACCTTCCAACTGCAGCTGGAAACACATTTAAAGTGCAGCCTTTAAAATAAAGTCCCAAAACTTTCCCTGAACTTGAATCAAATCCTGTAACCATTAAATCTTCTGGGAGGAACACAATGAGTTTCCTCCAATCAAGGAAATAGAGTAAATTGTTGCAATAACACAGCACGAGTTTCAGTAGAAAACTCCCCAGTTCGGAGAGTTTCGGGTCCAGTTGCCCATTCGACAGCCAGATTTGAAGCAGATAACAGGGCAAAGATTAGCATAATTAGCCCCAAAGTAAAGAGTTCCTTGTTAAGTGCATTTTACTGCCATGTGCCTTGAACAGTTTTCTAAACAGGGCCTGAACCTCTCCTCTCCCCCAGCAGGAACTCCCCAGTTTGTGTGTATTCATTAAAATCCTGTCCTAATTGCTTCCCCATCAGCTATGAATCTTAAGAAGCTTAACTGTAAAGTGGTTAAACTGTGTTTACTGACAGAAAATAGAATATTCACTAATGATGAGATAGTGACTCAGGATTATTTGTGGGGCCCTCACACCTAAGCCTTTGGAGATGAAGCAGTAATGCTTACACTGAGATTTTTGTCCTTAAAGATGACAGAGAGGCTTTGCCTGGACTGTACAGCACAAAGCACAACCCTCTGATTCCATTGGGGTCCCCTCCAGCCAGGGGAGGCTGGAGCAGCACCTTGCAACCCTAAAAACCATCTTCCCAAGGCACCTCCCTGCCCTGGGATATGGCCTCCACCAGCCCAGCACAGGGTGCTCCAGTTTGACAACACCTGTCCCATTTCTGGGCAATGTGCACATCAACGAGCTCAGATTTTTCAGATTTAACCCAGCAGAAAGTCACTGCTGAACACAAATATTAGTTTAAGTTTCAAAACTCCCATCCTCTGGCTTTGGCTCAGTGGTGGCTGCTGCGGGGCAGCCCTGCATCAAGCAGCTGATGTATTTATGAAGTCCTAACGTCCAAAAATATTGCCAGCAGCAGCTCATAATTCTCTGACGTGTGACCTATGGTTTTTAAATACTGACCTGAAAAGACTGGCTACTGGGAATAGATGTGGCTTTTTTCTTTCTCAAGTTCTCCTCTGAGAAATATTTGCTGAAATACTTTATTACCTCATCACTAAGCATAATTTAAAACTGCAGTTAAGCACTCAGCGTTCAAGTAAGAGCATGCATCATTCTGACAGTGTTCAGTTGTGAGGGTATAAAAACTTCACAAACATTAGTCCCAAAATTTCTTAAAATCCTCAGCTATTTGCTCTGCAAAAATGCTCTGACTTCGGCACATTCATCGACATGCATTTTGAAGCTTTAGATTCAGCCTTCTGTGTTTCAAGGTAACTGTTATGATTGGCAAAATGTGTGAATTTAATTAGTGTAATCTAAACAAAAGAAGCATTTCAGAGCTGCTTTAATCCATATGAGACCAATATGTTGATTTGTCAATGTGAATTTAATTAGTGTCTTCGAGTCTAAACTCCAACTCCCTCTTCTTTTATCTAATTATCACATTTATAAAAAACATTATCACATATTCGTTGGCGTAACTGCTTTGCCACGCAGTCACACTGAAATCTCAGAGTCAACATGCACTTCTAATAAGCTCAATATGTTTCAAGATCACCACACTGGGCACAATAGCTTCCCATACAGCCATTGCACACCCCCTCTCCAGAGGCCCAGGACAACTCCTCTGGGATTGTATCTTTTCCCCATACTTTGCCATGCAAAGAAAGTGAGATCCTTCTGGTGTAACCGTCGGTTAAATGCATCAATTATGCACCATTCTGGGGCCAACCACCACAAGGCATTCACTTATATATGACTAATTGAGCAGAGAACAATTGCTATTCCTTTCACAAGTGGTTCCCAAGGGCTGCAAGGGGACTGCAGCAATTCACTCTTCATCAAGTAAACATTCAAGTCATCAGCACGACCCAAATCTCTCCGGGGTGGTTAAAGATGTTCTCATCTCTCCCTACAGCCCATATTTGTTAAATCCAGCAAGGCAGCTCCCAAGACCAGTGCTTCAGCTGAAAGTGGGATGCCAGGCCCTGGGGAGTAGGCAGCCAGGGCTGCAGCTGGACTCACACTGTGACCCCCAAAGCCCTCAGTGGCCAAGGACCTGCAAAGGAGCCCAGGGCAAAGGAGCTGCACCTCCTCTCAGGCCACCCATCCAGCAGCAGGGAAGCTCTTGCATGTGGGGGGAGACAATGTGGGGAGTTCCTAGCTGGCCACCCTGACCCTCCAAGAGTGTTGCACACACCCTCCATTTCTCTGCATGCCAACAGCACCAGGCTCCGAAAACTCCTTTCCATCAATTGCCAGAAGGCCCCAGCCTTTAGCTTTTAAGATGAGCAGAGAAGTTTACATTACAGGGAGAAAAAGACATGTAGCTGGGCAAACTCAGCCTGCTGGAGCCAAGCAAGGAGTGGGTGAGGACTCCATACCTGCACTGGAAGCAATGAATTCACTTACCCCCGGCTCCAACAGCACTGTGACCTGCCTTTCCCCAAAGGAAAAAAATCCTTCTGCAGGTTATTCTTTACTGAGTGCAGCAATATTGTTCAAGGAGGCTAAAAGTTTAGGCCCAAATACTGTTTTTCTTTTAAAGTTAGTCAAATTTCCCTAAATGCAACCCATTGAAGGTCATTCTAATAATATGTGATCAGTGATCCCAGATCATTTTGTTCCCTTTCACATTAGAAATTCGTAAATATCCTGAATTGTCCCCTTTTCCCCATGATAAACTAAAATCCAGTGTGGCAAGGTCAAAGGCTTGATTTCAAACCAGCCCTCAACCCCAGTACAGCAGCACCCTATCCTTCAGGTCACTCTGCTGCCCATCTTCCTTAAGCAGGGCAGCAAGATACAGCAGAGCATCATGCTGAGTTATTTTTCTTCTGCATATAATTATTGTATTTGAAGATAAACTGTCCTTGCTTTGTCAGGTTGTGATTATCAGGCATTTTGGCTGAGAGATACTGTCAAGGAACTTAACCACTGGGCTATTGAAGAAAATAAGAGTTTGACAAGAGCACTTGGATCACGTTTCTGCACAGAAACAGGCAGACAGCTCTGCTAGAAGAGCAAAATCCTTGAAATGCTCTTTGCTGCACTTTAAAAACTAAACTAGTGCCTGGACTGGCACTCATCTGAGGTGCTTGGTTACCTTGCCTGTGCTACCAGCAGAGATCCTGCAGTCTGTGCCAGGGGAGGGGAGGAGCTGGGCTTGTAGAGGGGAGCTGCAGGCCCACCTCAGAAACTGAGTGTTGCAAGCTAGAGAAGAAAACTTGGAAAAAGTGGCCTGGGAAAGTTACCTAGGTCAAAATTCTCTGAAAGTCTTGAACCACAGAGGATGAGGAATTGTTGCCCTCTAGAGACCTTGCCTCATGCATGCAACCCTTGTGAATTTGGTCTCCCTGAAGCCAGCCTGGGCAGTAGGAGAGGACAGAGCATATTTGGGAGCTCACTTACACAGTTGGTACAAAGAGAAAAAGCCTCGTCTCACTTTGGATGGAGAGACTTAAGGAAGCATCCAAACAAAGCCAGATTCAATTGATGAACAGCCAAATTATTATGAAGCTTTCCAAAAAGCAGTGAAACTCCAGGACAAGGCCAGTGCTGGGAGCAGGAGAGCTGTGCACCTTCCTCCAGGTGCTGGGCCCAAGTTGCCCAATAGACAGCTTGGAAAGTGCCAGAACTCATAGGAAATGGAGCTAGGAGAGATGCCCAAGTCTGTTCCCCCCACTTCAACACAGACTGTATAAACCTGCATGGCAGCAAACATGCTCACCATGCTGCTCTCACCCCACAGTGCCACAGATGTCCTAGGCAGTCCCATCCCTTACATTTAGCAAGGGTTTCTCAGCATGAAACCTATCCATTCCTGCTGCAGCCCAAACCCTGACTTCTTGCCTTACCCCTTGCAGATACAGGGAACAAATTACTTGTGATCCCTGCAGCAGTTTTGAGTATCTGACTGCCACGTTTCCTCTTGTATGTGTGCGAGATGGAGCGGCAGGAGAGCGGGAACCTCCATCAATGAAAGCCAATCTTTTTCATGCAAAAAGATGAATTTCTGCTTTTTTGGCAAAACTGAATTTTCATTAATTCTCCCAGCTGGAGGTTCACCATTTTCCAGAGGAATTTGGCCATTTTCCCAGAGTGAAAAGCCTCTGTGGGTTAGCACCAGCAGGGTTTCATTTTCACAAGATCAGACTCCAAATATGCAACTCAGCCTATTGTCTAAATACAGTATGAGCACAGCTCAAGCCACCTGATCAGGGCCTGGTTTCCTGGCATTTACTTTCCCCATCTGTTGACTTTTAGCATAAATTGAAGCGTGAATGCCTACTAATGCTAGTCTCACATACGAACGTGCTTACAAAGCCATATTCTATCATGCAGAGCACATTGGACCCAGTTCAGTTTGTGTGAAATGTAAGACACATCCCAAAGGCAGAACTGGAATTGCTTTGAGGGCATGTTCCTTGCCCAGACCTCTCTCTGCTGCACATGCATACGCTGGAGACCTCTTTTGGAAAAGAGAGAAATGCACGTAAATGGGAGCTTCCCTCAGGTTGGCTCTGATCCTGCTTCATTTCTCATCTGACCCCGAAACACGTCCCAAATGAGCTCGGAGAAATCAATCCTGTTGTGTGAGAGACACAAAGTTTTGCATGATGATGCCCCGAATTTCCTTGCACGTTAACGACTGGGACGTGCGAAGAAGTGACGCAGCCTTGTTCAGC
Organism: Cnemophilus loriae; assembly: GCA_013397755.1. NCBI lineage: Eukaryota > Metazoa > Chordata > Aves > Passeriformes > Corvidae > Cnemophilus > Cnemophilus loriae. The sequence goes on from VZTF01006668.1 coordinate 483,634, forward strand.
AAGATGGCTCCTTGCACAGCCACACACCATCCTAAAGCCAGCCTGGCATTTCCAAGCTGCCCACAGCTTTTGTGGCCTGCAAGGATCCTCTCTGCACAAGGGCTGCAATAAACCTGAACTTCTGGACCAGGTTAAACATTTCACCTCCTAAAAGTGCAATAGATGTGTACAGAAACCAAAGCTAGTGTTTCACCATCAGTCATTTTCAAAGGATCCTCTTTAAGCCTTTCAGCTCAGTGTTGTTTTGGGAAATTGGGACTCAGAGTAGGTGTTTGTCCTGTGCCCTTGACCATTTCCTTCACTCTTCTGCCTTGTGTCACAGCCCTGTGGAGCAGGGCCCCTCGCATGCCACCACACAGCCTTGGGGATTGCCAATGCTCATCCCTGAACCGGGTTTCTGAAGGTCAGTTCCCCCATAACCCGGGCAAGGAGGGATCATGCCAATTAAGAAGCTTACCAAAATCAGCACCTAGACCTAACCTATGAGGCTTTTCTGGATTTGTGTGCCTGTAATTTCAATAAAGGAGCTTCTTCCATATGTGCACCTTCTCAGCATCTTGGTTTGCCTTTATCTCTTTGATTCATCCTTAAAAACTATAAAGCTATAAAGTCTTGTGCCACCTTTCATCTTCTATTTCTCAGAAGTGGCTGAGAAAGCACCAGCTCCCTTCTCAAAGATGGGCAGTGTATGACTGCTCTGACGGAGCTTATACATCCCTGTATCTACTCTTGGTGATATATCCAAGGGCAGCCTCTGGGCCCTTCTCTTTGAGCATCCAAGCAGCATCACTGTGCTCCTGATGGATCCTGTTCAGGATGTTTTATTTTGCTTTCTCCATTACCAAGAAAGCGTGCTATCTTCTACTTTCTATTCCTTGGTAATTCCAGACAAGGTCTTAACCGCATCTTTGAGTGTAGACAGCAGACGAAACTCCCTTCTGAGCCCAAATCTCCATTCATTTGCTTCCTCCAGTGCCACATGCACATTTTGTCCTCCCTCAGTGTTGCACGTACACGAGAAGCCAAGCAGGCACAAAGCCAAACAGGCAACAGAGGCCTCAGCAGGAGGGCTGGGAGCAGGTTTGACGTGGTCCCAGGAGAGCTGCAGCAGTTAATGGGACAATGGTGACACACAGGCAACAGTGGTGGTTGCACCCACAAGCCAGTTTTGTGGCACTCGCAGTGTTGGGGTAGATGAAACTTAAATGAGAACTTAGAGGGAGCTCCATCAGAGACATTTTCCCTCCCTTCCCTGCTCCTGCCTAGGTCCCTGCCCAAACCACAAGTGTTCAGGTGTATTTTTCTAGAGGAATTTTCACACTAAAGCCAGAGCAAAAGGAAAAGGCATAGGTACCCCACATCTCCTGAGTCTCTGGCTCAGGAAGCTGTTTGCTCCCAGCAGCCTTAGGACAGAGTGTCATTTCCCCAGAGTGTAGTGCTTGGCAGGGAACATCCTGCTCCTCCAGAAGAGGAACAGAAGGATGTGGGTTTGAACAGCAGCACAGATTCCTCCGTGTATAGCCGGGTGCTGTTCTCATCACACATAGCCCCTGTCCGCCCTGTGCTCATGTGCTGCATGAGAGGCACAGCCAGGGAATCACCAGGAGTGTGCCTAGGGCACCACAGTGAAGTGGGAGAAAGCTCCACAGGGCCAGGGCTGTTTCCCACGCCCCTGCAAGCTGCCTCACAGAACCCGGCCCTGCTTCCAGCAAGAGCTGTTCACTAAGTGATGCCACATGGACATTGCCCCAACAAAGATGGTGCACAACTTGGCCAAGCATCTCTCCAACACGAAGTAAAGGGCTTTTTAACCTGCACATGCCCAGGGCAGCTCCTAGCTCCCCACAGATGGGGTCTCAGCTCTGCACATCAGCACTGAACATATCTGGAAACAGCCATTGCTTTGCAATGCCAAGAGATTTGTTCACCAGCCAAATCCACCCTGGGGAGCTTTGCAAGCTGTGTAAGACCAGCCCTGGGAGCATACACCACTTCTGCCCCTTGCTAAACTCCTCCTTTTAAGAAAAAATAAATTCACCTTTCAAAGTACAAGGAATTGCTCAGCAATACATTTAACACCATCATTAATGTAGCCAAATGGTGTGGATGGGAGTGTAGCCCCACAGCCTGGCCCCAACACTGGTGAGTTTGGAGGTGCTGTCGCTCCACTTCACAGAAGGGAGAAGAAACCATTGATTTGACTTGCCTCCAACAAATGGTTTTGGTTGAGTCTTGTTGATGTCCACCACCTTTCTGACAGTAAACCAAAATCTCAGCTACCAAACTGTTTTATGGTTTTTTTTTGTAATGCTGAAGCCATACATTCCTCCCTCCTGTGAGTTTCTTAGGGCGGGGAAGACTTTGCTGGAACTAAAAAAAAGTTCCACCTTGCACCACCCCAGACTTCCTCAACTAGAAGAAAGCCTCTTTGTCACTAACTCATTTCAAGATGGGTGTTTTTCACTCCACAACCCATTGTGACAGCTAATGGGCACCACAGCCTGTGCCAAGGGCAGGGTCAGAAACAGAGCGTAGGCTGGGTTCTATCCCCCGTGCAGCAGTCCCATGCAAAACACACCACATAGTTGTCACCCCTGAGGATCCCAAGTTCTGGCCCAGTCCTGGAAAAGATGTTCTGAGTGTTGGTAAGGACACCTGTATTAGCCCACTATGGACAGTCTCTTCAGACTCCGATGTAACAATTCTTTCCAGCACAGCAGGGGTTGTGTCCTACTCCAAGCACTGGCAAATACTACACGCTTTTAAAATACAAAGCACAGCATCCAGCCCTCAGGTTGAAGTTTTTAAAATAGTCAGTGTGATGTGAGCCAATATGTATTACATATAGACGTATATGTGTCATTTGATAATCAAGACTAAGCAATGGGTTTTTTGCGTTTCTAGCTATAAAAACCCCTTTCAAAGAGCACCTTTGTTACAACAGCATCTTTCCACTATGGCACAGAAAGAGCCAGCCGGCAGACATGGGATTGAATACTTGAGAAAGTGCCTTTGCACACATAGCGTGCGGAGAACCCGAGCTCCTGGAAAAGCCTGCCTCAGTCAGACAAATCAGGCTTATAAACTCACCCTTTCGGGGAGGAGGGAGTGCGGGGGGGGTGCTAATGGCTGCTTTATTGCATTAGGCAGTATCGTCATTAAGGCAGAGAAGAGTAACCAAGGGGAATGTGCACGTAGCGTGACTTCTTTTCTAGAACCCCACAAACCACCAACTGGCAGCTCCTTGGCTCCTCGCCACCCAAATCCAAGAGACCATCTGGCAACTGGTTCAGTTATCCCTCCCCAGTTAACAGATGTACGCTTGATGGTGTGGGAATGGCATTTTGCAGAAGCAATTAGTTTAATCCTCAGATAAACACTTTAAATTCCAAGTGATTTGGAGGAAAAGGAAAAAAAAAGGGAAAAGAAAATCCAAAAAACAAACCAAGTTGTTTCCAGTTTCAGTGAGAATAACTAATGGACAGCCAATTCAGCTGGTTTCACCACCAATATGCGCCCAAAGGGCTTGTTCCTATTCCCAGCTTCATGTGCTGGACGACACAAATCCACCAGCTTTATTTGGAGGCTGCAACTGCATGGCTCCCACTCCCATGGCTGTGTACTAGCTGCACCCATTCTCCCACAGCCAAAACCCAGCTGGGCAGAGGCTGATCTCTGAAACACAGATCTTTCCTGACTTCAGCTCCTTGTCTGGCCTTGGGCAAATCATTTAACCTGGTTAAATCAATTTGCCTGGCTCACACACCTCTCTGTCTCCAGAAAATGAGGCAAATTATGTGGTCCTGCCACAGGGAGTAGTAAGGTAGAATCAGTTAGGGTTTGTGAAGCACTTGGAGAGTCTTGAAGGGGAGAAATCATAGAAATAGAGAACATCCTTATTAATTACACTAACTGATTAATTATTATTAAATTAGGACAATTTTGTTCTCTTGGGAGGAGAAAAATATGTTTTCCAGACATTTCTTTTGCTCACATCCTCAGAAGAGTGACTTCCAGCTGAAGAAGACTGAATGAGGAGCTTAACTCAAATAAAATAAATTGCCAGTAATTTCTGGTATCCCCTATGCCATTATCGAACAATTTGCATTTGAATCAGGGCTTTTTCCATCACAATCCAGCTTCACCTGATCCTGCTCTATAATCACCATCCCCATTTATGAAATCACAGCATGTTGCCGCAGAAATTATGTCACAAATTCATCATTATGACTTCCCCAGCAGGAGCAATTGGAGCTGGAGATTGGCTGTAAAAGTTGCCTTTTTACCAGTCCTGCTTTAAAGATATTTAAATATTTTTTTTAGGGTAGAGAAGCGAGATTAGCTACAGTGGGGAATTATACAAGCATCCCATGAATATCCCAGGGATACAAGATTACATCCATGAGTCACAGGAACCATAAAATATGATCAAGAGACTTTATGGAGGATGATCTTGAAATCAACTCCTAATCGCTGAGCAGTTTACATAAAATTGACTATTAGTTAAAAAAAAAAAGTTATTGAAAATTCAAAAGTGAACCTGACTGATAATAGCAAAGTTACAGCTATTCCTGTCAGGAAGGCTTATCTGTCAAGCCACTCCAAACCCATGGCTTACAGGTTTGCACACTCCTTTGATAACATGGTAATTAGTCAGGTACTGTGGCAAGAAACATTCAGCGAGTAAACTTTGGAGGTAAATTATTTATATTTAAATGTTTTAGACTCTTCTTGCTAGGCTACACTCCTCCCACTGCTGCTTGTCAAAGGCTTGCATGTGCTGCATTTCCTAATGAGAGCCACTGAAGAACCTTGACACAGGAAAACCTCAAAACAGAGACTGTTTCTGCTATAAACTATGCACTTTGCCTGCAACTGTCTTATTATACTTCTTAATCATTGAAAACAAACAGAATAAAAGCCTCTTTTTATCAGCGTTAAAACTGAGAAAATAACTCAGTGAAAAAAAAGCACCTTATAGAGAGTGTAACGCTCAGTTTGAGGGCCACACACACGAGCTTGGGTCTTGTCTGGATCCATTCACACTTTCCCTCCTTCCTCCCATGCACCCATCCCTCCATACAGCTGGAGCCCACCCGCTCCTCTGGGTTTTGGCAGCGAAGCCTGGGTGATTTGAGAAGTGCCTGCTCCCACGGCTGAGGAGATCAAAACTACCATGTGCCAGGTCCTCACTGCATCAGCTATTAACTGAAACTGCCATCAGTTCTCATTTGAGCTAACACAAATTATGGCAGCTGGAAAATTACCCAGCCATAAATCTCCACCGCTTGGTTGTCAACCATCAGTCCTCCAGTTGGATGCACAGAGTTCTCCTCTTCTCCCCACCAGCTTTCCACCTTTTCTAAATTAAAAATGATCAAACTAGGCACAAGGTATGTCCTGCGTTTAGTTAGAAGTAATCTTTTTATAATACTGTTGAGCAGTCTGGCAGGTTAATTAGTTCTCTGAGGTATCCCAGAGAGCAAGGTTTGACTGGTAAGAGAGACACCATCCATTTTAAAACAACTAAAAACATTGAGGATGAGCAAGAAACCCCAAGATTTTGCAAAAAAGCCCCAACCAACTGAGGAAAAGGGAAAAAAAAAAGGTGTGATATTGATAGGGGCTTATGCCTCCCCATGCTTCCCCAGAAGAGCAGCCCTACAAGCAGCTAGTAACCACCAACCTTCAGGTAAATAACAAGAGTTTTTTAGCACCAGTAAGCCTGTTACGCTGCAATTGAGCCCTTCCACTTCCCAGCAGTGACAGCCAATAATTAATTAGTAGCAAACTTACTCCAGCAACTAGACTCTCAGCCAAGACGTCTGTCCCAGTGTGGCATAACTCATTATGGGAAAGAGCAGGAGCAAACTTGGAAGTCACTCAGGGCTGGAATAGGAGGGAAGTAAAGAGGCAGAAACACCTGGTTCCACACACGCTGTGGCAAGATCCTGAGGAGCTGGGTAACTGGATCAAACTGGTGTGTGATTTCCTACCCAGAGAGCATGTGTCTGAAGCCTGGTAACCTCTGGTTAGTATGTAAGGAGCATTGCATGTAGTACACAGGAACAGTTGTTTAAAGTTATTAATAATGTGGGAAGGCACCCTGTGCTTCGTGAAATATACCTGCATTGGGCCAGGAAAGTATGGCTGGGCTTACAAACCACACACTGAAGTACTAGTCACTCAAAGAGGGACCTGGAGACAAAAGCTACCCACTGGGTTTGATCCACATGCCACGGACCTGTTCAGGGCCTCAAAGGAATCTTCTCTGGGGTTGAGCCAGAAATCAGGGGGGCAAAAGGCATCCTCCTCCCTACATCACCCAACACAATGCTGTCCTACAAGGTCTGTAGGAGTTCTCTGCCCACAGCCACCCCAGTCAGCCCTTTCACAAATTCCAAACACGATACAGACATGTCTGCCCCAGCCACAGCACAGGCCACAGCGTGACAACAGAGGAGCTGAACAGAACACACACACTGAGAGCCTCTCTTGAGCAATGATAGTCCGGCCATCCATGGCAGGGACAGGCCTGTCCTTCCATCTCTGAGGGACAAACATTGCAACAAGGGGACAGGCACCACCCTCCTGGTTTTATAACCAAGGCACAGAAAAACCCCAGCTGATGGGAAGATGACAGGGTCTAATTCCCTGCTTTAAATGTCCCAATTCACCATGAAACCTTTTGGTATCAGTTAAGCACAGGACAAGTCATCGCCCCAGCTGCAGCACCAGAGTCCTGCTATTTTCCAGTCAGCATATATTTGCCAGCTCCTGGGGAGGTACACAGTCTGTGGAGGACAAGCTTCCTGTGACAGCAGGATCACAGCCTAGGGGCACACCACAGCACAGCCACCATCCTGCCTAGAGACACTCTCTTCCCCAAGAGAGCCTCAGAAACCAGCTCCCACCTTCCAGATGACCACACAGCCCATTTCTGCCCAGAAAAACTCTACCCCAAGTCAATGGCACCACAGTTACTGCCACAAACACCTCCCATTTCCCCCTCTGCCTTTAGAGAGGGGAAGTTTGAAAACTGAAGTTTAACTCACATCTTGTCCTGCTGTTCAGGATCGGCGATCAGCAGACGCTGCAGCCAACAATCCAGCACACACTCCCTTCCCCAGCTCCCTCCTCACCACACCTGAAAGCCCTAACAATCCCAGAAAGTCACTGCTTTGGCTATTTAACTACCCTCAGCTGCACAGTAAACACCAGTTCGCTCAGCTTCCTCCTTTCCCACTGATGATGAGGCTAGTGGATCTCCCCAGCCTGTCCTGCAGGAAGCTGCCCATGCATCGCCCTGAGACACGTGCTAGACCTGCTTTACCTCTGCTTCAGCTTCCCCAATCACCACAGGACTTCTTCCCACAGCATGAACTCACCCTGCAGGGCAAAAGTATTTAGATGTAGAGGACCTCAGAAGGCAAAATGGGTGGTTGTCTGTTTGGCAGGGGGAGGGCAGCAGCAGTAGCAAATCTCACACACACAAAAGTTCTCTGATAACAGTTTGAGAACAACCAATTTTACTTCATGGCTTTGGCTCTGGACTACTGCCAAGCTTCAGAAACCTGTTCAAACCACTTTCTATGTTTTAGCTCTGCAGTAGTCACAGTAAAAGCACCATAAATACAATTTTACAACCCATTTTACTTTGCCTCTTGTGAAATTTAACATTTATTAATCTGGCAAAATTTCCTGCTGGGAGTTTATGACAATTGTAGCTCCAAATTCTCTCATGAATTAATTTCCCTTTGAACATGCAAAATTTAAAAGCAGCTTCATGTAACACAGGTATCCAATAAAATCCCCCCAAACTTTAAATATAAGATTTAATAGGAAGGACCTATGTAAACAGAGCAGCACCAATTCCAAGAGCATGAAATCTCTAACAGAGTGGTGTTCTTGAACCAGCTGATAACCAACCACAACCTAATTTCTCTGATGGCAATGCTGTTGTTTTCTACCTCTGCAAGGGAACAGAAGGGAAATGGAGATTTTGTTGGTAGGAAGGGAAAATATTTGCAAGGCCAAGTTGCCATCAAGAGCATATATAAACCTCATCAGAAAGTACGTTTACTGTAGCCAGCTCCTCCTGGTACACCAATGCTTGACACTTTTTAAGTTGCCCCAAGCTTCATTTTTATGCCACAGGCACTGTCCAAAAGACGTGGCCTTGGCAGTCATCCCACCTGAGCTAGGTCATCTGTCTCAACATTTCAGTGACCTGGAAGGAACAACTACACATAGAGGTGAGACTTGAAATCCTCATACCAAAGACTACATTTTCGAAAGGATAATAAACATTAACTGCAGTTACCTTGTGTTTATATGACTATGAAAAGATACAGAGTCATTTTGGGTATTGTTAAATTGTGGGTTTACGTGCTGAAAAGTAGCTTCCAGTGATGAATGTTTCCATATGCCATTTAATAAGCTTTGAGTATTTCACCTATTAATCTGAGTGAATATCCCCCTACTCATCTCCAACAGCGTCTGTAACACAGCCATTGGAATTACATGTCTGCAGTGACTCTGCTCAGCCTCCAGGGCAATTCAAGATTTTGGGGAGCCTCTTTAAAACCCTGACATTCCTGAGAGAAGAACCCCTGCCATCTTATAGCTGAAGAGGTTATTAAGATACTCCATCTCGTGTAATCCAGCATTGAAGCACAAGCTCTGCAGAGGAGGAAAAAGGCTTCACCTTTATGAAACACCCATTCCCAAGCCCACTAGATTAATGTCTAAACTTCCCAACAAGATCAATTAACCTTCACAGGATGAAGAATAAGGAGACGTATGTTTCAGATGGCTACAAGAACAAAAAGGGGGTTAATCTTAGATAGAAAGTAATGGTTTGCCCAGCAAAAAATATTTTGGGGTAAGTTGGAGAAAGCACAGAGCTGATGCACAGGTCCAGAAGCCCCTGCCCAACCTACAGCCACAGATTCAAGTCACCCACCCACCAGTCCTTGCACAATCTGCAGCCAAAGCCACAATCAAACTGCTTATAAACAATATAAAACTCAAGACCAATCAACTGGTCAAACTAATATGATCTGTGTCCAAGTAGTGAGGACTTAATCAACAAGAAAGGAAACACATCAGCTGGAGTTGTGCAGTTTTATTTGAACAAAAACCAGTGTCGATATTTTTAATAAAGTCTACGTTACACTAAATGCATGTACATTTGTAAGAAGATAACCTAGTTGTAAAGAAGGTGCAGGATAATATGTACAATCATAGTTAAGTTAAAAAAAATTCACATTTTACATAGATTTACTTGACAGTCCTAGGCTTTCATGGTATATAAATGGTAACCAAAAGAGGTAACGAAAAAGCCCAAACCCTAGTCACAAGGAAATTCAGCTGGAGGACTGCATAATGCACTCAATTTTTCAAATAAACTAGTTCATAGAATTCTTATTTGTCCTAAATCAAATTTTGGATATAATTTTTGAATCACTATAATTAACATGTTCAATGAGTATACTGATGTAAACATTTCTGTTTATATCAAAATGGCAACGGTGCCATTTCCTTCAATAAAAATCTGTATTTTATGTCGTGGTCTGGCACTCCCCTTTTACAAATTAGAATAATTACACAGGATGTTTTTCAATACATGGTAAAAATTATCAAACAGCAAGGGAGATATGTTCAAAAGACACTTTGAAGCTTTTCAGTCCACCTTCACAACACTGTAAATCTTACTTACAAACCAGAAGCAGGCAAAAAATCCAATAGTCCCTGAAATGAGAAAGTAAAAATGGTTAGTTTATCTTCCAGTTTGCTCTGAGAGAGAAATCTAACAAGTACTTCCCAGCAGGACAGAATATAACATTGTAATCCAGCTAACTACGCAGAAAAACAGCACTTCTTAAATTTAACAACACACATTCATCCCCAGGCTACGTTATTGATTTAGATCAAGGACGACTTTTAGGGACCAGGCCGTTTCACATACATTTAAGCCATCGATGACCATGTTGCCACCACCATGAGCAGGGGCACAAGCACCAGTTCAGAAACTGACTTTTATACATATACCAAGTCAGCCCCTACCTGTTTTTTTTAGGTCTACAATACTCCACTGCCACCTATGAATTATGACACATAACAAGCCCTTGAAAAAATTCACCTGTCCCAGTTTTATATTCATCGTGCTCTATTTATACTTGAGAATAGAAATTTCTTCTTTTGAATATCCTGCTACTTCCTTTTGGCAAAGGAATGCTCTGAGTGCTACAGCAGCTGGAAGCAAGCAGCAAGTGAAAGCAGCAGTGACAAACCAAAACACTGAATGAGATTAGTATATACCAATTTTCTATTTTTAAACTGATGAACAAATTTGTGGTTTTCACTGACAGTCACTATTATTGGGCAACTGCAAAGACATTGTCCATCACATTTACTTCTAAATTACTTTAAGAATTTCATATGCAGGGAGACAGAGCCCCAGTCAATTAATTTAGTCTTCTGCCTCTAAAGGAAGCAATGCACTGCTCCTCACATCACCTAGTTGTAAACTGCCACAGAGACGTTAACCTTTAACAGATAAAAAAAGGGAATATCTCAATTGCACTGAATTCCCTCTCAAAGACACAGCTACATGCCAGCCCTGGGATAGCCCTTCCCAGCTCCACTGTAGGCACTCGCAAGATCATGTACTCAGCTCCTCCAGTTTTATATTATCCTTCTCTGTCTGTACAGTCCACGTTTAACGTCAGCTCCAATCTCTTTCACTATTGTGACTGACTTAATAACTAGCAGATCCTTTATTAAGCATTTGGGTTTTCTACATGAGTTACATTTCACACCACATCTACATTTCCCAAGCAAGCAACCCATCTTGGGATGCTTACTATCTGTATGCCAATTCTTACATTCCTCACGCTACCATGTATATTTTCAGTTAAAGGCTTTTTAACAGACTATTATTATATGCCACAGATTACCCTTTCCCTCCATGTTTGCAGTTGTTATTCTCTGAAACAGTAGGAGACAGCAAGTTTATGGCTGTTGATAGGAGATCAGACACCAACCAGACAAGGAATGTAATTCCTTTGTAGGCTTGACATCACTACGTCTTTGCAGTTCATGGTCAATTCTTACTCCTTCCTACTGTGTCAAACACTCCAATACCAGCGTTGTTACTCTAAGCCTTACTCTCAAAGTTTTGTCCTAATAATGGTTCTCAGCCTCTGCTTCCTGGTTGTTTTTAATAAAATAGCCCACTCCAAGCCTTTTACGACTTTGACAGCGGTTTCTTCCATATGTTTAGCAGATGAGATACCTTAAAAATTTATCTGCTGTTCTAGAACAAAAGTGTACTATCATAACAAAAATGTACAACTATCCCAAGAATGACGCCTGCCACAGTCTTCTGAGCACGCCACAACTTAATATGGGAACACACTCTAAATCCCCGTATTTTCCTCCAATTCTTGTTAGTCTGAATCTTTATAATAGATCAGTTTTCTATAAAACATTGCCTCAGTCATAACAAAACTTGAAGACTTCACACTGTGAACAAGCATTTCATCTATAAACAGATTTTCACAGGTTTCAGTAACATTGATTTTCAACTCCGCCTCCTAAAAAAAAAGTCTGTTTAGTAAATCAAAGACCAAGTACACCCTGCTCATTTTTTAAACTTTATCAAAAATTTTGCTGATGTACTGGAAGCAGAGTAAGACACTTTTTCAGTGGTGATGTTTGTCAGATACCAGATTTGAATCATGAATTCAGGAAAGAAAGGCAACACTCATCACCAAGACACAGCCTTAGGTAGTCAGAACCTTCTCTGGTGAGCACAGATTCCTTCTGTTGCTACCTCTACATCAATAATTGGGGCTTACCAGCACTGTAATTTCTTCTTCCCTCCCATGAACAAATATATCCCACAAACTCCATATGTGGATAGCTATAACGACCAGAAACATCAGAAAAAGAACATCGAACTAAAGGACCCCATTATCTGTCAAACGTACCTTTCCTGAACAGCCACGTGATGCTCTAAGATCAGAATGGTTTAAAGGTGCTGGCACAAACTACGTTGAAAACTGGTTTTCAACTAGGTTAAAAATCCAACTGCAGATTTAGGAGTGCAAATTAATCACACCAAATCAACTAGGTGGTTTTAGTGCTCTTTTGTTTTTTTAATAACATGGGCCAAACAGACTAGAAGATTCTAAAGGCTCAGGTCAGCACAGAGTTGTGTTGACATTGCAAAATCAGTATTACTGGACAGAAGTTAATTTAAGGTAAGAGAATATTATTTATAAGGTTCCTCTGAACAGTTGCTTTATCTACATGATTGCTTATGTTAGTGCAAAAAGAAAGCTTAACTTTTGCCTTTATTTTTAAGAACACGAACCACAGCACAGTGCCTGGTTCCACTGAAATTCAGTGTGTTTTCCACCTCAGCCTTAGGGGTACTTGTGATTCCATGAACACTATAAGGCCCACAAAACGTACAGCAGTCAAAAAGTTTCTGATTTCCTACATAGTAATAAATATCTGAGTCAAAGGGATCTGCAAATGAGTAGCAACTGGGGAAGAAAAATAGCTCAGAAGTAGTGTGGCTTGTTTAAAAATTCTAGCCAGAATGTTTTCCACATTTACTGTGTTTTAGCCCATTTCACAAATCTGTCACTTGTTCCAGATTTGAGCACTTTATACTGGACAGCACTTCATACTAGATCTTTAGGCTGGTGCTGACAAGTATCACAGGTTCTCAGATTCTCCTTTTAACTACTTTGACTAAAGCTAATCTTAAAACACAAATAACAGCACACTGTTTCCTACACCTGTACCTCTACCCAGTAAAATTGCTATTAGTTAAAACCCAACCTTGCCATCTCACATTGCATGGCTTGAAATGTATTTTCTTGAAGAGCATAGGTAGCACTTCAATCTTGAGCATTTTTCTAAGGTCATCTTGCACCAAAATTAGAATAAGCCCTTATTAAAATGAGCCTCTCATTAGAACAGGAGAAGTATTTAGGTAAGTTTTAGATAAGACCACACCAGGATCTTGCTTTTATTTGTCTCTTTCAAAACACATTCAAACTGAAACCCAAGTTTTGAAGCACTATCAACAAGAAGCACACCTCTGCAGCTCAGGCTTCTCTGACAGACATCAATGAACACAACATGACAGAGAACAGATACCCAAAGCTGTTTTTGGTAAAGCTGTTAAAAAAAATTGTAACACTAAGCACTTAAAAAAAAAACAAACCACAACAACAAAAAAGACCCCATCAAAGCAACAAATAAACAAAAACCCACGGAAAAAAAACTAAAACCCCAAACAAATAAATAAAATACCCCACTAGTTGAAAGAGTTGAGACCATTACATTTATTTTCTGATTGGTCTAAACTCCTCTACATTTTAAGGTTTTTACAGCTTTCACATGCATATCTCTATCAAATGACCCAGCACCAAGCCTAACACCAATTCCTCCAATGAGCGTGTATAATCTATTTGTTTGTTTTAATCCAATATAACAAATTCGTTTCTTGGCTAGTGTTTACCTTAACCAAACCTAATCCCTTACCAGCTTAAACTGAATGAAAAAAACACCTGAACAGTCTGCACTGAAGAACTCACTGCTGTGGGATAGATCTTTATTTTTCCCCTAAGTGGGTGACCTGCATATTTTAAGTTTCTACCCTTTTAAATAATCCCTACTAACCTAGGAAAGTGATGCCATCCCAGTGCACAGCAGCTCACTGCATGTCATGGATCATTCTAGGGAGGTACAGGTAAAAGATCTTTTGCAGCAGCCATTTAAAACTCACAAACCCACATACGAAGATGACTCAAGAGACTTCTTTAGCCAAGAAGCAAGGTATGTCCATAAATCCATTTATACTTAGTGGGGAGACACTGACACCTCAGATGTTTTTTGATCGTCTTGTCCTCAGCCTTATATTCTGCTGAATAGTCTGGTGTGCAATATATCTACTACCACTTTCTGATACACCAGAAACAAGATGTTACACACAAAGCCACCGTCTAACTGAGAAGGGACAGTTATTAGTAAACCAGTTTAAATTCAAAATTAAAAACAAGGCTTATTGCACAGAATAATGTCAAAATACATTAAACAGACTCTTCTGCTCCTCTCATCTCTTCTAGCTTTATTGTTTAATGAAGAAAAAAGAATTCAAAGCACGAGCAGATTGTAAAAAAGCAAATAGAAAAGCACTCTGCACTTGGCTGATACTTCTCATGTACCTTAAAAGCTCTCTGTATCATACTGGTTTCAATCACCGCACAGTGGTGGGTGCTTCAGAATCTCAGATTCTAAACACAATCTACCCAGAAGATCAAAACTCAATTTTGAAAATGGCATTAACTCATGAGTGAAAATGATGTTCAAAAATAGAGGTCACTGTAAAGAAACATGCTTTGACTATGTTCAGCATTTTTTCACCTCCTTGAATAAAATACATGTAATCATGTAGCTATCCCCATCCAACCACACTTGTTATTTCTTGAAAGATTAGCTGCACTTTGTACATTAAAATCAAATTGTCCGGTTTGAGTGCGCATACCATCAGATTTCAGTGGTCAGACTATGTTACTATCAGTGCTGCCATATAAGCATTCAGTTCCTACTTACTTATTCATTATGATCCCTTTTGTAATGCCCCCAGTAACACAACGCGCTGCCATGGAGCAGGTATTAACACTGCCCTTTATATTTCTGTCAGAGTTGCTAAGAACTAGTAGGCAACAATAGAGAAAACCAAAATACCTAGTGTTAAATTAAGTGGAATAGATCAAGGTCCCATTTTGGGAACGCTATTAATGCAAAGTGTGCAATGTTACATTAGCAAACTCCTTCACCTCCACAAACTGTGAAGAACTGAACCCTTATTTTCTAAAACAAGGGCTGCTAAGGAGTATTTTACAAAACAAAGCAGTTAGGTGTCTTCAGCTTGTGCCATCTGTCTAGAACAGCTTACATTTCAGGCCCAAAAATCTATCACCTAACTAAATATGGGAAAGAATGTTATCACAGCATTTTACATTAGCAAGGATTTATTATGCACTCTGTGTATCTGTTGTACCCATCAGCTTTCTAGTGACTAGCTGTTCTATTAAATGTAAAAAAAAAAAAAAAGGGACCACGTAGTAGCTTTCCTCATGAGCTACAAGAGCAGCATAGGGAGCATCACTGCGGGTTTTTTTCAAAAGAAAAAGATGATGCTGCAAAAATAACAGTGGCACAGTTTATTATTGTACTTGAGGGGCCTCACTAGCCTTCACATCAAGAACTCCAGGATCAGCGTATCTGAAGCTTTTAATACCATTTCAGCAGCTGCCGTGACCATTTCAATTATAATTTTATATATGAAAAGGATATTTTTAATTCCACCAATTTGCATCTAATAAATGACATTGAAATTGGCAGGATAGCAACCAACCTATGCTGAAACCCAGATACATATTAACATATTGCTTTAGTTTAAAAGTAATTAAAACATTTTTGACTATACTTTTTGGGGTTTTTTTAATACAGATCGATTATATATTACAGAAGACATCTGGAGCTTGTCTGTTTTGATGCCTTGGAGTGGCTACCTAGAACAGAGGCTAGACAAGATTAAGAGAAATAAAAGTAGGTATTTATTAAAGGCCTTCAACAGGTACACCTTGGGCAGTCAAAAGCCTCCGAGAGGGGCTACACTCAAGATGGACGACGGTCACGAGTTTTTCAGACAATTGTAAATTTGGTCCATTTACATATCAGGGGTTAATCCTCCAATTACAGTTTCAGGTAATGAAGTTATATACCCCCCCCCATTTGCTCTCCCTCCTAACTCACTTTTGTTTATACTTTTCTTGGCCTGAGGCAGTAGAGTGTCCTTGAGTTACAGGCCTAGAGGAATTGTTTTATCTGAATAAAACAGGAGAACAGTAGCTGACAAGCTATGGAGTTTTACAGTTATACTCTAAAGCAGTACAGGATTTGAAAAATATAAAAGCTAAAATCCTAAGGCATCAGTTTCACCAGGATTTAAGCAGGAGTTTAACCGGCAATATGCAAACTTCCATGTTTGCCTTCTAATAATTAAAAAATAGAAAAATTAAATCCTCCTTGGTTTTTTCCCCGCTTCTTTTTATAACTTTTATTGTCCTTCTTAGAAGAGACACACTGCTAAAGAACAAAAACCAGCAATAATTGCCAGTTACTGTTATTTAATATAATTTCTACAGCATAACTGCTTTGTTCAAACACACACAGTAAATTTCTTCAGGTTTTTATGAACAGTGGTTTTTTTGCTTTGTTTCAACCAGCGGTAGAAGAAACAAAGATGAAAGAGGTCTTTCTCACTGCTACACTGACAAACTTGAAGTCTGACGCCAAGACTTACTTTCATTACCTATTTTAGCCACTCTTTTTTAACTGCATTTAACTGCACTTAACTAAAAGATGCATTTCACAAAGTGCACACAAAGTAATCACAGCAGCTTTCAACGAACAGGCAGAAGAAGTTAAAAAGTAACAATATAAACTATCCTGCCATCCACAGACAAATCCTCAATTACAAATCTTTGGAGTGACTACTAAGGCTGGTTTTATGAACAGCCCATCATATATAAACAAGTATTTTCTCTAGTTCAGTCATTGCAGTATTTCATGATGCCAAGCAGTGACACCTAAAACATCTGACTTCATGTCTTAAATCTACATATACAACAGCAGCAGTACGATGAACACTAAGATAAAACACTCATGGCTATTTTTCAAGGCCAGTAGCCAGTACCCTTCAAAGAGCTTCTTATTTCACTAACACATGGCAAATTTGGCACAGATTTCTCATCAAACCAACCTCCAAATTATAGTTTCAGTCAAGTGATTATGAACATTAGAATAACTCTATAGAAGACACTTAGTCTGCATGAGTAACATCAGAAAAGTTAGACAACTAACAGTGGAGAGCCATATTTCAAACCGGTTGCTCCAGTTAAGGTACACTTCCATCATTATGAAGTGGTGCTTAACGAGCAGGTAAGACAACTCTAACAGTACTACAACTCTATCTTGTCAACATTCACTTTTTCCCCAGAACCAGCCTCCTTCACTTGCTGACAGTGAAAGCTGGAAATATCTTTTATCCTCCATACATAGTGTGAAATTATCTCTAATTACAGAACTTCTAGAACCAATTATGAAATCCAGAATCAAGTTAACACTCGATATCAAAGTAAACAAGAACAGGCCTTTGAAAATATAATGGTTTGAACCCACTGCTAATATAATATTCAATAAAGGAAAATTAATTATATCATAAATAAATGTAATTTCAAGTTTGGAAGAAAATGTAAAAAATGTCTTACTGCGAGTGGTGTCACAAACCATATAAGTAACACTGCCTAAAGAGTCATAAATTGTATTTAATGTTTCATGCAGTGTAAATTCCACCTAATGTTTCTCATTCCAAAACCAGAGCCCTCTATACTAATTTTAGTTTGAATATTGTACTTACCTGTGAAAAGGAAAAAAATCAAGACCATGATCATTGTGTAACCAAAGTACAAAATGGTGCTGGCAGTTCCTGTTATTTGGAGTTTAGAGAAGAAGTAATGGACTGCATAGATGAAGAGATAAACTGCTGTAAAGCTGCTGGTCAAGAACGACCTCCACCACCAGTGATAGTCCTGAAACAATAAACCATTTGCTAAGAATCATCATGTAGGAAATGGAATATAAATAAGATGGTGAAAAAATAACATTGTCTTATGGAACACATTTAATTCTCCAAAATTTAGCTCAGAAAAATTCCAGCACGGCATGTAGATATTTTCTTTCTTGAAAGTCAGCTATATTGCTTCCACTAGGAACATGAGGTTACTCTAAGATCAAGGCTGTTTATTTTTGCTAATCTGTTGGCTGCAGTAGATTTTGAAGTGAAAGGCACATTTCAGAAGAATGGCTAAGACAGGCGTGTCAATGCTGAAAATGCAATCAGTTCATAGTGTCCAGTACTTCACAGTGTATGTGAGTACCTCACCTCTATTTCTAACATCTTCCAGCTACAAGTCATATCTACATCAGAACCGTAACTTTTACCTCTGCACACAGATGGAAGTAGCACAGCAAAACTGTAGCCTCCGAACAAGTAATTAGAAGAATTATAAAAACTAGGAACAGGAATCCAAACATGTAATACATCTGATGAGACCTAAAATTAAAAACAAATAAAAACATGAGTCTCATTTCTGGCTGACATTCTGAGTTAATTCACAGTGTCACACATAACCAGATGAACAGACCACACATAACCGAAAATAAAAAAAAAATCCAAACCAGCAAACCCAAAATACCACACCACTGGGGTAACTGTGCGTATACCACTACTAGCTAATTCATAAACAGTTTTCTTTACCTGAATGTACTCTGTAAACATGCATTTATTTAAGCTAACAGTAATAAAACCGTTGCTTTACAGAGCAACAAAGTCTTCAATTATACCTGAAATCAGCATCTATGAACTTTCACAGAGAACAGTTACAGGCAATTTCCACCAGAGATGTTTATCACTTCATGTCTCCTCGTTGAGAAGACCTTAAGCTTCCCCAATTCCTGCATCACCTGTACTCTTCCATAGTTCCAATACTAACTTCCTTCCTGCTACTGTAGCTAAGTTTTCCAGGTGTCTCTGCATCTCCTCACTACATCCAATCAGATGTTCTTTCACTCCCATTTTAACCCCAGACCAAGGCTGACTTGAACCCAAGTGCTAATTACACACAAAAAACACCCACAAAAATTAATACAACGGAAATATGTTCATTTACTTTTAATCTGGTGTCTTTAAAATAAGGGAAGTAACCAAATTAACTTTGAGTGAAGGTGACAATTACTGCACTACAGGATTTGACAGAGGGAGTATTAGTTGCATATTCCCTCCATGCTTCCCTTTTGCAGGATAAATAATGAGAAACAATTTAAGAATTTGCTAACTTCAACCACAGAAGTCCACAATATATCTGTTTATCAGCTGATTATATTTTTCAGCACACCTACATTACACGGTTTCTATTTTTTTGAGGACTGATATAATAAGCTAAACTAATGTATTTGCATTTAAGAACTGATTTAGAAAAGTGTTCTGTAAGATCTCTCAACCTATACTGGTGACACCATAAAAACATGGCACCTTCAGGGTAATACTTTCCATTGAACAACAATGTATTAGACATTTCACATTTACATTGTGGAAGTTATGAAAGATTGCACTGGTTTAATTTTTCATGCGCTGCTTGATTAGGTTTTGCAAGATTTAAGAGTGGAGTGGATTGTTCACGAGGAGTGGAGTCTTTGTTTTGCAGAACACGGAATCCCAAGATCTTGACCTCATTCTGATCTAACAGTTGAAACTGCTAGGTCACATTAGTTTCATAAATCATAATATAGTTACACAATGGATTAGGCTCTACCCAACCACAACAGCATGAAACCACATTTGTGCTGTTGAGAGCTAGGAAGATAAAACAATGCAATAGGACTCTCATATCATACTTTGAAGTTGTCATTAAGAAGAATCAGTTTCGTAAATTCTAAGCACAGAAATAAATAAAAAGACTCTGGAAATTCCATAAAATCTGCAAAATAATCAAAAAACTTTAAAAATTGGTTTATTCTTTATATTAGTTGCTTTGGGATGTTCAAACTCACTGTATTATCAAACCTGTATAACTAGAAGGAAAAGTGATACTCACCAAATGCTATTCAGAATGAAAAAAAGTTGAATAAAAATACAGCCAAAGGGTAAGATACCACCCATGATGATACCAGGCAATGGCTTTGTGAAAAATGACTGCTCCGGGATTTGGCGAGGAATCTGGTTTGTACGCACTGGATGTTCAATAGGCTGCAGAAAAAAAATAGTAGAAATAAAAGATTAATTATTACATCATAAATAAGATTACTTTTCCCTAGTAGTAGCATATAAAGATTAGATAAACATAACTATATTTTCATTCATAAGCCATCACAAGTTATCAAACAATAAAACCTACAAACTTAATGTCCATTATTAGGAACAAGCACACATGCTTGAGACATTCCAACTATGGGCCAGTACGCAAGGCAGAACACGAAGGAAATAAATCTTTTCAGTCCTTATTAAAAACAAAATAAAATTTAAAAAATCCAATAACATCACCCTTTTCTTAGCTGTCTGGCATTACCTCAAACTAGTGAAGTACAAAACTGAAGCCTCTCTGAAGCACTACTTCAAAACTCCGCAATACTACCAAGGTATTGCTGAAGCACAAAAAGCAAGTAAGACCTCCAAGAACATTATTAAAACCTGATTCTAGTGAATGGACAGAAAAAAACTGTTTGGTGTGACATTACAAATATACGCTCTGTTTCACTATCAAGACAGTAAAATACCATTTTACAATCATGGGATCACAGATGTTTCAATCCAACCAGATCCTGTCTAGAACTCCTGCTTAGAGATTCAACGGCTCAATTACAGAGGACAGGTGTATTTCAAATCTGTATTCAAAGGGCCCTACCTTCTCTTTGAAGCCAAAATAGGCACCAACAAAGGTTAGTGGGACTGAAATTCCAAACCACATAGCAAGGATAGCAACCAAAGTGCCAAAAGGGATGGCAGCTGAGGAGCCTTTCACCCACAGAATGAGATTCATAATGAAGAAATCAGCAAAGACAATCCTGAAAAATAAAATCAGAAAAGATATTAAAATATTCAAGAAAGAATAAATATCACTTAGTATTACAAAACACAAATCAGGTAAAATATATGTAGCTTCTTTCTATTTTCCAATTTCCCAACAGTCCTAGTTCCTTTCACCATTGGTGCAATTAAAGTAAAAATGCCTGCACCACCCAATGCTTGTAATGCAGGTACGGTAAACCCATTATTTAAATAAAGACTCTGCACATAATACCAAAAAGTAACAGAAACATGCCATTGAAAAAATCTATACAAAGAACTGAAAAATACAGAATTAAAAAATTCCTAATCTGAACCTCCTTTCCTGTTACAACCAGAAATATTTCCTTTATTTATGTCCTTTATAAACAATAAATTCCTTCTGAATAAATACCATGATAGCAAAATCTCCTATTTAGGAAGCCCCATGGACTCTCGCAACAAACATAACGTGCTGCCGCAGTTTGTGCCACAGGGCGAAGTGGGGATTAAAGAGGGCTCTGCCCTACAACAGAAATATTTGTATAAGCATGGAGTTACACATATTAAGTAGCCCACGCTTCTGGAGAATTTAAATAAAGACTGCATCAGTTATTATTTGTCTCCAGACCTGCTTTTCCCTCCCCTGTTAAACACGTCTGCCTCATTTTCTAAACATCCTGGACAAACACTAGAAAACAACTCGGACATGAGAATCAAAGTGTTGCTGAATCAAGGTGAGATGAAGATTTCAAACATCCCGTTCTGAAAATAAAGCAGAACGTCCATTCTGCAAAGGAACCCCATATAAAATAGAAGCTTGTGTGAATTGCCATTATTCCTGTATTCAAAGATACACCACAGAAAATTCAGCCTCAGAAAGGGTCCTGCAAAGTGCACCACTGTCTGGATTTCGTTAAAAAAGTGTTCCCGAGACAGAATTTAAGTTGTCCTGAAGTGAACATGCATCCTTCCACTGTATTTAATTTAAAAAGAAAGGAGGGAGGATTAGAGCAATAGACAGGCTCCTTTTTTCCCTGGGAGAGGCCCGACACTTGTCAAAACTGTTTGAGGGAAGAGACTTGCTCAATAAGCACATTCAAGCAACCCCTGGTGTAAGCATCTTGTTGAACAAAAAACAAAAATCAAATCCATTTTAGAAGTCTTGATAATCTTTACCATCTACCCAGGCTCATAACACAGACCTCATCCCCTCCACAGTTAGAAAAAATACTGCAAATATGAACTCTCATCAGTCTGCTGAGATTAAAAAGACCTTGGGCTGTTTATGATAGTATGCAAATTCACTGAACTAGCACAGCGTAATCAGGGCATCCGTTCACATTCTACCAGCCCCAGTCATTTTACTTCCTCTGTGAAACTCAATTTATTTGGGAGCTTAAATGATCAGCACAGTATTCCTTCCATCGATATATATTTTCTTCTCTCTCCTGATAACATCTAAATGACAGTAGGGAGACTGAATCACATTTTGTTTAGAAGTAAGATTTCTCATAGAAATACTACACTTGGTTGTTATCGAATACATTACCTTTCATTTGATGAAATTCTGCTTTACTTGAAACCAAGTCATGTTTTATTCATTCTGAGGTTTTTGGGGGTAAGAAATACCTTAAGAAATTTATAATCTTTTCTTCCACTTTTGCCAAGGACATTCGCCAAAGGATAACTTTATATACCCTAAGTTGCAACCAAGAAATATGGAAGACTCGCAAAAGAAATTAGTTTCTGCTCCCTCTCCCCGCTAATTCTCATAAAAGGTCATGAGAGCTATGAGAAAACAAAAGGTTGAAGTGCTATTGCCATTCCCAAGCAGGACAGTATTGGCCACACTATGTAGTATGATACACACTACAGCTGTATCCCAAACTGGACACCACCTACATTTATGTAAGCAGATTATAACCAGAACTACCTGGAACATACTGAGTACTGCAGTACCGAACTGGAATTACCCCATCACTGTGCCCAATGTTCTGGTGCAGTGATTTCCAAAGGCTGCGACACAACCTTGCAAGAGAGTTGCCCCATTCCTCCTGCCCCCACAGCTGACAACAAAACAAGAAGCCAAGAAGCTGTGTTCTAGACTATCAGGCTCCAGCTCCTCAGAATTCACTTTTCTTTATATTCACAGACAGGCAATGCACAAAAGGAACAGCAGCTTGGAAGTACCATAAACAAAATCACACAGACAAGCATCATAACAATTGGCTTTTCCCCAACTCCTTCCCACTTCAGATTTGTTTATACTTACGAATAAAAGAAAGAATGAGAGGAAAAAATACTAACCCAGGGCAGAGTAGAGCTGTAAGCAAGACATTTGTCTTCCACTTCTCGCCTCTGAATGCTGAGGAGAAAAAGTAAAAACAATTTCAAAGTCAAGACTTTTTCCAACTGTTTTGCAGAATGGCAGCAAGAAGAGCAAGAAGCAGATACACTGTCTGAGACACCAGCTTCAGTTGAAGGTTTATATTCAGCCCAGAGATTCTGAATTTAACATGTTATGCCACATTAAATAAATGCAAATACTTACTCTTGTACATTCTAGCAGACACATAACCAGCTGGAGTGCCCAGTAAGACCCACAATACAACTGCACAGGTCATCAGAGCACCACGGTTGGCAGGAGAAAGGAAACCAAGGCAAGCTAGGACTAAAGAAACAAAAAGATTTAGTTATTTGTGGACACATGTCAAAATATCCCTGTAACACAGATCACTGTGAAGGTTTATCCCCTCCACTACTACATATTTAAATGAAGGCTGAGTGCATAAGCTCTTGTACAACCCCATCACATGAACATACCCCAAATGGCATTGTTTCATTCAAAAACATTATTTCCACCTCATCTCTTAAACAGAAAGTTTCTCATAGCGAAAAGGCTGAAGAATGAAATGTCACCATCCACCAAAAGCGTTTTCTCTTGCCACCGATTTCTTTCTATACTACTACACTGATTGCACAGGAAACTGTCACTGCTAAGCAAGATACGGAGCTGTGATCACCACTGAAAGACAAGCCTATCAAGAAAATTCCAGTAATCTTACAGTATCATGCAATAAATGGGAAAAAGAAGCTCCCCAATGAAAAATCTGAATTAAACCTGGAGAACAAAATTTGAAAGATTCTTCTTTTGTACTAAGTATCAGTGTACTTTTCAATTCTACTGTACAGTAAGAAAAGGAATGCTCGTAAACTTTACAGATAACCAATAATAAAATACCATTTTGTGACAGGTTACATAATGACATGCATTTATAGATATTTATAGTAGGCTCTTATTATCTCAACATCATGTCAGTTCTATTTCACTGGCCTGCACTCTTGCTTGTATTTCTGTATGGCTGCAGGCTTGTGTCAAACACATTGGACAGAAAGGGTTCCAGAACGTTAAAGCTTTGATTACATCTTTGAACTTGCCTTACTGGACCCTTGGCTAATTTACACCAAGCAAAACTGTGATTTTTAAAAAGAAACTTGTAAGAAGGAAGTTTGGTTTCTGAATTCAAGAAGAATCTGCACTAGACCAGATATCACAGTGTTTTCAATGACAGTGCTTACAACAGCATTACTGAAGCCATCTAATTATTGTTACGAAATTGCATTAATATTTTATGTTACTAAAGGAAGGAATTCATTTTCAAAAGAAGGCTTCTATCATTTGTTTAATAATATTGCATCTTTCCTATTACTATTACACTACATACACATTACCTCAATGAAGTTACTTACATAAAGTAATAAACGTCATAATGAAAATTTGTGTTCCTTGGCCCAAAAAGACAGACAGTAACATTCCCTTCCTTGGAGGTCTAAACACATCTCCATGAACCAGCTTCCAGCCAAATTCCTCTTGGGCATCTTCCTGTATAAAATCAACAATGTCTTTAGAAGCGATACATAATGCAGTAGTGAATTAACACAAACAAGATGCAAAATACTTATTTAAAAGTTTGATTAGCTTCCAGTTAAGATCCAAAGCCAGACTAATTGCATCTGGTTCATCACTCATTGATTTTATAACCCCCTAATGGTTCAGCGAAAAAGGCAAGATTTAGAAAGAAAATTCTCATCTCCTAAAGCAAGAAAAAGCAAATTTAATTAGTCAAACCACAGAACATCATTCTAAATTTAAACTAAAACAAAGCATTCAGTTTGGTTTTAACTTCAATCTAGTTCACGCATTTATCTTTTTCTGTTTCAATTTCAAAGCCCATTGGTCTCAATGACAATACTGGAAAAGAATGAAACTGTCTCTGTACTCTAGAAGAAAGTTTGTTCCCTGGAATCATGAGGGACAACTACCAACACTCTGTCCCACTGCCAGAGGTGAATGGATGGAAGGATGGAATGGGGAGAGGGAAACCTCAGTCCAGTGGCTCTAAGGAACCACTGCTGCAGAACAAAACTTTTCAATAAACTCACTCAAAACAGACACCCCCTCTCACAAAAAACAAACAAACAACAACACCAACACACACAACCACAGACAACCAACCCCACAAGAAGACTCTCTACTCCTCAAAGTTGAAAGCTACAGGTTCCATTCAATATAGGAATACTGAATTCAGTTCAAAGGACTGGTTACCACTAGAATTACAGCTTGCCAAAAAACAGGGTAAGAAAGAAAGCAGACCACACTGGTGCACGACGTAGAGCACCTTAAATTGTAACAGATGATGTAACTTTTCTCTTTCTGGAAGATTGTCTTTGCTTTCCCCATACTGATACCTCTCCTTGCCAGAAATTACTCTCAGACGGCTGATACATGAATACAAAAATTGAAAAGTATTAAACACACTGATTAAAATACAAAACCACACCCTATACCTGGTAGAAAATGATACCAGATATCCAGGTATAATTCCAACACATCAATATCCTTCCAGTAAAGAAGGATTTGTTTGGTCAAAGAAGCATAAATACAAAACTTCCTGTAGGTCTGAACTTGAACTAATTGTGATAATGACGAGAAAATTGTTGAGGTAAGACAGAAAAAAAGCTTTTCACAGGCAGTTGTAAATAAGGAATGAAAGAGTTGGAAAGGTTACCACCTGAAGCAAATCTCTGTTTCCAAAATGGTGAACACTAAGCAGGAACAAATGCTTAGTACTTCACTTCCTGACCGAACACAGAAAATGTTTACAGATCTGGAATGGCTCATTTAGAATCCTTGTCAACAACTCATCTGGGAAATGCACTCAAAATACACTTTCTGGCTCTAAGGCGAACTTTAAAACAAATAGCTACATGGTAATTATTATTATGGTTTAAGAAATAAAGGGAAACCAAGTCTGGCAGATTGAGACTCCTGATTTATCCTGTATGAGCCTATGAGTTTGTTTCAAAGCTCCATCTTTAATTAAGTTCTGTCATTACTGGCTAATTAGCTGTGAGTCAGAGTATTTTTCAGACTTCTGTTCAAAAAATGCAGCAGTATTTCATATTGCTAACCTTTAACGTACAACATAATGATAAGAACTGTACAACTAAACCAAGTAGTAAGCTATACTTTAGAGTTTCAAAAAATATTAGAGCAAAATTATTCTAAACTTTTCAAAGGTGCAGTAATCCTCATCTTACCATTAATTTAGCTTAGTTCTCAAAACATTCTAACAAAGATTTAAGTCTCCCACATTCAAGTAGTTATTATCAAAGAGATTTTAGAAAAAAGAAGAAAAAAAAAAAGATGAGAGCTTTACCTCTCACTGGTGAAAACATACTGACATGAGTTCTCTTCAGGAATCCTCTCTTAGTCATAAGACCCTAAAAGTAATCTAATGATTTCTAAACACTTCATTAATGAATGTCTCACTAAATCCACATCACACTAAAAGCCAGCTGGCATCAGCTGAAACATTAAATGCACATTTTAAGACCACAGTCACCGGCTGGTGCATCAATCTCTTTTGAAGTACAATCACCAGCATCCCCTAAATGTGAGATGCTAATTTGCTTCCCTGCATCTTCTTCAGTCCAGGTCCTCTTTGGCACAATTATTTCACACCTTTTTAAATAAGCTCCTTCAGCTGCAACAGATCTTTAAGTCTCTCACACCTGCCAAGAAAATAAAAAACTGTGGCTTTCTGAAAGTCACACCTATCCCTGCTGTTACTCATAAAACTAATCAAGCTTCTACAAGTCTTGCTCTTTATCACATTAAGAATGATCAACTAATAAAGACAACACAGTATAAGATATTGAACATAATTTAATTGAGAGATCAAACAGAAGCCTCACAAAAACTATCAGTTAAAGGATGTGAGAAAAAACATTCCACTTTAAATCACTGTCTGGGTTTACATTAACAAAAGATATTCAACCCCAAAACCACAAAGAAAAACAGAAGTATTTTCAGATATTTTAGTTTTTATGCATCTTGAAGTATTTCTTTAACCAGACAGACAGCAACAAGAGTGAAAATTCAAACCTTTGTTGCATCTGACATTACTTCTCATCTTTGAGTTGCAGATACCACTTTCACCAATGAGAAAAGGGCTGAGTAAAAATTACTGTCAGTCTACTGGTCAAGTCTTTTCAACTCACAATCAGTTATATTCTCTTCCACTATAGGAACCTATAAACCTGCTTTCCCATTTTAAGGAGTACATATTTCAAAAGAACTCACAACAGGTTTAGTCAGATGGCAACAGGCTTCAGTCATCTCACTAATTTAAACAAACTAGACTCAGTTTAACACAGCAATTACCACGGAAATTGTATTCACAAATAAAATAAAATATCATTTACACACATACCAAGTAGTTCTAACACAGCTAGAGGTCAGAAGTTGTGTTGCACATGAACTGCACTATTATGATCTCCTAACTAAACAAAGTGATTCTACCACACTTTCCAGCCACAGGTAACATCGATTTGTATCGGCCTATGTTAATCAGAATATCTCCAATAATTTTTAACCCACAGAGATATTAACATGTATCAAACTCATCATAGTTATACCTCTCTCTAGACTGTACTCAAACCTAAGAGACCGACATCACTATGGACAGAAAAATGTGCTCATGTAAAAGTTGTACATTTTACTCACAGAAGAGTCGATCTGGTTGTATCTTGCAATATCTTTATGAAGAGTCCTCAGAATGATCATAGCCACCATGCCAGATAAGAAGAGAACAATTACGAGGGAATTCATTATACTGTAGATAAAGAAAAAGTCAAACTTTGAATCCAGTTATTCAGGATTTAGGAGATGTACCAGTTCATACTACATGTACAGCTCAGATCTGAGGAAGAGCCTTAGACATTCAGACCTTTCAGTATTTTCCTACCAAGAAAAGATAAAGGTACACAACTTAAAAGTCTAAGACTTCTTAGGAGACAGAAGTGAGGAGAACAGTATTTTATGATACCTTGCTAATTCTGAAGACAGTTACATATTGCTTTTCTTTATTTTCCTCCTTATATAGCTCAGAAGTAATTTCTCTGGTGGAACAGCTACAGTTCTTAAAGCAGACTGTCAAGTAGGTTTTATATCTATCAACCAATGAAATTGATATTGTGCCATTTAATATTTTGTAGAGAACAATTTATTCAGATTAGCCTTTTCAAGATTTACATTGCAAAACATTAACACTCCAACACAAATTATATACTTACTGAATATCACTCCCATGCTAGGGAGGGAAATAAGCAAGAGCTTTTCACATACATTTTTTTACTCATAAAAAAAGACCTTTTTACTGTAAGCAGCTGCTGAATACAAAACACGCATTATACGTATGTACCTCTCACTTGGCAGTCAAAGCCAGACAGTAACAATAACACTGCAGAGCTGCAATGACTCAGAACTTCTCCAGAATGGAGATGATAAAGTAAAACAATGGAAGCTGTTTTCCTTTTGGACACTGATTATGCATTCCTTTCACAAAATGCAGTAATACATTGCTCCCAAGAGATGAAAACTTACTTCACATACTAAAGCAAAAAGTTTTCTTGACAGAAAACTTACAGACTTTTTTTTATCTCCCTAGAAGTACAACTAAGAAATCTTTGTGCTCCCTTGCAAGGTTACTCACCGAATAAATGCAAATCTTACCTAAACCACTGGATGTTTGTATGTGGCATGGACTCCAAAATGTAGTCCCACCTGGAAGCCCACTTAATACTATTCTTTTCCTATAAGGAAATGAAATAATAATTAAAAGAAGTAAGTACAAGTTTGTTGCAGCCTCCGAGAGGAAATAAGCATACCACATCCCTTCCCCAAACCTTCCAGTCAGCATTCACATCTAAGCTTGATATCAACCCTGGACGTAAGACTTCTCTCTTGCATTAATTCATGTCTAGAGACTCTAAAAGAGTATCTTTTCATTGAAATCTCCTATCTACATCTTCTACCTTTAAATTAGGCTTCACTAAGCCTCATCTTTCCATGATTTGGGATGTAGCTGCCTTGCAGATCCCAACTGCTGAAAAATAATCATGCCAACACTACAAGATTCTCCCAGCATAGCACACTGATCTTGAAACTTCAATTCTCTCACACATACTCCAGAGAAAAATTCCAGGGGAAACTAGAAATACGTTTTTCTCATCACTTTTAATGCATTTAGCACAGGCTTCTTCGCTCTCTGCCATAGTGCTGGCTGATACAGACTATTTTCCCCTCTGATTCCTGGCAGATAACTTTCATTTCCAGATATTCCTGTGATGGATCTTCATGTGTACAACTGAGGACTCTTTCTGACCCACAAGCCTTGTCCTCCCCAGTTGTTCTCTTTGGATGTACACACATGTTGTCCTGCTACCAAATTCTATCCCCTGACTGGGATGACGTTCTGCTGAATTTCTTCATTTACTCACAGGGTGCTAAGTTTGTACAGTTAAGTACCAAACTGCTCTCATGCTTACATTTTTGTACACTTGTGTACTAAACATTAGAGCCACGATGATGTATACTTTTCACACAGTGCTACTAAATACTTTGCCCATTTTAGTTAATTAAAGCAGACACCATAACTTTCTCATCAGAAGTCAGCTGCCATATTAGAAAGGACAATAAAACAGCTACAGATTTTACAGCTTTATGTAGTCAGGCTTACTGAAACTGATTTTGTCCTATTTAAAAACACTTCTCACTGATAAACACTCCCCTTTTAAGTTATTTTGAAACTACTAATAAAAAGTAAAACATATGAGGTATTATTTTAAATCAAGGCCTATGGATGACAGAGAGAATAAGCAGTTTTGAAGTGCCATCTGCTGGACGGATCCAAACCCACTGGATGTGAGCTTTACCTGCTCCACGACAGGGAGAAAGAGTGTAGGTACTGAAACACCTCACCCATTGCGTGACTAACCAAAGTTCACACTAAAGTTCTGAATCACAATTTACCTTAAGATTTAAACACAAATGTTAATGACAGAAGGCTCATTCATATAGGAAAATATGAGTCAAAAGAGGATTGGGTGTCTCAAGGGAAAAGTAACAGGATGCTGAGCCTTGCACGTCAAGGTCACTGGTTCAAATCAAATTCAGTTTGGCAGGATGAAAGCTGTTGCCATATGATGGCTGCTTCACTGCCTGTACAAAAGTGGTCTCAAGCCAAACCTTCTAAGACTGGCATCTTATATCAGAAAAACAACCACGCTTTCAGGACAGACTGGAACAGGGGCACCAAGGTTTAAAGTACCTTGAATCAAATTATTGTCACACCCACAGGAGGCTCACTTTCCATGCTGGGGTAAAGACCCATCTGCCAGAAAGCCTAATTTCCTCCTAACTCATTGCAGGCTGAATAAAGCATTAGCGTATAAGTAAACATTAGAGTATTAATTCTAAAAAATAAGTGATCACCTACTCAAGAAAAACCCAGTGAACAAAATAAAAACCATACAAAATGAGACAAACCCTTCAATCTCATGAGAAAAACCTTTACAATCAACACTTAACAAAGAAATGTTCCCAAATGTAAACCGCTCTTCAACATGAGACTCTCAGCACCCGACTGAAATCTGAAAGCAGAGTTTACCTCAAGGAAGACAACTCCTGCAGTTATTCAATCTACCAATTTTCTGTTACTAATAAAACACAGGAGAAAAAAAGGTCTTGTTTTATATATTCACAGTGTCGCTTAAATTACAGGAACAAAAAACCTGTTAAAATTTTCAGAAAAATACTTCACAAGACTACCTTTATGGAATTTACTCTGCTGTAATCCAGTTGTGGCTATTAGCAAGTTATCCAATTGCTTTGATTTCATTATTTTGGGGAATTACGTACTCATGTAACAGATTTAATACTTACTTCAAATGTCACAGAGTAAGTGTAAACCAAATTCAGTTTATTGGTGAATTCTCCAGGAATCTCCATAGGTGGACCTTCACAACTTAAGTTGTTCTCATCTGTATGCTTGTAGCTAACAGGGAAAAGAAGTTGAATAAAATTTTTAAAACTTTTAATTTTCTTTTTAAAAATTTAGCATTGTGCTCCAACCACAAATACTCCCCATCATGAGAGCTTCAAGGTTGAAGCAAAGCACCTGGTCAGAGAATGACAAAATTAAGGTTATGTGCAACCTAACTGCCCCCTCATGGTCTGCACTGCCAGGGAAAAAGTAAATTCTCATTTTTCAGCCATTCAGGATGCTACTGATAAAGCATTAATGAAAAACGAATAAGATTGGTAGAATCTTCCCGGCACTCACGGAAGGAATAACCTTGCATAGCAAGTATAATTCACTAAAAATGCACTGTACCTTTGCAAGAGAAAAACTAAGAACAATCAAGTCATGTTGTACCATGCACGTCTGTATGACCTGAGAACCTGTAGCAGTGTAATTTATTAACTTACTTAACTTTTGTGGAAAAGAGAAAAAAGTTTAGCTATAAAAAAATTGACCTACTTTGAAATTTTATAACTGGACTGCAGTTTTCAAATATAGATAAATATGAACTGTGCAAGAACAGATTGACTAGAGGCCAAAGTAGTTGCTTCAGTCTCCTTCTGACCTCTGAGTTGTAGCACCTCCACTCTAGTCAACACAAAAACTAAGAAGCCACTGTTTGAGAAAATCAGTTCATTTTCTTAGGAAATTAGTTGTTGTCATCTGCAGTTCTGAATACCAAAGCTAACATGGTATTTCACCTATACCTCTGTATCCAAACTTACACAGGAAAAAGTACACCTTTACATTCATCCAAAGTATGTTTGGGAGACAGGTAACAGATTGACATGGGAAACTCAGTGCAAGGATGCTTCTCAGCGTATCTGAAAACATGCACACCCAGATACAAATCAATCAAAACACAAAAAAGGCTCTGTTGTTTGGGCCAGGTTCTAAAAATCTGCATAAGCAGCTTTTCCATCACAAGGGACTTTCGGGAACACTTTAAAAGCAAAGTTAAATGACATTTACAGTTATGGAACTGTCCTTGTAAACAGTTCCAGACATAAAACAGCATACTGAAAGCTTTAGCAGAAGTCAGAATAACAAGTTCCTCAGTATGAACACCAATAACATCTCTAAGGAACTGTTCTCTTTGGAACTGCTGTTAGGACTCCAGAGTACCAGAACCTGCTGCTTTAATGCACAATTACCTTTGTGGTCTCAGTCTTGCCATCACCAGTCTTGCACCAGGCCAGTTTTCATCCTTCCCGCTGTGGTACATGATTGTTATGTCAACATGGTTGAAGAGGTAGAAAGTGTTCTTCTTGTTAAACTCTGACTACAAAACACGATCAGGAGACTGAGCAACTTCTCCAACAGGAGAGGGCGCAAGAAGCCAAGAACTTTAAAATGAGACTGGTGGTGTATGAAGGAGCAACAACAGGGAAACACTTCAACATTAATACACCTGTACAAAAGATCACTTTCAAGAGTCTGGGGAGCCTGAGGAGTAACTTCAGTGGAAGGTGACTGTAGACAGAGTAAACTGAACGTGCATGATAAATGCAACACTTCAAAGAAGCATCAGACCTACTGCATACAAATGAACTGACTGCACTGCACACAAGCAGCAGGTCAAGCAGCAGAGCAGAGTCATGGAGAGCTCTCTCCTCACCAAGAGGAGTGTTGTCCCTCACCCAGGAGGGATAAAACTCTATCACTATTATCTGTAACCGTACTAGTTCACAGTGGAACTCCCAGGATGACTGACACATTTCCAATTGTCAACATAATTTTCCCTGTCACAGCTATGTTTGTTATCCTTCACCCATCTGGGAAAACCCTGACACATTTAACTTGTAAACTGTGCTAGACATAACTTTTGCAACTAGAACACAGAGCTCATTTCTAGGACTTCACTAGAAAGCCTCTATCTGATACTGATAAAAGAACATCTTGCACACGAACACGACACAAAGAATGAATAGGTACTAGGATGGATACACATGAAATTTCAGAACAAAACCTCAATTTTCTAAGGCTTTTAAACACCCACACCATTATTTTATAGCTTTATAAAACATATATTGGTCAAAGACTTGTATGAACATTTTATTCGGACAACTGTATCAGCAAGACACTGCACACACTAGCAGCTCTCAGCTCTGTCAGTGCCCATAGACTGAACGTTAACCATATTTACAAACATATCTGTTCTTTCTCAGGAAAAGAAAGCCTAAAAGTAAAACCACAAATGAAACCACCCTATACTAACAAAAAAAGTTCCACCACTTACATTTATAACACAAGCATCTTTAACTCTACCATCTGGAGTAACAAAACATCCTATTGGAAATCCTGGATTACAGTATTTTTGTCCATCTTCCACATCATAACACCACGTTACAGGCATGTTATCGATAATCCTAGACAGAAATCATCAAAGAACACGTCCTCAGAAAGGGATGCACCTCACTTCACAGTGACATTTCACATTCATGTAATGCACACATTTTTCAGCAGTGCCTACAAGACGCACAGTAGAAAGACAATTACCACACACAAGGAAGAAAGCAACCACTTAAAACATAGGTAACAAATGTCCGAAAGCAGAAAATAAACCCAACTTGAAGCACATGTCTTGGCTTACCAGTGATGCTGATAATTCAATTGCATTCCTTTCTTCAAAAAAGCCAGTTTGCTTTTATCAGCATTGTTTGCTGGATCATATGATCTTGTACAAACCTTCTTGCAAGTTTCTTGCTTTTTAAAAGTGAACTGTTAAAAAAAGCACACAAAAAAGTCACTTCAATTTTGCTTCGAAGATCTTTTAGCATTTGGGGTTTTTTTTCAGGTAAAGTAGGTGGTTTTTTTAAGCTACTTTACCTCCTTACTGTAAGTTTCTAAAGGATAAACCTTGAGGACTGAAAATTGAAAATTAGTAGAAAAGGTATTGCTTTTTTTTTTTACCAGTTTGCTTTATTTTGATAATTTCATCATCTGCTAAAACAGACCCTCACTACACCCTTCTTGAATGTTTCATGTTGACCTCAGTTGGTTTTCCCCACGACTACCAAGTTAGATAAGGCTGCCAAAAACACAAGCTGCACAACACACAAGCTTCAAGCACGGACATCACCTAACACAAATACTCACAATTTGCATCTCCAACTTCTAACCCAGTTAGGATTTACCAGTTAGTGAGCTTAAAACACAACTGAAAATTCTAATGTTATGGGCCTTCTATCAAGGCCCAAACGCTAACCAGGAACAGCACTTTCTAATTACTGTAGTGTGTAGCCATTTCAAACAACTGTTATAACACTTAATCTATTCAATACGTATCCAGTCCAAATGACCCATCATGCTACATATTTAAAAGCTTCTTGTGACCACTAGCCATAAGACTTAAAATTACGTTAGCTCAGAGAACGAAGGAGATTTCTAAGAGCAGTTCATACAAGGGAGGGGGCATCACCTGCTTAACAGACTAATGAAAAGATGTGATCAGGTCCCTTATGACTGAGCAGCAGAGTCAGAAACTGTTGCCTCTTTTTCTCAGAGGGATTTGGATTATCTAGCAACCATCACACACACACCTAGCACAGTTTTCAGCTTCACTGGCAAATCCCAGTCTGGAAACTGCATTTGAACACCATACAGCCTCTCACACGCCAAGAGCCACTGTTTGACCACAGCTCCTCCACTGCTAATAACTGTCCCAAGTTGATGGCACAGCTTTTTAGATATGCTACATTTGGTCACTGCTAATGCAGGGCATGATACAGAAAAATACCACATACCTAATCCACAAAATATTTCCATACATTTATTTTACAGAAGGTTCCAAGTGATATGCATCAACAACGAAAAATTTGGTTTTAGACAACAGATGATAAGCATGTACAAGCAGTGAAAAGCTACAAGTGAGCCATAACCTAATTTCCCCTTCCCGCTCTGGAAGCTGCCCAATACTACAACCGAGTATACGAAACAGTTCCTGAACCATCACTTTATAGTCTCCAATGTTACATTTAATAAACAAATTATTTCAGATCACCTAACACACTGTACATCCAGCTATTAACTAACTCCCTAAGATATAGTTTCTGGACTTCTCTACCACAGAGCAACAGACAAGAAGGGTGATTACTGACTCAGTTTTCTAACTGTAATTAACCAACCTAAGATGCCTTTGGGCTGGGAGGAGTTTTACTGAGTTTTATTACATAAACTCCATAGTGCTTATACTAAAAAATACAAACAAAAATAATCACCCAGTCATCAAATCTTCAGCTATGTCTATGGATTACAGTCATCAGAATGACAGCTATCAAATTTAAACAGGATCAACTTCAAGGGATAAAATAACCTTATATGGAGATGATGCTATTCTCTCCCCAAACAGCACTTGTCCAAGATTTTCTGATGGTCTTTTCTCTTCCTTATCTTGACAGAAGTCAAAACTGGAAAAAAGTAGCAAAGGTTCCCTTTTATTTTTAATTGGCATTAATTTAATTGACTGTAAATACCAGTCTAAAACAAAATCTTACATTATGTTCTTAACATAGTAGTTTTCATTATTTTTTTGACAGTTCAGCCACCGGTAGTAAAATATCAGAGTGCCTTTGCAAAGAAAGCTGGCATCTATTTTAATTTCAATTTCAACCAATACATATTCCAGCATATCTTTAACAAAACACATGATGCTTAGTCCACCCACCCTTTTCAAATGGCAATTTAAACAAACAATAGAATGTTTCATTTTGTGGGACAAAAATGGACTGTGCTACAGACTTTTCATTTCTCTTGCAAAAAGTTCCTGAAAAACTACACCCCTTTCTTAAAGGAATATTTACAAATAGCATTTAACATGAAACACATTTCAAAGAAGAAAAGTGCTTTTAGTATTACAGTGCCACACTGTCAAACACCATGCACCAATTCTTTTCAACTACATACAGCCTGAAACTGCTGAATACGGGAGAATGTAACCATTCTGGCCTTTCATTAAACACAGGTAGCAGCAGGTTACATAACAAAACCTCAACATAACAACAAACAAATCCATATTTATCCTTGGTACATAAGTACTTTTCCTCAATCAATGGTCCTAAATTCACTGGCCTCCATAAAGTTTAATGGAAATAGAGACACAGAGATTTTTTAGCTAGTCTCTGGTCTTGCTTCTACTGCTGCACTGCCCAGGGAAAGATCTAAAACAATGCAAGTTTTCTTTTCTGTACCCAACAGCAAGACTACAAATCATATTGTTTATCATTGCTTTGTAGGCCTATAAATATCTGCAAAAGCAGACAGAAGTTTTCATAGAAAAGAATCAAAATTAAACAATACGAAAACCAACAAACCAAGAATTAGCTATAGAGCTCTGGCAAAAAGGAAAGTTAACAGTGACTGGTCTCCGAGTTTCTTTCAATTACCAATAAAAAAAAGGAACTCAAAGCATCTGACTTCCTAGATCTGCCTAACAAAAAGGACTTTCAAATATGTCAAACAGTGAATACTAAATCTTGTACTCAGCTCAAAAAAATGCACCCCTAAGAAACCCTGCAGCCTTTTTCTAAACAATAACAGAGGACAGTCAAGTGGCACAGGTGTGACCTTCATCCTTCCACAGAATCACAGAATCACCAGGTTGAAAGAGACCTTCAAGATCATCGAGTCCAACCCATGTCCCAACACCTCAACTAAACTAAACCATGGCACCGAGCGCCACATCCAATCTCTTTTTAAACACGTCCAGGGATGGTGACTCCACCACCTCCCCGGGTAGACCCTTCCAATATTTTATCACTCTTCCTGTAAAAAACTTTTTCCTAGTATCCAACCTATATTTTCCTTGGCGCAACTTAAGACAACTTTCCATCCTCTCGTACTTCATTCCTGTCACTGAGAGCTGGATTCACTCTTCCATCCCTACAGCCAAAATACTGACACCCTTACGGTAACAGAAAAGTTTTCCAAACGCTTCTGGAAACCTGTTGGGATGTACTTACGCATCATATTCGTATGGCAGAACTGATTCAACAGAGTCCAGCCTATTCACGAAGAGCTCAATTAGTGACTGAAACAGGAAAGGAGGAGAAAAAGTATGAAAATACGGACTTTCAGAAATAAACGTGTGGCTGGTACGAAACGCGTGGCTAACTAGCAAGTGCTGCTACCCCATGGCGGAGTTACCCTTGGCTGTTGACAGGCCCCGGCCACGCCAGGAACAAGGAACTAAGGGTCCTCCCAGCGGTGGCTGGAAAGTTCAGCGGGAAAAAGGAATACCAGCTGGGGGTGTCTGTCTTCCCGGAGCAAAGGCTGCCGCCCGCGGGAGGACACCTGCGTGCGTCGAGATTGGGAATACCCCGCGGACCCCCCTCGCCGGGGGAGCCCCGAGCGGGGCAGAGCGAGGGGACGGCCCGCGTCGGGCCCGCCCGTGCGGGCTCTCACCTTGCAGCTCTCGGTCTCCTCGCCCTCCTCACAGAAGCTGACGGGCGCCAATCCGGGCAGGTAGAAGGCGGCGCCGAGAGGTGCCACCAGCAAGAGCGCGGCAGCCAGCAGCCTCATCTTGCAGCCTGGACGGGCAAAGGCACCATGAGGCGCAGCTGCAGCCCCGACCGCCCCGGGCAGCGCCTTGCGGAGGTGGCCCCACCACAGTCAGAGGCGGGGGCGGCCGCGTCACGGCCGGGTCGGGGCCACAGCGGCTGCGCGGTCGGGGGAGNGGTGTGGTGAAATCAGGTGATCTTTAAGGTCCCTTCCAACCCAAACCATTCTAGGATTCTATGGTACCAGAATCTCTTTTCAGGTTTTAGACCCCCAGCAAAAAAGCACAGAATCAATTAGGTTGGAAAATACCTCTGAGATCATCGAGTTTAACACAGGACCGAACACCACCATGTCAACCAGACCAAGGCACTGGGTCCTACATCCAGTCTTTACTTAAACACTCCCAGGGACAGTGATTCCACCACCGCCCTAGGCAGCCCATTCCAATGTCTAAGTACCCTTTCTGTGAAGAAATTTCTCCTAATGTCCAACCTAAACATCCCCCTGCACAATTTGAATCTATGTCCTCTCATCCTGTCACTTGTTACCTGAGAGCAGTCTGACCTTCTTCAGCTGGCTACATCCTCCTTTCAGGGAGTTGTAGAGAGTGAGTGAGAAAGGCTTAAGTCAGATATTACCAGCTCAGAAATTAGGGGTGGAAATCCAAGTTTTCATATAGCAATCTCAAAGAATTATACTTTATTTTTTTTGATGCAGCCTGTGATGTTTGCAGCCACAACAGTGGGATGTGCCCCATGGCCTCTTGGTACAACACAGTCACAGTGGTGCCACAAACGTGATGCCAAGCTCCAGGGTCACCTGTTTCAGGTAGCAACGGCAGGAGCAGCACTCTGGGACAGCTGCAAAACCTGTCTGAGGAGCAGAGTAAGTGCAAGTGATGGCTGCAAGCCTAGCTCTGTGCTACCATGGTAAGACTGGCACTCACAGCTGTCTGAGACACTGTGCTAAAGGCTTTGCTGTCAGTACTGGGTAGCAAACACCTCTATCTTTCTATATTTCCTATTTTGGCAAGCTGTTGCCACTCTTGTTTCAGGGCTGTAACATTACATTTGTATTACCCTGCAAAACATCCATGTCCAATAATTTTAACCAATTCATCAATCTGCAGTGAGTTGCCCTTACCACAGAAGAGCAACGGAAATGGAAAAAGAATAATGGCTGCACAGGAATTCTCCTGTCTTTTCAGCTGAGCCTGGAAATTACAGTTGTCGTTTCAGGCAGCTCCAGCTATGCCTTAGGGACCTATGATCCACCTTGTATTGCTAAACTGAAAGGAGCCACAATGAGATCCCAAATAGGTGATTTAGGAGAAGCATATTAGGGAGTTCCAGTTTAGAAATGAAAAAACTATTGAACTGATTTTTCAGTTATTAATTTTTGATTACATATCTAGAGTGAATTACATTCCCTTTTTTATTAATTCTGAATGAGTCTTTTGTGATCAGATTATTTATGTATTCATTAGTCCCCATCCCCAAGGTCTCCTAAACCCTTTATCCAGTTTAAACCCAAAGCATGATGAACTTGGTAAAAGGCCAATATGTTTGATGAAAATATGCAGCATGGTACAGGGGAGATCCAAAGCACTCTCCTCTGCATGAACAAGTTTGCAGTGTAAATTCAACTACATTGTTAAACATCCTAGGATTCATTCGAGAGAGTGACATTTTAGTTAAAAGCTGTCACAAAAATCCATAAAATATTACCCTCATGGAATGTTGTCCACCTCTCCCATTTACTGGGCTCATTTTTAGGGTTATCAATGAAAAGGCAGGAAGGGATCAGCTTATATATATGTGGGTTTGTAAGCAACATACTTAATTGCATTTCTTCTATTCTCAAAAATGTGATAATGCAAGGGCAAGTATATCTATGCTAGCTAGGGAGCAACTGTCCTCTGTGTAAAGGTTGGTGAAATTTTCCTAGTCTCTGTTTCCCCAGCTGTCCCATCCAAGTCTGTTTCGTATTCCATAGGGTCCAGGATTAGGACCTCTTATTACTACCTAATTTCCTATCAGAAAATTCAAAGTTGAAAGGTCATTTGCAAAAGAAACTGTCATAGCTCTTCAGCCTTGAACTTCTTACTGAAGAGAAATTAGTTTCCATTCAGACTGCAGTTTGTTCTCTGATGATTTCTGTAGTTTTTCTTCAAAAATTCAAAATTACAGGGAAAAAAAAAAAGAGGAGAGGAGAGGAGAGGAGAGGAGAGGATTAGAAGAAGTAAAGAATTATATATCCTCTAATCCTCTAAGAAAAGATCTGAGTGAATTTGGAGCAAGACCATACATACACTGTGTAGTGAAAGACTGTAAAATACTGTTCCAGTTTGCAATGAGGATGCAGCTAGGTTTTGATGAGAAGCCTCATGAAGATACCTTTTAGAACAATGGACAGAATAATTTGGCCCTGATACAATTACAGCATTTATGTTCAAATGCTGTTTCAAATGTCATTATGTTCATGCTAATCCCATCTAACTACATGTACAGTAGGTGTTAACAAAATGTTAATAAAATGAAGCCTGGAGTTATCATTGAAATATTTTACCCTTTTAATCAGAGGAGGAAAAAGAGACTTTTGTTTGCATTTGCTTATTTTTCCAGTTGTGAGGCAGTCAATAAATACACCATGGGTCAGAGAAGCATAGAGAGACCCCACCTTGATGGAGGCCATTTTTAGCATATTTCTTACAAGACTAACAATTTGCTTTGGTTTTCACTATCCATCCCAGAGAGGCTCTGAAGTTTAAATTCTTTTGTATTGAAACTAGAATTTGAAGCTTTTTTTCACATGATAATTGGATTAATATCTGGTAATGCGGTTCTTTAGCAACTGCATTGATATCACAGACAGTACCCTCCCACCTCCTTCCAAAGGTCATCTTTCCCTTTTCCTCTTCACAGTAACAGCATCCAGAAACTCTGAGCATCTACACTGGAAAGATGACATCTTTGAGTACATACTGGAGTTTACTGTTTGAGAGCTCCCTTCCTCTTGTGTTCTCATCACATCTATGAGCTAGTCTGTGGCAACGTTGCCTTCTGCTTCCCATAGCACAAACAGCAGCTGAGTATCAGTATCTGACAGACTGAAAAACTGAAGATAAGAATAGTCTGATATTCTCTTATCAGAATGCAGTAATTATGCAGCTGTGCAACTGTAACAGCATTGGGCAGTGCCCGTAGAGTCCACAGACTCTGTGGCACCTCCCAGAAATGAAGGTCTGGAGAACTGTGAGCAAGAACTGCAAGGGAGAACTTAAAAGACTGTGTGGTGATTAGACTGGGTGGCACTAAGAAAATAGGCCTTGATGACTGATTAATATCAATTTAGATAATCTACAGGTTCAAATAATGAAAATTTAGCCGATTTTTGCATGAGTAGATTTCCTCCTAACTTTTCCACTATCAGGTTTAGCCAGCCAAAGAAAATCACAGTTGAGCTTTGAGTATAAATAACAAATGGAGTTGGCTGAACAAAAATGGCAAAACTTTGTGCCTGCAACAACACATTTAATTTTAAACCACACTTGTTTTGGTTTGCTGTTATTCTCCAAGGAAGTGGTGCTGACATGCACATGTATTAATCAAACTAATTAAAAATGTCTTTAAGGCTGTTTTAGTGAACTGGGTTAAGCGCCTGCACAAACTCCAAAATTAAACTGATACTACTGTGATTTTCCTTCCAAAGTAGTGATAGATCTGCAGCTTCACAAAATCAGTTAGCATTGGAAGGGACCTCTGGGAGACCATCCAGTCTAATCCCCCTGACAAGGCAGGGTCACCTGGAGCAGGTTACACAGGAATGTCTCCAGAGAGGGAGACTCCATGACCTCACTGGGCAGCTGTTCCAGGGTTCTGCTACCCTCAATGCAAAGTTCTTTCTCATGTTGAGATGGAACTTCTTGTATTTTAGTTTATGATCATTGCTCCTCGTCCTGTCACTGGACACCACTGAAAAGACTCTGGCACCATCCCCTCGGCACCTGGCTTTGGGATATTTATACACATTCGTGAGATCCTCTCTCATTCTTCTCTTCTCTAGACTAAACAGGCTCAGCTTCAGTATCTCTCCTCGTAAGAGAGATGCTCCAGACACCTAATCATCTTTGTGATGATTACTATCTCCAGTAGCTGCTTTCTCGTGCTGAGGAGCCCAGAACTGGACGCAGCACTCCACATGTGGCCTCACTCCTTCGGGACGAGGCGCAGCCGACAAACAAAGCTCTACTCTGCCTTTCCCACGGCCCACTCCCGCTCTTTTCCCGCCGCTCGCGGTCCCCGGCCCATTCCCCGCTCCTGGCAGGACGGGACTCTCCGGCCCCGGTGTCCCCCAGCCGCGGCGGGGAGTTCCCGCGCCGGCGGGCCGCGGGCGGCCCCTACCGGGCTCGGTGCTGCCGCCGCCACCGCATCCGGGGCTCCGTCCGGCGGGTGACGTCAAGCTATAAAGGCCCGCAGCGCCTTTGTTCGCCCCCATTGCGCAGTTGCAGATCGGCGCGGGTGGAGGTGAGCACGGCTGCGGGCTGGGGCTCTGCGGGCGGCACCGCGGGGCGCTTGCGGGGACCCGCGGCGAAGGGTCCGCGGGGTGGGGGCCGCGTGGCGCGCCGCTCGTGGCGGAGTGGAGGCGCGGCGGAGCCGGACCCGGCCAGCACTCTTTCCCCGCCCGGCTCCGAGTAGGACGGCGGGACGCGCGCGGTTGCGGTGGGGCGAGGGGGGTCCTGGCGGCGTGAGGTGCGGTGTCCGCCATTTTAGGTGTGGGGGTTCTTCAGCATCCCTGGGGAGGACGAGGAGAGCACGGCGGGAGCGCCGCGCCGGTGTGTCCGAACGGGGCTGAGTCGCGCGGTGGGTGAGCGCCGAGGAGGCCGCCGGGCGCGGGGACGGAGCGGACCCGCTGCCAAAGGTGGCCGCCATTTTGTGGCGGTGCCCGAGCCCGCGGAGGGTCCGACGCCCCCCCGCTCCCCGTGCCCCGGAGCGCGGCTGAATCTGGGCCCCGTGCGGCCCGGCCCCGCCGCGGCTCCCTCGGGGGTGCTTTGTTCGCGCTCCCGTGTGTGCCGGAGCTGGCGCGGGCCTTCCCGCCATCGTGCTGGAGACACGCGGGCAGCGCTTGTCCACAGGCGCCGGGCGGCATGCCAGGCACGGAGAGGTTTGGCTTTGTCTTCGGCTCTTGGGTTTTTTTCTTTTTAAGCCCTCCGGCCCCCGCGGCTGTAGCTGTGACATTGCTGTGTAGAACTGCAGTGGTGGTCTGGTGTCTGTTCGGTCTCGCATGTTGTGTAGGCCATGACTTCAGCATAGACTCGATGTACTTTAAATAATACAAAGAATGACCTTAATTTCGAAGTAGTGACTCAAGATGCTTTCGAGAGTTAATAATTTTGTATTGTTTAGCCATATTAAGTAAATTACTTGAAACGTCCAGGATTTAAAGGAAAGATGTGCTAGGATTGCTGTCCAGAGCAAAAAGAACAGCACTTTTGGAAGAGTTTTCACATTCACCAGTATTGCTTCATTTTGACAGTGCTTTGTTCTACTTTTCAAAGTTCTATTTAATATCTTTTAAATACACCATGTAATGTGAAGAAGTAACTGTTAATGCTACTTCTAGTTACTTCCATTACAAAAAATTGTAATTATTTACTGGTTTTTTATACCTCATATTTCTTACCTAACATCTTTCTGAAGAAAATTTGCTTGTACTTTTGAGGACAGAAGTCGTTTATATACCATGAAGTCTCTATTGTAGTCTGATGCTTTGTTAATAATGGCCTCATTCTTTTTTAGTAGGTCATTTACAGAGTCAGAATGGTTGAAGCAGATCGTCCTGGGAAGCTGTTCATTGGGGGCCTGAACACAGAGACTAATGAGAAAGCCCTTGAGGCTGTATTCGGCAAATATGGACGCATTGTGGAAGGTAAAGAGAAATTTTCTTAAGATAATAAAAGCAAACAACGACGTAGCTGTGATGACTTTTTTTGGCGTTGATCATCTGAAATGATGGCGCTTACATGTCCTCTAAGAAGTTCTGAGCTTAAAAGGTTAAATAAAGGTTAAGTGTTCCTCATAGGGAATTACAGAGAAGGCTGATGTGACTTTGTTTCTGCAGTCCTTTTGATGAAA
The DNA here is from genome assembly GCA_013397755.1 of Cnemophilus loriae. Taxonomy (NCBI): domain Eukaryota; kingdom Metazoa; phylum Chordata; class Aves; order Passeriformes; family Corvidae; genus Cnemophilus; species Cnemophilus loriae. The sequence goes on from VZTF01006668.1 coordinate 527,391, forward strand.
GATCGGGAAACAAACAAGTCCAGAGGATTTGCGTTCGTCACGTTTGAGAGTCCAGCAGATGCAAAAGATGCTGCAAGAGATATGAATGGAAAGGTAGGAATTAAGACCAATTATATGTTGTGTTTGCTACTAACCAGGACAATCTTTGTGGTAAATGAACTTGTAATAAAAGCTGGAAAGAGAATGGATTAGAACATCCTGGAGACAAGTCGTAACTTTAAATTTGACAAAATGTCTGTCTCCATGAAGCTGAAGTCTGTTTCTCCTGTTCATGGATTTGAAGATAGAAAATGAAGTCTGACTGTCAGTCAGCTATGCTGTTTTTTTTAATTGTTCCTTAATCAGTGATGGAGGGCTTTTCAGCAATCAGCTCTTCATTTTTGCATGTTTCAATAATGATTTTTGGGTTGGATTTTTCTTTTTGATCATATTTGAATGCAGTACTGTGTAAATTACACTTCAGGGAAGTGACTTACCTGAAAATTAACGGTTCCCTTAACATGGGTTGATTGTGACTTCCCTTGAGTGCTGGAGCATTGATGAGCTATCTTGTGTTTTGTGGATGATCTCCTACGTTTGTGACTTGCATCATCGATCTGCTTGGTGTGTGCGAGGGGCATCTTTCCGGTTAATGTGCAATGGCTCTGCAGTTAGACAGTGACCAAATTTGTTCACTTACACCCTAAAATGTAGTGGTCTAGCTTTAAGAGAAGTAAGAAGTGTAATGTTTTTAAAACTAAGAATACAGGAATTTGGAGCACAAGTTCCAAGATAATACCAGGACAGTTTGTCAAAGAAGTGTAGGCTGCTGTAATCTGTATCTGTTGCGGCAAGTGTTTGAAAAGGTAGGTGTATGTCGGGAATTTTTTGGTCAACAGCTGCTTATCTTAATAGAGGTGCTGTCTCTTCAGGCAGTGAAAGCCATCTTAGGTCATGTGAATTGCAGACTCTGGTTTTCCATGCGTTATCTGAATGGTTGTGTTGAGGTCACACTGCATTGGCCTTGTAAGCAGTGTCTCTTGAGATGCCATTCAAGTAAGGTAAAGAAGCATCAAGTGATTGTGATTACTTGACACTTGGGATTTTGAGATGTTTGTCTCGGTAGTATAAGAAGTTAAAGTGAGAGAAAAACATCAGTTATTGCAATCAGTAAGTAAAGCAACTTCAGGAATAAGAAAATGAGCTTGCTGTAGTGTTCATGAACCCAAATAGTAAAACCTCTTCTATTTGTGTTATAGCAGGCTATGTGTTATAGAAGGATAGTGGGTTTTCTACTCCATGTACTGATGTTTTTGGGTGTTTCATGAAAACCTTACCACAATTACGGTTACTTTCTTTGAAGACTTCCTTTTTAAACAAGCTAGTAGTTTTGTCAAGGCAGAGAGTGGCAAATTCAGATGATGTTCTTTCTATACCAGCCTAAACATCTTTCAGGGTGCTCCTTTTATCGAATTTTATTTCTCCATTGTCTAGTTTGCCACAGTTCTGAAGACTTGTTTACTGCTGTGCTTAAATACTTTATTTTCTCTGAAACAGTCGTTGAACTCTCACATAAGGTAATTTCAAGGACCAATAGGTAATTGTCAGACTGAAAGGAACTCAGTCACTGATCTGCATGTTTGTGGAGTGCAGGTTGCAAATCAAAATCCCTCTGAAAATAATCACCAGCTGTTCTACGTCTTGAATGTTGTGGCATGTTTTTGGTCACATTGGAAACATTTGGGAGAGTACTGCTTGGTAAAGTAGCTAAATGAGACAATGTTTGTGGCTGAGGTTATGTCTACTTGTTCTGGAATGCACAACCTGCATTACTGTCAAGAAATGCTAGAAAGGACGGCCTTGTGGATCATCATTCTCACGGGTTTGTTGTCACTATAAATCTAGAAGTACCTTCATCTGCTTCGAAATTAAAGCAGCAAGTAGTATATGAAAAGAACATCCTCAAACGGGATTTGGCCTAGAATGTCCTCTGGTCCAGCTTGCTTTGATCTTGGATATGGAAGATACTCAGGAGGTGTTCTCTCATTCTCATCTTCAGAAAGCCTTCTGGACAACAGGTACTGCTTGTATTCCAAAAAGACTCTGCATTCAAGGTCTGAGGAAGAGCAGTGTTTGAGGCCTGGTGTGAGAAGAGGTAATTGTCATAAATCACAACTTGAAGGTTTCTTTGTCCTTTTGGAAAAGATGGATTGGAGCATTCTCGAGATTTTAATGCACTTGAGAAGCAGCAGCGGAAGCACTGTGCAGACTGCAGTTCAGGCAGTCTGTAAGCAGTTAGGTGATCTGTCTGGCCAGGGGAAGGAGTTCTGCATTGCCCATCTGTTGCTCATTCTGTCATCCCAAAGGAATTTGAAGCTGTAGCCAGTAGAAGAGGCTGACTCAAATAGATTCTGCAAGAACGAATTTGCATTTGATTTTTTACTTTGCAGATGTTTATGAAAATATATCCAGAGTTTTGCACCAATTTGGGTGAGGGGTAATAAGTGAAATTTCATTCCATATTGGGACAAGCATAGACTAGTCAAAGCTTGCTTGTTGAAGAGAAGTTTGTCCTGCAGAAAGACATTAGGAGATCACTATTTTAGAGTTGGGATGGAGATTTTTTACTTCAATTACCTTGTCTACTAAATTGAATCAATGCTAACGTGTCTGAGCCGTGCAAAAGAAATGTAGAAGTACTTCATAGTAGCTTACCAGCCTTCTTTAAGAAGAATCTTAATTCGTGGCAGTCAAGTCTACATCCTGATGCCGCAAAATGCACATGCTTACCTGGACATAAATGTGGATACTCCCAGGTCTGTAGTGGTTGTTTGGTGCAGTGACCTCTTCTCATGATCTTCTGGTTCTACGTTCTTAAGATGAAATGGATGATTAAAGAGTGGTTATGACTTTAGGCAAAAGATCAGGACAAACCAAAGATTTAATTCCAGCGTAGACCTGCCAAGCCATTTGGTCTATGTTAAGAGGATGGAAGCAGATGCTACAGTCCCTACAGTGTAAAGTGTACTCAGCACTACAGAAGGTTGTGTTACTCCAATTGACAGAAAGTGCTTCCTGTTCTTTGGTGAAGAAGTGGTACAATGTACAGAAGCTTGGCCTCTTAAGGGATGGATCTTCCTTTCTTGAATATGTATGGCAAAAGGAAACTCAATGTGCCATCAAAGAATGTGGAGAAATGGAGTCATTGCAGCATCAACAGTGAAATGATGCATTAGAGAGGAAAGTCCTGTATGGTGTTAAGACCAGCTTCATGCAAGTTATTGTAACAGTTTCTTTGAAATACTTGATTTCTTGCCCCACTCTCAAAATTACGCAAATTTCATTCATCTTTTCTGTTGGACTGTGGAACAGTTTGCAGGATAGTTCTCTAATTGTGTTTGGTTAAGGTTCCCTGGCTCACTTTACAAATCTGTACAGATTATTCATTCCACATATAAGAAACTTTCATTGCTGATCTATTATTGTCTTAAATGACTTGTATCTTAAGTTACTTCCATGCTTTTTAGCACCAAGGTGACTTCACTTTCTGGTGCTCATATCATACTAAAAATGCTTCTATAACACTCTGAATCAAGGTTATAAAAACAAACTAATGAGTGTTCATGTTGACAGCTGGGGCTTTGAGCTCATTGAAAAAACTTCCTTATTCTGAGATGGGTTGTGTGACTTCTGTGTTTGGTGAGATAAGACCTTTCTTTGAGCTAAGAAATTATAAAGTGTTGTCCCCTCTGCTTTGAAATAGGACTAACTTTGTCAAATGTTTTCTAGTTAACAAAAAAAATGTTCTTGTACTTAGTGAAAGGTCTTTCTGGACCTATGGAATAGATTTTTAAGACTGCTTGTGTAAAGTAGTCTGCAAAGAAACTATCTTTTGCCAAGGTAAGATGCGTAAGGGCAAGGCAGAAGAAAATAGGAGGAGAAATTATAAGGAAAATTGTACCTCCTACGTAATAGAAATGAAAACTTAAACCTAGCATCCAGGTTTTCAGAACCCATGCTAGCAGAAGGGGACAGTGTTCGCTTTCTAAACTTAAAACAAGCTGTTAAGAATCACCCATGAAATTGAGGACAGCAGTGGCCATAGCAGAGCTTAAGGCTTCAAGCCCACTGTTCCTGCTTGAGAAGGATGAAACTGAGAGATTAATTACAATGGCAAATCAGTACAATGCAAACTGAGAAGTTCCAGTGATTAGAGGTACTAATGCTCACTCCTGGGATGTTTCAGTTTGTCATGCCAAAAGGCTTTTTGAGAAACCTTCCATAAGTAAAATACTTCATGAAGTCAAAGCCAAGACCAATATGATTTTGCTAATATTTCTTAGTTTTTTCCCTCACAATGGATTAAGTTGGACCTGTGTATGTACACACAGGTTTTCAAACAATCTCTACAACTCCATGAGGCAAAATACATGCGCTACTACAGTGAATTTTCAGAGAGATAGATTTTGGTAGAGAACAAAAAATATTCAGTACTTCAGTAAAATACTATTAACAGTGCAGATTAAGACATTACTAGCAGTCTGGCAGTCATGTTTGTGTTCATTTATTGCAGCAAAGAAGTGCAATGAACAACACTTTCTGCCTGATAATTAATTAGTTGTCATGGCAGAGTTGAATATTTAGCTACTAAAAAAAGGCAAATATACAATGTTTGCCAGGATAGGCATGCAGTAACCTAATTTTAGCAGAGCTTGTGATCTTGGTTCTGCTATAATGTCCAATGTGGTGTCTATAGATCATACAGAAATTTGATTAAATAGGTGGAATTACTCAACATTTACTACCTGCTTGTGTTCGAGGTATAATAGTTGGCTGCAGAGTTCCTGGTATTGCAGGTCTGTATTCCAGAAAGAGCTTCTACTTTTTTCCTACCAAAAAAAAACCGCAACCACACAACAGAACCCACAAACAGAAATACCCCAACCACAAAGCACCTTCACTGTGGAAAAGCAAGTAATAGAGTAAATTGTGACAGTCACCTTGATTGAAAACCCAGCTTGAAACACTAGAAAAAAGGGGTGAATTGTTCATACTCACTCTGCTGTATAGATGCTGAAATAACTTCTAAATACTTCAGCGATCACCGTTTTATCAGGACATCAAGAAAATGTGCTAAATGGCCTCCCCATTGCCAGAAATCCCGACTGAAGCTAAGTTACCTTCAGCTTAATCTTGTACAGGTGCACTCCTAGTTTAGTACAAAAGTACGTGGCAATTAAAAGTAAATTGTAGATCATATATCATGTTTCGTTTACAGAATAAATAACGTGGGGCTGCCGTAATCATTGGACACTTGCGTTTTCACTGAAAGTCCTTTCTGATGCTGCTCTGTGTTTTTTTTCCATCAATACCACAAGAATGAAGTACTGTAGAAATTGAAATTAGGCCCAACATGCTGCTGAGTACTTGGGGACTAATACTGAAGACTGAAATCAGTTCTAGAGTTGCTCTAACTTATAAAATGGAAGCCCTATAATAGTGAAGCAAGAGGGGCTTGATTTAAGAAATACAAACATGACTGAGCAGTAAGTAAAGCAGCTTCTTCTTTAGTCATTAGATGGGAAGGCAATTAAAGTGGAACAAGCAACCAAGCCATCCTTTGAAAGTGGTGGTAGGCGTGGGCCGCCACCCCCTCCCCGAAGCCGAGGTCCTCCCAGGGGCCTTAGAGGCGCAAGAGGCGGAAGTGGCGCGAGAGGACCACCTTCAAGAGGGAGTCACTTGGGTATGTATTGACCTCTCTCATTATATACTTCGACAGCATACAAGACAATCCCATTGGAAGATGACAATAATCCTACTGGAAAAAAAAAAGTCAAACAGCTGAATAGTGCACTCCTTGTTCTTTATTAAAATGATGAAATACGATCTCGGCAGTTTAGTCAAATTTTTGATTAGGCAAATACACCTTAAGAAAAGGCTTTCAAATATGAAGATTCCTTTCTACAACTAACACTCCACTTGAATTTTGCCTATGAAAGAAAAGCAAAACTCCTGCCTTGCACGTGAGAAAGGAAGCTTTCTGGTATTCAAGTTGAAAAACTGATTCTCTCCCACCAGGGAAAGGGAGCTGTCTTTCATTCTTAATAGCAAGAGGTCTAAACTGAGAAAACTGTAGGGCTGATCCTTCCCGATCAGAGTGAGAGTTAGGGCAGCTAAACCTGGTTTGTTGAGTTCAAGCTTTCTGAAGTGTAAGGACAGTACATTACTTGATACTGGATATTCATTAAGATACAGCTATTTATTCAGACTTTTCAGTATCAAAATAAAACTCACCTAAAAGAATTAGCAAGCGGCACCTGAGGTATAACAGTAAAAGCTGTAATGCGGGGAAAAAAACCCCTGGAAACAGTGAAACTTCTGTCTTGAAGAGTCTGTGTAGTAGGTTCTGCAGACTCAGTAGTGCCTCTGTTCCCTCTCTGTAGGCTCTTCTCTAGTACATCTTCCCAGGTGGCTCTTGTCTTCTGAGAACAGTAACTTGTAAAGCATTTAAGCTGTGACTGATTACAGATATCGACTGTCTTTTTCCCTTGTGTCACACCCTGTAGCTTTTGGATAAGGTATAAAAGACAGTTCTTGACAGGAATTTAGACTGTGGAAAGTTTGGCTCTCAATTCTGCTAGTAGCATTTAGTAGTGGCTAGAAGACAAGAGAAGGCTTTGAGGTCTAGTTTTAGAGGTTTATTGTAAATCATGTAGTGGTAGTATTGGCACCTTTAGGTTGTCGTAGTACAGGCTTTAGGATCATGCAGGTGGGTATCACAGAAGTAATAATTGGTTTATGGCTTATCCTTCTAGGGTCTTCTCGAGGGCCACTTCCCATGAAGAGAGGTCCACCTCCAAGAAGTGGAGGCCCTCCGCCTAAAAGATCTGCACCTTCAGGACCAGTGCGTAGCAGTAGTATGGGAGGAAGAGGTAAGCACATCCTGACTAAATTGAGTGCTTTGTCAGCTGTAGCACCCTAGTCTTCCTTTAGGAACTGATGCAAATCATTGATTCTGACTTCAGTCTGCTGTGGGATAGTGTATTGTTTTTCTGATCTTTGGTTCCTTTCACACCAATATAATTTCGTAGCTGTTGGGGAACAATTTGGTTCAATTTGAACATGTTTCTTCTAGTGCTGCTTTAAAACTGTACAAGCAGAAATGAAAAGTGTTCTAAATGTAGGCTCCAGAGATACAATTAAATTGCTTTAAACTAATTACTAAGCACTTGCCTTGAGTGTTCTGTATGGCTAACTGCTAATTAGATTAAAAATATGGACTGTTTCTCTGAAGCTCCTGTGTCACGTGGAAGAGACGGTTACGGTGGTCCTCCGCGCAGAGAGCCAATGCCATCACGGAGAGATGTCTACATGTCTCCAAGAGACGATGGCTATAGCACTAAAGATGGGTAAATTCTTACACTGTTTTATTTTAGTGAGGTATTTTTTGTTTGGAGAAGGATCTTGATTCCAGATCTTCTGCGGTAGGATGTATGACTAACATTTCAATTTTTGTTCTTCGTAGTTATTCAAGCAGAGATTATCCCAGTTCCAGGGATACCCGGGACTACGCACCACCTCCCCGAGACTACGCTTATCGTGATTACGGTCATTCCAGTTCACGTGATGAATACCCCTCCAGGGGATATAGGTACCTACTGTTGGATTTTTCTCCCTGTCACTTCGTTCTTGCTGTGGTGTTAGTGATTTGTACTAAGTCTTAGTAGTCTTTCCTCCTATAGTGATCGTGATGGATACGGTGGTGGACGTGACAGAGACTACTCAGATCATCCAAGTGGAGGCTCCTACAGAGATTCATATGAGAGTTATGGTAAGAATCCATTTTGAGGATCCTATAACTGTACAGGTGTCATAAAATCTGACTTCCACTAGGTCGCTTGTGTTTTAGGGGGACGTGGCACACTTTTTTTCCCCTACAGTGAAAGTGCAGTTGTTGGTTATCATTTGATCATCTTGTTAAATAAGGTATAAGCTAAAGAAGCAAAGTCTACAGTTCAGAATGACAACTGTCTCTGGAAAATATGGCTGAGTTTCTTCTCTAAAATAACAAGCTGCTCTGGAATACCCAGTTAAAGAGCCTGCCTGAATAAACAAACACCGTCTTCATTCCTTCAGAGTCTTTAAATCCACTCACTGCCTGATATGCAATCCCCACTTAAACTGCCACATTAATGGTATTTTATATTAAGACCATCTCAATACATATAAAAGAGTAGCAGTAACCATTTAAATACAGCAATTCTTTAAATTCAGATTTGAAATTGTTATATATAACTTATGGTGTTGCCATATTACCTGACCATTGACCCTGCAGGTAACTCACGTAGTGCTCCACCTGCTCGAGGGCCCCCGCCATCATATGGTGGAAGCAGTCGCTATGATGATTACGGCAGCACACGAGATGGATATGGAAGCCGAGAAAGTTACTCAAGCAGCAGAAGTGATGTCTACTCAAGTGGCCGTGATCGTGTTGGAAGACAAGACAGGGGTCTTCCCCCATCCATGGAAAGGGGCTATCCACCTCCTCGGGATTCTTACAGTAGTTCAAGCCGCGGGGCACCCAGAGGTGGTGGCCGTGGTGGAAGCAGATCCGATAGAGGTGGAGGCAGAAGCAGATACTAAAAACACTTTTAAACTTTTGGACCAAGACAGATTACTTCTCAAATGTGGAAGCTGTTCTATCTTTACTACCAGAGGACTACTAAAAGGAAAAGTTGTTTTTAACCTTTTTTTATTGTTGCCTGTTAAGTTTTCCCCTCCATGACTTTAATGCTTTTGTGAGGAAAAGTTAAAACAATGTTTAATATCATTTCAAAATTGTTAACATTTCTTTCAGAAAGCAGATGTTAAATGTATAAGCTTGAGCTGTGTACTAGTGTTGTAATTTTCAAAGTAAAGTTTCCCTGAAATGCCACACTTCCATCTGATTTTCGTCATGAATGGAACAAGCTGTTCTTAAGATCTTCCTCACAACATCCAACCATCTAACATGGACATGGATTGTTCTACATGTTCAGCCTCTCATTCTGAAAGTATTACTTGTGATTTGGAGGGTGGTGGGGATGATTCCACATAGAGCTCAGTTGTACCTAGAATTTGAAGTCACAGTATTCCCAGTACAAAATGCCTTCAGATCCTTGTATAAAGAAAAATAGAGGATTTCATTCACTTAAGCCGAAAAAGCAAGTGGATAATGCTATATTCTGCCTTCCTACTGTTTCATGGGGAGTTTAAAAATATCTCCCCTGCAAAAAAATCATGTTCATGTAAGTCAGCTACAGCATACCGTTAAAAAAACAAAACGAACCACAAACCATTGACCAGTTCCATCAAAGAAGCTGCAAAACGATGCTTACTCATACTGTTTCAAATTTTTGCAACTCTGTAGTGTTTCACTTTTAAAGGAACATCTTTGATTCCAAAGGAGAAAATAAGATAAGCAAAGAAGTCTTTCTCTCCAACTTCTCAAAGGGTTATGGCTTCCTAAAAACAAGTGAATCTTTCAGCATTCCACAGCTGCTTTAAAGCATCAAATGCCTGTGAAACAGCAAAGATGGTAAGCAAAGCAAACTAGTTTTTCAGTCTAAGTCAAAATTGAAACAAGTTACCTTCCTCTAGTACATTAAGACAAGCTGCATGTCGTGGCAATGGAAGTGCTGCCTAGATTAAAGAAAAAAAGGAAAATAAATTCCCCCATACATTAGAAATTCTCCAAATTCAAGAATTATTGGATAAAAGCATTTATGGAACCAGTTTTGAAACTAAAGCTGTAATGCAGCTCACTGTAGACAGAATATTGCGACGTAGGGTGGGGAGGGTGTATTTTTGTGACCAGTATCCTTGAGTGAAGATGCTTAAAGAGGCTGCATATACAGTAGATTAACAAAATTAATGCCTTGTGAAATCAGGAATTGGTTTAGATTGACAAGTATCAGCTCAGCTATTGGGAGTTTGAAGCAAGAAATGCAAACTTGACGTTTAGTTGGATGCCTAACTGTTTGGTTTGACACTGCGTTGCAGGGATACCCAGTACATGTGGCAGAACCTGTGGCAAGTTGTTACAACTTGGGTAAAGCCATGAAGTTCAAAAGATACTCTTGAATATAGTAAGCATGAAGACCTCCAACTAAAAAAGTAAACCAAACCACAAACCCAAAACCTTTGTACTACTGTTTAGTCCTCAGTAAATTTTGTCATTCAACTTACGAACTTAACGTGGCAGTGCACAGTTGAAAAGGAATGAGAATCCATAAGCCATGCAACCTCTCTCTAAGCCATTCCAGTCCATTCCAAGCCAGTGAATCCTCCACCATTAAAAGAAGTAGTAAAAACTTGCAACAGAATAATCTGCAAACCAAACTTGTGCCATTGTTTTGAAATGGGGACAATAACTGTAGGTTACCTTGTGCTGTAGAACATATTTTTCTCAGTTTGTTGTATCTTCTCTTAATTGCAGGGGGCTAACTTCTAGAAAATACCACTGAAATAATGCTGGTTCATCTGTGTTGATGGCAGACATGAGTGGTGCCTGTACCGATACATAAGGTAAATATTACAGCAGTGTCATAGCTGCAAGGAAGTTTCCTGGTCATTGTGTTTGTAGTTTTGACTGGATGTTCTTCATGGCTAAGTGTTGTTTTTGACTTCTGTTTAAATTTTGGAGGAGGAGGTTTAAGAAGCCTTTGTAAACCAACTAGGTTAGGAATGGCAGCAAGACGCTACTTACCTGCAAAAACGGGGCCGATTTGGGTACAGCTAAAGAAAAACACATTTACAACTGCACTTTCAGTTACATGGCAAAAAGTACTGAGTATGAATTTTTATTAGAGCAGACCATAAAAATCTGACTTGTAATAATAAATGTCCATATAGACATTTAATCAGTCTTGCTAAATGTGCAGGATGAGCAATTAGACTGAGTATAATGTTGGATTAGGAACTGATCTCTGTAGAGGTCCTGGGATTAAATTGCAGACTTCAGGTGTCTCCAGAATGGTTTAAGACTGTAGGTCAGCTGTGTTTCATGGCTCTGAAGCCTACCCTATTAAGATTATTTTTCAAGTAAGATTCAAGAGCAGCTGTCTTTGGATTTTATGTGAAAACGTGGCTCTCTCCTATTTCTCTGGAAAGTCATAAGGAAAAAGTGGTAGTGGCTGTCATGCTAATCCACCTTTCTGGAAAATTTCTCTACTAAATAATTGTTAGTAAAAAAGTGGAAGTAACTTACAGTGTGTGCAGAATTTGATAAAATCTAGTACAGATTAAAGGATAAGGGCAACTACCTTTTCCAAAAGAAGCATTTATATAAAGAAGTGTGTGTACTCTTTTATGTAATTCTTCAATGGGTCTGTAAATGTAAGAACCTATTTTGCTGTTAGTTTCAAATTTTACTTTTAAGAACCAACTTTTAAATGGTAAAAAAGAAAAAGCTGTAGTTTGTACAGTTGGTTTATCTGACGGGTGGTCACTGTTACCAGGTAAATACTATCTTGTGGGAAAGATAGGTTCTGTTGTATACTGTGTGATGTTTGTAGCCTCAGCTGGGTTACAATTTATTCTTTTTATAGAGTCTCAGTAACAGCAACACAATAACTGTGCAATGCGCTTGTCAGAATATGCCAGTAATGTTTGATAAATACTTCTGATAAATTGTTGCTGTTATCTTGATAATGAAGGAAAAATATGCTTTGTTTCAGGGTACTGGATTGTGTTCCAGATTAAATACAGACTTGTCACGAGTGTTTTCTGTTCAGGGGAAGCATGTACTTAAGCAAAACAAAAGCTACTGCCCAACCATCTTTTTATTTTTCTGTCACGTGATAAAATTTCAACCAGCAAATGCTGTCCTTGTCTTTGTTTTCCTCTAAAAAAATGTCTGTCGAAATATTTAAATTTGAGTCATACTGAAAGGACACTGAACAACAGGTGTTTCTAAAGGTTAAAAAACCTAACCTTTCTCATTCAAAAATCACTGATGTCAACTAGTGTGGCACTAAAGTGGATTAGGGAAATACGTCTAAAAGTAGCATTTCCCCTTCACTCCCCCACCTACTTACAAGAAACCATCAGGAGTCAGTTTTTAAATTTATAGTTTGACCCAGATCCAGGTCTTGAATCCTCTAATGAAGAGATGAAATACTGTCTTTAATGCACAGCGTTCTAGGAGACTTCAAAAGGTACTGACAAATCATCGTATGTGTTGTGTCAGAACATTTTAAACTTCGTGTATGTGTACCTCAATTCCCTCTGTTAGCTGGGAAGCTGAAGCTTAATTCTTGACAAGTGAAAAAGCTTTGCTTTTTTTTTTGGAAAATTAGGTGCTTTTCTTCAGTTTAGCAAATCTGTTGTGACCATGCTGTAATAAATACAGGTATTAGAGACAAATCGCACTCTATCAGCCTTCTCTTCAGCTTCTGAATGTTTCCAGATTCTTAACAGGCATGGTACCAATGTTAAGGGAGCAGTAAATAGACCTTAACTTAGGGCAGCAAGGAAGGTAATAATAACCTTGTGGAAAATCAGGATGTAATTGGAATTGCCAGCTGTTTATCTTCCCTTGATCACAAGTTTTATTTAATTTATAGCACATTATTAGTTACAGATAATTACCAGTGTGTATACCAGTGTATTACAGAACTCCTGAGTAGCATGCTGAGATTATCAAGAGCTGGTGGGATTTTGTGGTGGGTAGAATTTGGAGGGGGAATACTCACAAGAATTGCAGTTCTTAGTACCTGCCCTAGAGACAGAGTTATAAGGAGTGTGCATTAATACATGTTGTCCTCAGGGCATTTTGATCATTGTAGTTAGCTATCGATGTGCTTTCATACTGTTGGAACAGATCAAATAGAATCCAAATGTATTCATTGTATATATAAAACTAATGCAAAGATAATTTAGCTTTTTTGTCTCTTGGCTTCTGAGAGGGTACTAACTTGCATTTCCTTTTTCCAGTTGCGGTGACTAGAAGGTGGCAGTGCAGCAGTGGATATGCATTGGAAAATCGAAGGATAACAAATCACAGCTGATACAGCCTGACTTTTGAGTGTAGCGTTGCCCACCATTTTCTAGAGGACTGTGTAAGCATTCAGGAGTTGCCTTTGAAAGTAGCACTGCCGATCTCTTGGACATAAATAAAATTCCTGATGGAAGCCAACCGCTGCCTGCCATAGCTAGCACCGTCCAGCAATCCAGAGTGAGCCCGTTCATTGCTCATTGCACACACATCCTACAGCGGAGAAATACTCAGGTTGCCCTTTATATGTGTGCTTGCCGTTTGTGCTGAAAAAAGTACAGTTTACACAGAAGTGAGTCTTAGTCCTCTTAAATACGGAGGACTTCACCAAGAAACCATGAAAAGTTCTGCCGTATTACATTAACAGTTTTGTCCCGACCTTCTGGATGAGAGGAGGGGAGTGTTGGGGTACTGAGACAATGTTAGTGATGAATGCCCAGAATAATTAGTGTTCCTGTATGTGCACTGGACAGCACTACATCTCTTGGCTGTAGGTGCTTCCTTCTAAACTGTCTTGCATTTGATGCATTTTTCTCTTACGTACATGTTGATGTGCCAGTGTATGCAAGAGAAATCCTCAGGCACTGGTATTTCATGTAGAAAACCCATAACTTAAGATTAACTGAAGTACTTAAACACTCATGGATAATAAAATTTATACTGACTTTTGTGGTTGACATAAACTGATCTCATTTAAACAACACTCAGTTCGTAATGAGAAGCTAAAGAAGAAAAAGCATGCATACCTTGTCTACAGATTTAAAACTTTGGGGATAAAGATATCACTTTCAACTTCAGTTATGGGCTGCAGATTCTAGGAGTAAATCTGTGTAGCAGATGAGTAGAATTTCAGTATTTCCCAGGGCAAATAAATTTGCTGTTAACAAGTATTACGGGTTTGGGGGTCTTCTTGTCTAATTAAAAAAAAAAACCTGTTTTACTCAGAGAAACTTGGATGGTGGTAAAGATTACTAGTGTTACATCCATCTTGGAAGGTTATTGTTACAAAGTGATCTCAGTATCTCTTGTGCAAGAAAGAGTAACATGCATCAGACTCCTTTTTCAGCAGTAGTTTATAATCTTGAGTGCTGCTGTTCAGGCTGAACTGGGTCGTCCTCCCTAAAATGTAATGCCAAAATGGCAGCTAGTGTAAGATCAGTGCCTGCCTAAAATCCTAATTAATGAGAATGTATCCTGATCTACAGTATTAGCTCATGTAGCAAGTCAGACTTTGTCATTGAAAGCCACCAGTCGGAATGTACCAGTAGATTCTGCAGCAGACAAATATTCCAGTGCTGTTCTTTGTGGTTGAGCATTTTTCCTCTGCTGGAAAAAAAAGAGGGAATTACTTAAGCATGTGTGACTTTATGAAGAACCACTCAAAAATGGTTTCTGAATAGTGACTGCTATTCTTACTTTGCTCTTGTTGCTGTGCTGTTGTGGTGTATATGCTGCCAGAGTCACTTGGTAGTTGGGTATAGGAAAGTCTCCCCCTTTTAAAGTAACACTGTGCTATTTAGTCATCACTGGTCTTAACCAGGCTGTAAATAAGTATTTGTAACTAAGTTGACTCTGCAAGAGATGATTGACGATTCACTTGATTTGTCGCTGTCAGCAAATAGCCAAAGTTGAAGCATTTCCAAACACCAGACTAGACACTCTTCTTTTTTTAGTGGCTTTACCTTCATACCCTGGGTTTGCCACAGAATTAATTTTGGTGTGGGAGTGGGTAACAAGCTGGAATGTGTTTAGAAAGGACTCTTAAAAGATACAAGGTTGGGATTGAAGTGGCTAGTCAAAAACTCCATAAATTTTTGGGTCTTGTGAATATCCATATCTGCAGGTCTTCCAAGCAGTTGGTAACTGTTCAAGATATGGGAAGTATTGTCATTTAATTATAGTTGCAGCCATTGATACCTGCTTGGCTGCAGCAGCTGCATGTGAAATAATCGTAAAACTAAACCTGCCCATCTATACCAAAGGTTTCCTGTAGAGGAGGGAGTGGGTGAAGTATTTCGGTGTTCAGGTTTTTGTAACACTGACTTCAGTAAAGCAGGTGTGCAGTTTCCTGAGTGTTGAAAGTATTTCCCTTTACATCGGAAACTACTGTGTTCTGATGAGGTGACTGAGGTGTCTTCTATATCCAAATGCGTGTCGTATTTGATAAATGAGCATTAGCAGTTGTCCTGTCTACCTACAGATTTGAAAAAAGAATTATGAAAGTGGATACTGTATGTATGCCCTCCTGCAAATCAGTAGTGCTCATGACAACTAGAAAAAAAAAACCTGAGTTGCCAATTAGTCATAATTTTGAAATATTTTGCACACGTGTGTTTGTAGATGTGCCTCACCAAAGAGCAGTGAACTGTGATTGAGCTTTATAGTTCACAGTGCCTGCAGCCATGTGTTATGATTTCCACACAACAGAGACCTGAAACTCATCCCAAAGTCCTAAAAAAGGTCAGAATTGTATCTAACCCTAAAAGGACAGTTCGGATTTATTGGTGGCTGTTAAAAATGGTCTGTAGGTAGGTCCCAGTACCATTCATAAAACCCGCGAAGTGAAGACAAATCCTTGCACGTTTACTGTGTACAATTTATCCCTCTGCTGCTCTGTTTTTGCCTACCCTTTAAATCATCAGTAGTTTGGTAACACTGGGTTCTTGAAAACAGCTGTTTTAAGTAACAGGGTAGGCATTTGCTTGTAACATTGTAACCAAGAAATTCTGGTCTCTAGGATACTTTGTTCCTGTTGGATTGCTTCAATCCATGATGTTCCAACTTGATCATCAACAGACTCACTTCATTTTCCATCTGTTCTGGTAAAAGGACAGTTAGAAAGATGGCTGGACTTTTCTGACTTGCTGTGATAAGTAGTGATGGTTAATACTGCCCTGGGCAGAGTGGAAAACTACCTTCAGTGGATCCTGAAGTGGTGGTGGAAAGGGGCATCTTGATAAGACAAATGAAATAGTTGGGAATTTTATTCTCAGCTTTGGATGACTTAAATTCCTAACCTTTTTGAAGTTACCTGGATAATTGTTTCAAGAGATTATCATCTTCTAAATAACCATTTTGGATTATATGTGGACTTCTACACAACAGTTGAAGCATTATTTACATGTGAAGTGCATGATCAGAATTTATTTTCAAAAATCAGACAATAGAAAATACTGTAAAAGGCAATTTTAATAGCTAGGTTTGCCACATAAAGTTACAAATATATATTTAGTGCGACATTCCTCCAAAACATCATCGTTGTGAATTCTGTTTTAACACTGTAAATACATCATTATTTACAGTGTTAAGAAATTTATTTCTTTGGGCAATAACCTTAATTTCAGACCAAGTTTACTAGGTGATAGGGTGCCAGCTGCCGCAAGGAGGAAGTCCCTAAGTGAGATATTTTTGTTGTAATAACTATTCTTGTAAAATACTTGTGTTTTCAGTAATTTTGCAAAGTTAATGATATGCTTTCCCTGTCTCCTGCTGAGTGCTAGAAACTATTTTATTTTAATAACAGTTTTTTACCTTAGAGTAACTACTTTTAGGTCCTAAGATTTGGTTTCTGTACCAAGCGAAAAAAAAAAAAAGGTAGTTTCACACTTGAGCTGCAGCAGGAAGATGTAATCACGGATGTGGGTTCCAGTACACTGTTGCACAGGAGAACAGCGCTGGCGGCAGAACTCTCCGCCATGAATCCAGAAGAACAGATTGTAACGTGGCTTATTTCAGTAGGAGTCTTAAATTCCCCAAAGAAAATAGTAGATGATCCAGAGAGGTTCCTGAAAACTTCTCTGAAAGATGGAACTGTGCTTTGCAAACTCATTAATCGACTTCTTCCGGGATCTGCAGAAAAGGTAATGCTTTCTGATGCATTTCGCTAGCCTGAGGCAGAGCTCTGCTGAGTCAAACTCTGCCCTGGGCATTCTGAGGCCTAGTTACTCTGGTAAGTGAGAGGAGCGAGGAGCTTCAGAGAGAGGTGTTATATATTTAAGTTTCTAATTGAGAGCAAGGTATGATTGTAGCTTTAGTTCTTTGGTTTTGTTTCTACATCCAGAAAAAAACCCTGCAAGGTTGCAGTTGGCTCACACACGTTCAGTCAGTGGCAGGAAATACTTGGCCTACCAGAGATCAGCATATCTTGATTTTGAATAGAAGGATATGCAGTGTATCAGTATTTACATAAACATCATTAGTACAACTGTAAATATATTAACTCTTTCAGAACTCTTACTGCAAAATGCTTTGTTAGTCAGCAAGTGCACTGGAGAAGCAGATTGGAACAGGAATAAACAATAACCCTTGCATCTGTGCCATTTGGTCTGTCCCGAGACCAGCAAATCCATTGGTACTGAAGCCATGTGAATGCCTCTTGTTACAGTTTGACAAGGCGTGTATTCACAGTCTAGAAGTGTGATAAGAATCTGCAGGAGAAAGAAAGGGGAGGAGTCCAATGAGAGATAGGAACTGGCAACACAGAAGAGAAGCTTTAAAAAAACCCAAAAAAACAGCAACACAACAGGTTCTCCACCCTATAAAACAGGAGCCTTTCATTATGTAGAAATCAGTTTTGCTAGCTCCTTGTCTTTTTCTTACATGTGGTGGTTTGGGGCAGTCTGTTGTTAAAGGTCATCAATTTCCCAGTGTCACTTAGGGCACTGTCATATGCTGGCATTCAAAACAAGATGCCGACCATTTCTATGTGTGCATCACTTCCTCCAGTGGCTTTCTTCCTGCTTCAACAGCTTGCCTGCCACCCCCACCCACCCCCTGAAGAAGCTTCCCTAATTCAGTATAAAACGCATATGTCAATATTCATGCAGGCCTTCTCAGCACAGGCAATGCAATGAGATCACTGGCTTTTCTTTCTTTAGTATTGCCTGGAGCCTAAAAATGAAGCTGATTGCATCAATAATATTCAAGAGTTCTTGAAAGGCTGCACACTTCTGAAAGTGGAGGTAAGTCAACTTAGATCCTTTCTTTTATTGTAACATGCCAGTTTGATCAGCCTTCTGAAAGGAAGCCAGATCTCAGAGGGAAAAAGTTGGTATCAATTCCTCATCTTTTGTATTAATAACATAAATCAACATGGATGATTTAATATTTGGTCTGGGGAATTTGGAAACAGTGTATTGACTCTGAGCTTAGCAGATTCTAATCTTCTGAGACAAAGCATGCAGCAATAACAAGAGGTCTGTCTAAACAGACTTTAACCTGGACCTGTTCATAAATTTCTTTTCGTTATTAGAAGGAATTGCAGGGTTTAGCCTTGCTTTAATGGGAAGGTGAAGTATTCTTAATACTGCACTATTTTTTCATCCCCTGCAACTGTTGTGTATGATTCTGCCAAACACATATTAAATTGTTCCTTACACAAAAAAATAATCCTAATGAAGTCAAAAGATACCTTTTTTGTGGCTGTTCCTGATCCTGTGTAGATTCTTATGTTTAACCATAGCTTGTATTTGCAAGATCAGAGTCTAAATTAATTGCTTCAGAGTTAAATTAATTTTGCTGTCAAATTTTTTGCTATCTAAATACTTTTGTGTCACACTTAAATTCCTACAGTAAAAAAAGCAACCGGTAACTAAGTGTCATCACTATCTTGTTTGAAATATGCTCAAGATTGTGGAAAAAAATACTCTGAAGACAAAGCCTGCCAGAAGCAGTGACAGCATCCTTGAGCATTACACAGAATATTCGTGCACCACAGTGAGAAAAGTCAACCCACAACAGCTCTGTTACTGCATTTTTTTGAAGGTCTAAACAAGGCCCTTTCTTCTCTTCAGAGCTTTTTAGCTAAGCGGCATGAAAATGTGCTCATTTCTGAACTGTGTCCCTGGCCTTTTGTTGCCCAGTGATGCATTTCTTGGAGCCTGCTGCAGCAGCACAGTTTTAAGAGCATATTTATAGAGAGAGAATTATAATCCCTGAAGGCCTATTGCATCAGAAATCAGTTGTTGCAAGTCTTCTGGTACTGACCATGTGATTTCCTCCATTTTTCTGAGAGTTTATTTTTCTATTTGCAAACTAATCATAAAATGGTTGTGGTGGAAAGTATTTTTAAAAATAGGAATCTTAAAGAGCTAAAAGATAGGACAGGGAACAGTCCTCACCTGTTGTGCAGTGCCATCTCATAGCTTTGAAAGCTCATTCTGCAGTATTGCAGTCGCACTCCACGATTTTCAGATACTCAAAACAGGCAACATGGTGTGTCGCATCTCTGGGTGTTTCTCTGATCCTCCATATGCCTTTTCTTCCTTGGCTTTGATAAATTCAAGGTTTCTGACTTCTTTTTGCTTCTGATTTATAACCCACTTCATCTTTGAAATATTCTGAGCCTTCAGTAATTTCCCTCATAGTCATGTGCTCCTCTTCTGTTTGCTGTGGGAGACCTCAAAAGCTAGATAAAAACTCAGACCTCTAAAGCTGGAGTTTAAATTTTGCAGTGAAATGAAAACAATTTCTATTTTTTTTTTTCCAAAATACTGTCCTAGTAGAATGCCAAGTGAAGACATGAATTTTGCTTCGTCCTAGCTCCTCTCTGTAGCCTCATGCAGAAGGCTCGAGGTAGGACAGCTGAGATGGTGGGCAAGACAGCACAGGCAGAGTGCTTATGCTTCCTTCCGACTCTTCTCCCATGTTGCCAGCTTTTCTGAGTCCTCTCAGGCAAAGCCTCTGCCATCTGTTCCTTCTAAAAGCTGCTCTGTTTAGAACATCTTGACAAGGAGACTCTAAGCAGCATTCCTACGGGTGATCCTCCCTCATGCCTGATCCCTAGTTTGCCTTGGAAAGGGCCATTGCGCTTCAGGAGGGGGTTTACTGCATCACATTTATTCTGGAAGCATGTCTGGTGCATCAGAACAGGCAGAGAACTTTCTGCTTCCAAGATCTATCAGCATTTAAGTTGCAGTGATCAGGTATTAGGTAAAAGGAAGATGAGCACAGGATAGGGAATCTGTTCTGCCTCAGCAACGTAGCCTGAGAAAAGCGTAACATCAGGAAAGGTCTGGGCTTCATACATTTGAATTCCGTGACAGCCATCCTGCTGCTTACCCAAACCATGGATATGACAATCAAACCCTGATGGTTCTCTCAAATTCCGCCCTTCTCCAAATGCCACAGTGAACTCTTGCTCCTTAGATGTGAAGAATTACCCTAGGGCTAGACCTGAGCCACTTCCTTCTGTCTTGAGACTGACAAGGGCATGTTAAGGTCAAATATTCTGTTCCTGTTGTAGATGTGAGCAAAAGAGGATGTTCTGAGGAAAAACAATTTATTTTCTGGATGCTGACTTCTATAAAAATACCTCATCCTGGGGAATCTCAAACATGACATTAGCATCCCATCCTGGCATCCCATGGCTTCATTGTACTCTGCCTTACATTTGCTTTTTTCGTGGATGTTTGTGCAGCTGCCGTGGAATACACCACTTCACTGGGCATTGCCAGCATGCAGGAAAGGTGGTCCATGTTGAAGGTAGGGTTTCCAGCAGTTTTTGGTGGAAACCCAAGTACCACCTTCCACTGAACAGACAGTGCTTGCCAATCTTTTCCACTAGGAGGGAATGCATAGAGGTTACTCTTTCAGAGCTACACATATGCACTTCCCTCCTACCCTTTGTTGTCCTGGTAACTCAGGAAGTGGAAGAAAGACAAAGTGAGGAAAACAGCAACTTCTCTTGTTTTACAGGAGCAGTGAAACATTTGGACATAGGGGTAGAAGGACACTGTGACCTTCCTGCTGTAAGCTGGCTCCATTAAGTTGAAGCCATTCTACAGGCTGGAGATGTGAGCTGGAAGAATCCACCTCGTGGCAGAGTATAAATAACGAAACTGTTCCTTAGTTTAAGCCCAGGACTGAAGCCTGAAATCTTTTGCTATTTCATGTGTGTTAGTCCTAAAAGAGATGGCAAGCAGGGGAATCACCCCATCCTTCTAACCAGGAGAGTGTTGTAATGAGGTGAAACAATGAGACTGTGTCCAAAACTTTCCAATAGCTTTTCAGTGCTAGAATCTGATCCAAGTTATAAGAACATCTGTCAACCCAGCTCTGCTGAGACAAGGGACTAGGCAAAAGACATGGGCACTTCATTGGAGCTTAAGTGTCCCTAGAGGATTCTTTCGTGGTTTGGACTGAGGAACAGTGCAGAAATCCTGAATGTGCTTCATTTACACTGTGGCTTCAACATCTGAGCTGCGTATCTGACTCAAGAGCTGGTCCAGTGAGTGAGCTCTGCTAAGGCAGTGCCAGCTGGATGCAGATGGGTTGAGGTGGAAAGTGGAAGACAAAGGGTTCTGTTCTGATGGCCATGTGGAGTCTAGTGTAGAAGAGACAGAGAAGAGATCATGAGGAAAGAGAAAAATCATAGAAAACTCCTGGCCTAGCTTGTTCTTGAGGACACAAATGGGAACTGTTTGCTTTTGGCCTCGACACTGGTGTGCATATAACAACAGCAGATCAATAGCTAAGCATCTTTTGCTGCTGAAGAGGCACAAGACCTTCATTCAGCACCAGCATTTTATTGCTAATACAACTACAAAACTTCTGGCAAGGTCTGAATTTTGTGAACTAAGAACAGTATCTGCAAAATAAATCAATAGCTGGATTAAACCTGGCTGTCCAGAACGATCATAGAGTATGCAGAGGGTCATGGGCAGCACAGAGGTTATTTGTGCTGTTGGAGGTGCCTGCAACCTCCAACAAACTACCTGGACTGAAGGCGTGGGAGAGCAGGTGAGAAATCATCACCCTCTTAGCTCCCCATCCATGCACTCACAAAACCTGCTCTGCTTTGGCTTCACTCCAGAGTGACATTACCTCTCCTAGCTGGATAACATCAGAAGCGAGAGCTCCTGCCCAGCACCAACCAGCACAAGCACTGGAGAATGGGTCTGTCTGAATTTAGAGTGACCCAGTGTCCCAGAGACCTCTGGCTCCAGGTGTGTGGGGTGTCCTTGCATGGGGTTGGGACCTACAGCTCGTTTCACCCTGGGTATCAGTGCAGTGCCCCATTCCCTGTCCATGCTGCAGCCTGCTGGTGTGCTGAAGTGTATCTGGGGATTTTTCTGTTCCCTGCAG
This sequence comes from Cnemophilus loriae, assembly GCA_013397755.1. Taxonomy (NCBI): domain Eukaryota; kingdom Metazoa; phylum Chordata; class Aves; order Passeriformes; family Corvidae; genus Cnemophilus; species Cnemophilus loriae. The sequence goes on from VZTF01006668.1 coordinate 549,490, forward strand.
AATGTTCCCCAAACAGATGGGCACAGGCAGCAGAGGACACATCGTCTCTGAGCTCTCACTGCCTCAACTGAACTGTGCCTCATCTATGGGCCCTTCTGCAGTGTTTCTCTTCGCAGTGGTACAAACATGCTGCAATTAGTGTTCCAATGGCTTGGGTATTCCTTCCTTGTCCCATCCTTTCCTCTCCTTCTAAATTTTTGTTTTTCTCTCCTTTTTTCACTTTCTTTTTTCCTCCATTCTTCCTTCCTTTCCCTTTCCCTTTCCCTTCTCCCTCCCGTCCCGTCCCCCACCTCCTAATTAACTTTTTCCCTTTCCCTCCCCCCTTGTCCCTTCTCTTGCCCGCCCTGATTTACTTTTTCCCTCTCTCCTTTCTCTTTTCCCTTTCCTTCCTCCCCCCGGCCTTTCTCTTCTTCCCTTTCCCATCTCTCTTTGCCCTTTGCCGTCCGCTCCTCGGTCTCCCGGTGCCTCCCGGTGCCTCCCGGTGCCTCCCGGTGCCTCCCGGTGCCTCCTGCCCGCGGCCGGCGGAGGGAGCCGCAGCCGCACGGCCAGGCCGCGTCCCGCAGCGAGCGGCGGAGCGGGGCGGAGCGGGGCGGCGGCACCGCTTGTCACTTCCCCTTCCCTTCCCTTCTCTTCCCTTCCCCACGCCGCNCTTCCCTCCTACCCTTTGTTGTCCTGGTAACTCAGGAAGTGGAAGAAAGACAAAGTGAGGAAAACAGCAACTTCTCTTGTTTTACAGGAGCAGTGAAACATTTGGACATAGGGGTAGAAGGACACTGTGACCTTCCTGCTGTAAGCTGGCTCCATTAAGTTGAAGCCATTCTACAGGCTGGAGATGTGAGCTGGAAGAATCCACCTCGTGGCAGAGTATAAATAACGAAACTGTTCCTTAGTTTAAGCCCAGGACTGAAGCCTGAAATCTTTTGCTATTTCATGTGTGTTAGTCCTAAAAGAGATGGCAAGCAGGGGAATCACCCCATCCTTCTAACCAGGAGAGTGTTGTAATGAGGTGAAACAATGAGACTGTGTCCAAAACTTTCCAATAGCTTTTCAGTGCTAGAATCTGATCCAAGTTATAAGAACATCTGTCAACCCAGCTCTGCTGAGACAAGGGACTAGGCAAAAGACATGGGCACTTCATTGGAGCTTAAGTGTCCCTAGAGGATTCTTTCGTGGTTTGGACTGAGGAACAGTGCAGAAATCCTGAATGTGCTTCATTTACACTGTGGCTTCAACATCTGAGCTGCGTATCTGACTCAAGAGCTGGTCCAGTGAGTGAGCTCTGCTAAGGCAGTGCCAGCTGGATGCAGATGGGTTGAGGTGGAAAGTGGAAGACAAAGGGTTCTGTTCTGATGGCCATGTGGAGTCTAGTGTAGAAGAGACAGAGAAGAGATCATGAGGAAAGAGAAAAATCATAGAAAACTCCTGGCCTAGCTTGTTCTTGAGGACACAAATGGGAACTGTTTGCTTTTGGCCTCGACACTGGTGTGCATATAACAACAGCAGATCAATAGCTAAGCATCTTTTGCTGCTGAAGAGGCACAAGACCTTCATTCAGCACCAGCATTTTATTGCTAATACAACTACAAAACTTCTGGCAAGGTCTGAATTTTGTGAACTAAGAACAGTATCTGCAAAATAAATCAATAGCTGGATTAAACCTGGCTGTCCAGAACGATCATAGAGTATGCAGAGGGTCATGGGCAGCACAGAGGTTATTTGTGCTGTTGGAGGTGCCTGCAACCTCCAACAAACTACCTGGACTGAAGGCGTGGGAGAGCAGGTGAGAAATCATCACCCTCTTAGCTCCCCATCCATGCACTCACAAAACCTGCTCTGCTTTGGCTTCACTCCAGAGTGACATTACCTCTCCTAGCTGGATAACATCAGAAGCGAGAGCTCCTGCCCAGCACCAACCAGCACAAGCACTGGAGAATGGGTCTGTCTGAATTTAGAGTGACCCAGTGTCCCAGAGACCTCTGGCTCCAGGTGTGTGGGGTGTCCTTGCATGGGGTTGGGACCTACAGCTCGTTTCACCCTGGGTATCAGTGCAGTGCCCCATTCCCTGTCCATGCTGCAGCCTGCTGGTGTGCTGAAGTGTATCTGGGGATTTTTCTGTTCCCTGCAGAATGTTCCCCAAACAGATGGGCACAGGCAGCAGAGGACACATCGTCTCTGAGCTCTCACTGCCTCAACTGAACTGTGCCTCATCTATGGGCCCTTCTGCAGTGTTTCTCTTCGCAGTGGTACAAACATGCTGCAATTAGTGTTCCAATGGCTTGGGTATTCCTTCCTTGTCCCATCCTTTCCTCTCCTTCTAAATTTTTGTTTTTCTCTCCTTTTTTCACTTTCTTTTTTCCTCCATTCTTCCTTCCTTTCCCTTTCCCTTTCCCTTCTCCCTCCCGTCCCGTCCCCCACCTCCTAATTAACTTTTTCCCTTTCCCTCCCCCCTTGTCCCTTCTCTTGCCCGCCCTGATTTACTTTTTCCCTCTCTCCTTTCCCTTTTCCCTTTCCTTCCTCCCCCCGGCCTTTCTCTTCTTCCCTTTCCCATCTCTCTTTGCCCTTTGCCGTCCGCTCCTCGGTCTCCCGGTGCCTCCCGGTGCCTCCC
>VZTF01006668.1:556096-622811 GCA_013397755.1 Cnemophilus loriae
CCCTCCTGGATCTGGAAATCAAGCTGATGGTTTGTCCTGCATCCCTGGGAGCAGGAGTAGGCTGCTGAAGCAAAACAAATCAGCTCATCCTGATTCCATCCTAGATATGTAGTTGTTCCCTACAGATTGCTTTAAAATGATATTCAGTAGCATAGGCTGTGAAAGGAGAAGTTCAACAGGGGGGACGATGGCACAGTGGTGCTCTGGGGAGGGATGAGTGGACTGGGGTCCCTTTTCTGAGGGGATGAGCAGCAGGTCTGACTGGTGCTGGGAAGAGTTCACAGCCTCTTGCCATACGGGTGTATTAGGACAGACTCCCGCACACCCATCGAAGTCCAGCACCAGGAAAAGTGTTCATTTCCCTGTTGCAGGTAACATTTGAGATGGTTCAAAGGAGGAAATGTCAAAATGAAAACTCATTATTTTCCTCTCATTGGAAGGCTTTCCTTTTGGCTTACTGCATTTTGCCTATACGTTATATAAACTGGTATATAAATTATCATGCATATATTGTACATCAGCATATATCATACTATGTCTAATAATAATATATAATGTATAATAATAGTAGTATATGTTTGTACACCCCCTCCTATGATTTGTAAACACATATATGTGTGTGTTTGTGTGTATAATGCTGCTCTGAAGAAACTCAGGTTCTGAGGCTGCTGTTCTGCAGCCAGGACTCAGCTCTGCTGACAGCTCAGTCCATACAAGTTTGGCAATGGGAATTCAACCTCAGCACCTCCTCCCAGCCTCTCACCACTCAATTACCAACAGCACCCACCGACCCTGTGTAGAAGCTCTCACAGTTAAGTGTGACGGGGGATACAAAATGTAAGTTAACTCGACCTCTGCAAATGCTGCTGTTATGATTGATATTTGCTTCATTATTCTGAAAGTAAAAGGAGAGAGAAACTGTCCCGCCACTCTCCTTGCCTGTTGCTGGACTGGAGGTGTGTGTGATGAGGTGTGTGCTGACAGGGTGACAAGGCTGCAATGCCATTCACACATCTGTCCCCTTATTTACAGCCCCAACTCCATTCTTCCAGCCACCCACGTGCCAGCTCAGCTCAGGACAGGGCTTTGCTGGGGAATAGTTCCTGTCATATGTTACTGACAGGGCTATAGAGAAGCTGGGATCCTCTTGGTTTCATGGCAAACATCTGTTCAAACATATGCTTTCTGCGTTTAAATGTTCAAAAGCGCAATGCCTGCGATATAATTAGCTGCTCAGGCAGAGAGCACCCTCGGGAAAAGTACAGGGTAAAATAAATACATGTCTCAAACATTTGCTTTTTGGTGGCTTGGCCAAATTCCTGAGGAGTAGGAGCCTGTGTCCTACAAACTGCCACTGCAGATGGCCTGGTTTATCTGTTTTGCCAGAGGCCACGGGCTGAATGGAGCATCAGGATAAGCCTGGTACCAGCTACTGCAGTTGCTGCTGTCACCAAGGCTCTGGACATGCCTGCACATCCCAACACCCACAGCACTGCTGCATTCCAGCACCCTGGCTGGAGGCAGAGGGAAGTAGGTGTCAGCTAAGGAAATGCTGTGGGAATGTGTTTCTGAGCATCCATTTGAAGTCCAAATCTTTGTGTCTTCATGGATCTTTTTATGAACTGGAGGCATCATTTGTAGTGGATAAACTTGTAGTTCAGCAGCTGTCCATCAAAACACAACAATACAGAGCTTGATGCTTTTGTCTGCAAGAGAGGGCAGGGGAGGAAAACCAGCTGTGCTGGATCAGACAAGGCTCATCTGCCAAAAATAGTCTAGGAATGTGAGCAGAAAACCCAGCTATTTTAACCATAGTTTAAGCAACATATGGCAGCAGTGTTCCGTGCTGGACCAGGCATAAAATAGGACACTGTCATGATGCAATATAAATTATACACTTCCCTGCCGAACTGTCAAAGGCAGTTTTACATTTGTTTCTAGGTTGCTGCAGATATTTATAAAAGCTTTGGAAGATTGGGAGGGGCAGGGAGAATCATAAAATCTACAGTAATGGAGTCATTTCCGTGGGACTGTGGCTGATGACTTGAATAAGCGAAGTCTGGACTGAGGATTTATGCGCTCCCTTTCAGAAAGAATCGGGGGAAGAATATCTCACACTGGCAGCCAGCCACACCCCTGGCCTGTGAGCCACCAAGAGCAGCCAAAACCGCTCCTGCTCAAATATCAGGATGCTTCAGAGAGAAAAACCCACTCTGTTGGCAAAGTGGGTTGTACATGGGGAGGGGTTTTGCAGTTGCTGCAGCCCAGGAAGCTGGGAATTCACTGTGCAGTTGTCAGTCAGTTGTGTAATGAGCAGGGCAAGAAAGAAAACTGGCTCACTGACAGCACACAAGGTTTGCCATGGATACTGTCCATTGCTGGAGCATGGACTGGCTTGACTGGTGTGTGAGTATGGCATGGCTGGACTTTGTAAGGCTGCAGCACCTGGAAGTCGTAGTCATGGACCTGGTCCCCACTGTGCAAAGGATAGGAGAGAGACAAAGCAAGTCCCTTCCCTAAGAGCTCACAGTTTGTGTTGCTCCAGGTCAAATCTAAGGATGAGGTGTTTTCCTATTGAAACAAAAATCCTCTGAGGAGAATAAAAGCCCAGCTGAGTTCCTGTAACTCCCACCAAACTTCCCCTTCAGAATGAGTTTTCCATGCTGACATTCAGACTGGAGGAGAATGGAGGAAAAAGCAGCCTTGGAGTTCGGCTTTTCCGATTTCTGCACACATTTCATGGCTGCATCACTCTCTCCTCTTGAAGTGTTTTCAAGGCAGAACTCCAAATGTGGTCCAGGGACTTGCACACCCAGCACAGGGACTCCTGCAGGCTGCTCTTCTCTGTTCTGCTTTTGAGGTCCATGGACACGCGAGGTCCCCACTGCAGGTGGAAAACTGCAGCTCTGGAATGCAGAAATGTCCTAAAATCTGAAGAGAAGCCACAAGACCAATCTTAAAAGTCCTTCACAATTTACCGAAATGATAATATCTGCTGTTGTGTCTTTTGGGCACCACGAACACAGAAAGGAGGTGATCTGAGTGGTGTCCCACAGTGTGCTGTGGGATACAGTAGCAGTGAAGTACTGGGAATTACTGGGTGGCTTGAATCCCATGTTTTTACACCTCTGCAGCATCCAGCAGGATTCTGGGGCTGAGCGCTGCCAGGTCCTGCAGGAGCTGGAACTGCTCTTAGCAACAAGGCTACTGACTCAGGCTCTGCACAGTTAGGACCAGGAAACTTTTTACCCTCTTGCAACTTTTTCAGTATTAATATAGAAACAAATCACTAATTATGAAAAGAGATGTGTCAGAGCAGCAGCATTGCCTCCAGCATCAGGTGGGGACAGAAGCAAGCCTAGAGACTGGTTTGCAAAGCAAGGAGCTCTGAGTGTGTGAAGGAGGCAGCTCCAAGAGCTGCTGGGGTGATCTGAGCCTTTCAATGGGCAGTTCATCTCCTGGGGATGACACTCCTGTCCTTCCTCAGCGTGGCTTGAATCCCCCTCTCACATGACTAATGGCAGCAGTCCATGAGCAGCAATCAAAATAGTGCCTAGCCTCTTTCAGCTGGATAATGAACCTAGAAGGACTCCTCTAAATAGAGGAGCGATTGTGTTGACCAACTGTTCAGCATTCCTCTCCACTCAGCAGGATAGCCCACACTGCAGCTGCAGAGGTGACCTAACAGCACTCACTGGAGAGCTAAATTTTGACACACCTTCAACAGTGCTTACTTGGATCCCAGAAACATTCCCAGTGGGAAATTGCTGTACTGAGCACTATTCTACTTTTCTACAGTTTTAAGGGGGATTTCAAAGAAATACGGTGATTGGATTTGTGGCTGCAGAGCTGGCACAACCTAGGAGTGCCTCAGGATTCAACTTCTTCCATGATGGAAGGGTTATCCCAGCCCAGAAAACCATCCTCACTGCTGACTGGGAGTACCCATGCTGCAGATCGCATGTACTTGCTGTCTTGCTCTGATAGATGCTCTTTGAACTGTTGTGCCCTGTTCCTGTTTTCTTTACAGGCTTTGCTCTTTGCTTTGCTGTGATGTGGAGGGATGGTGGACAGCTGGGTAAAACTCAGACGTTGTTTTGTTTCCCCAGATCAGCTGTCAAAAGGGCCATGTTCACATCTGTCCTCTCTTAACTACGCAGCTGGAGACCCCCAAAGTGACTCCAACGGCACGGCTTCCCAGTCAGCAAGGGTGTTACGGAGGCAGTCCAAGCCTGTGGTACCCTTTATTTAACATGTAATCGTGGGTTTGATGGCCTTGGGGGTAGAGGAGTGTGGTTGGTACCTCTGGGTCAACACTAGAGGTTGTTCTCCCCTGATGTCCATCATGGGTTTGCTGTCTCAGCTGGAGAGAGTCCTGCAGCTTCTCCAAACTGCAGTGTTTCTCTGTGTGACGTGAGGAAAGTGATTCTTATCTGCCACCCATTGCACTGGGAAATTAAATTAATGCTTGGTAGAGACCTTATGGTCCTCTGAAGGGAGTGTTTACACAATAGCAAGGTATTATTGCTTGTTATACAGAGCAATACTGAAAAAACAGCTGTCACAACAGAGAAGAGCAATGGCTTGTCCTAGTGGTTTCTGCTTTTTTTGACTGTTTACTGATGTTTTTCCACGTTTCTTTCCTTAGGAGATGACTGAGAATGGCAGTCATCAGCTGGTGGTAAAGGCCAGGTTCAATTTCAAGCAGACCAATGAGGATGAACTTTCTGTTAACAAAGGAGACATTATTTATGTCACCCGAGTTGAAGAAGGGGGCTGGTGGGAAGGGACCTTGAATGGAAAAACAGGCTGGTTCCCAAGCAACTACGTCAGAGAAATCAAATCCACCGGTAAGCAAATTGCTTTCAAGGGCTGATTGAATGACAGTGGCATAATGCAGTGAGGACCCTCGTGCCTTTGGGATATTGCTGCTATTTATTAAGGACCGTTTGTGTACTTCAGGCAGCTGGGCTAATGGAAGAATGAACGGAAGGGTAATGCATAGTGTTTCAGATGAGTTGCTTGAGAGCTGCTTCACCCTCTTCCCAGCACATTGTGCCTTTCTGTTCCTCCCCGCAAGCCCCAGCAGCATGGAAGCAGGGATATTGTCAGAGGATGAGGACAGAGATTGATGTGGGTCCCCTTTGTCCTGGGGAGCCGTCAGGTCATTCCAGCATCTGAGCACAGAACTAGCTTTTTGTTAGAGACCTTGGTCAGGCAATGTATTTGTGTTTGATCCTGGCTTTTCAGGCATCAGTGGAATGGATGCTCACCATCATGGTATGGAATTTGACAAAAACTGCATGGCCACAGGGCATGGTCCCTGTTTTGGTCCATAGTGACGGCTGATTTCACAGAGTACGTTTTTCCCCAGATGCTTCTGCTGAAATGTTGAGAAAGGAAGAGGGAGGGGATGATCTGTCTGGTGACATCTGCCTTTATTAAGCTTTGTCTTGAGTGTCCTTAACATTTTCTGCAATGTGGTTGTACCCAGACGTAGGGTGGTGATGATGTGAAGCCCCTGGCCAACTGCCCTGTGGCAACACATATCCATAACACTGAGATGCCAGCAGGGGTCTGCAAAGTAGCTGCAAAATGTGCAGCCCCTGTTAGACATCCTTACTTCCACACTTGCAAAAATAAAGCAAAGGAGGGAAGAAAAAAAATCATGATTTAGTGCTCAGAATTAGGTCAGGCTTTTTTTAATTCTAAATGAAAAAAATCATTGTTAGGATATCTCATCTCCCACTGTTTCCCTCTGGGAAATGATGTCTGAGCTGGAGCAGGAAGTTGCAGCGGGGATTGAAGGCTTGTCTGGCACAACTCAGGAATCACTAATTAACTCAGTGAGAGGAGAAGAGAGATGTTTTAAACAAAGTAGAGCAAACTTGAGTCCTATGGGGAAAATCAGATGGGAGCTGCATCAAATGACAGTACCTCACTGAAGTGAAGGGTCAGTCTCTCATAGATCCTGATTTAGGAACCCATCAGATTTTTCTGCCTGCAGAGTTTTTCCCTCCAGATCCTCTCTTGGCACCATTTCACGTGACAGGAGGGTTCATTGCTCTGGTGTCTGCGTGTTCAGGAGATGTGTCCGTATTGCAAATGAGGAATGAGCAACCATCAGTAAACCCTCCCTGCCCCAGGAACACTGCTGGGACTGCAGCTGGCAGGGTGCTGCTTTTCCCACCTCCACAGTGTAACACTTGTCACTCTGAATGGAGTTACTTGTTTTTCAGCAGTGTCCATACCTCTGCCATGTCCTAGGTGTGCCCTTTGGGTGGAAACATTCTGTGATTGTGTGAAATAATGAGCTGAGCTCCTCTGAGCCTTTAGATGAGGCACAGAGGTCCTGGCTGGAAGTGACAGGAAGCACTACAAGGGCAATAATTAGACAGTACATGAAGAGGCCAAATGTATCAATTTCAAGCTTCTCCCCTGCTATCAGTGTGAAAGTAATTGCCCGGTACTAGCAATTGCAGGGAGACAGGAGAGCCTGGCTGCTCCACATGGCATGGAGCTGTTTCAGTACTTGCAGCGTAGCCAGGACTAGGGCAGCCTTGCACTGCCTGCCTGCCTGTCCCAGTCCAGAGAGGTGATGGCGTTGCTGGGAAAGCCATGCTGCTGGCAGGGAAGGGGCTTCTCTAGGGAAGGAAAAATGGAGTGGGGACTTGTCCATGTGTGTGCACATATGTACAGTGCTGGAGGTATCCGCAAGGATTTAGCAAATGCTGAATGAGAATTGATTTCCAGGTTTTCGGGAGATTTTCATCTAAATATACCTTCATTCAGAGAAGGATTTTGCATCACAAGTGACTGCAGGGGTCAGAGTTCAGCATATTGATTGGGGTTGGCTTCAAGTGCTTGGTGAATCATCTGGAAAAAACCAGAGTATCTGTCATTTCTGACAGACACCCAGTTTTAAAACCAAATCTAGTGGGCCAGGGAAAGCCACACTGTAGTTCCAAACAGTGCCAGATACTGAGCTGCTGCCAGGGATTTTGGAGCGAACCTGGACGTTGGTTAGCAGAGGCTGCACAAAACTTCTGGTGTGACTCGCTTGGCCGCTGTCAGTGTCATGCATGCCACTGGTTTGATCCTAGTTTTTTGTGAAATGAGGAAACAAACCCTGCAATTGAAGTTTTGTGGTCACTGGGGTGAAGTTACATTTGCTGGACATGATGTAGCAGTGTCTTTTCGTGATGGAATAATGAGAGCTGTGAACTGTAATTTATTAATGGGTTTTTTTTGTACAGATAAACCACTCTCTCCCAAAGCATTAAAAGGGCTAGAAAACACTCTGCTGACAAAGAATTATTACCCTGTGGTAAGTTTTAAAGTGCCGATCATACATTTTAATAAGTACCATGTTATTAATCTTCTGAACTAGTTCCTTCCCTTAAAAATCATTGAAGCAATTTGTAACAATTGGGGATGTGACTCTATGTTTAAATGCAGCTGTTTCCATTCCCTTGATTCAAGGCTGTTGAGACAATAAACCACAAATGGAAGTGGCTGCAAGATGTCCAAAGTAGAGAGTTGAAGTAGACAACTGAGATAATTAAGGAGAGGTGGCAGCTTTCAGATCCATGTGGGGGGATAAGGCACAGTATTTCCTGTTGATAAAGACGGGGAGATAATGTCATGGTGTAAGCAAGCCAAATCAGGGCTCTGGTCCCTTTCATGGGTTTGGCTGGAGATGTTACACCCCGGGGTGCCTGTCCTATGCCTCTGCCAGCAGCTGCAGGCCTTGGAGAATGGGCAGCTGCCACAGCTTATGGCTTAGCTTTATAACTGGGCTTGGCTTTGGAGCAGGTTCATAGCTAGCCAGGCCATGAATTGCTGCTGCAGAAGGAGTAGGGAAACATCCCCTCCTCTACATATTGCTGCCAAAGCGAGGAGGTCTGGCAAAGCAGGGGCAGTTACCTTCCCCCTGTGTCCAGGCTGTGGTATAAGAGAGTGAAGATGCCTCATATGAGCATCCCTGGCTCTCAGTGCTGGAGCTGAATCCTGCTCATCAGTATGTCTAGATATATTTCAAACAAAGCAAAGCAGAGACAGTATGTCCAGGGAGCTGGAAACCACTTCCACTGTCTCCAGAGGTTATCCACTCTGAGAAACTGGAGTGCTGACTGGGAGTGTGCAGGCACTGGGTTTGTTGTGCAGCCAGAGACAAACCAGCTGCTGAGATGGATTAGCAGGACCAAATCCAGCTCATCACATCCCTGAAGTGGCAAATGAGGTGTGCCCTGGCTTGATCTGCCACAGAAGCCATCCTTGGTGCAGCCTTTAATGCCTGCTTTCCAGGCCTCCCCGAGTTTGCAAAGTAAAATCTCAATATTTGACCACCAGGACTTTCCTGAGTGTTCTGGGTTCTGCATTAAGAAATGTAATTTCTGGGCTTAAAGTACACTTCCATGCTTTTCCAGACTTGGAAGCTGATATCATGTTCTTTTGACTAGTTTTCTAGTACAAAGATCTTCTCAGTGCTCTGTCTCTCACCGTAGGTGTTGCAAAGTATTCTGGAAACAGAACGAGATTATGCGAAGGAACTACAGTCACTTCTGGCAACTTACTTAAGACCCCTCCAGTCTTATGATAAGTAAGATATAATGATAAGCATCTAAGCATCTAAGGTGGAGAGAACACTATGGGAGCCTTGGGTTGTCATGGACAGAGGGCACGTGTTTAGACATTGTCCAGTCAGGAAAGATGGGAGAGTAGTATTCTAAGGCCTCTATATTTCAGTCACTTCTCCCTTCCCAAAATCTTCATGCGGCAAAATTTCTTGTGCTCTCAGCCTCATGGGCCTAAATGAGGGTGGTATGAGAGTGACTCTTAGAATGACAGAAACAGGCACATTAGCTTTGGAAACATCCAACATCACCCAAGGAACAAAGCAGCCCCTATCTGTAGGACCCTCCTCCCATAGGGAAACCCATGGCATGAATCCCTGAAGACAAAACTCTGAGTCTATGCACACACCTCACTCTCCACCTCTGGCTGAAATCCCATCTGTCTCTGTCTATTAGACAGCTAAAGATCTGAGAAGATTAGTGGGATTAAGCGATTAAAATCCAATTAAGATAATCCTTGGCAGAGGGACGTCTTCTCCAGGAGACCGTGGTCTGTAGCTCACAGATCATGAATTTTGGGTTCTGTCCGATGCTGTATCTGGGGAAGGAGAAATTTTTGTGTCTTTTTGGAAGGGCTGCTGATGAATGAAAATGAGGTGCTCCTGAGAGCAACTTCTCTTTGATGGTGACTGGTGATGTGGCTCTTGTAGGCTCGGTGCCGGAGACATCACAGCATTGCTGGGAAACATGGAAGAAATCTCTGCTTTTCAGCAAACACTGAACCAAGCCTTGGAAGAAGTTGCAAAGTAAGTTTGTGTCATAACACTGAGGTTGTTAAGATTTTCAACTGTAGCTAAAAATAATAGAAAGACATGTTCATTAATGTTCCTCCTGGCTGCTGTCTTAAACTTGTTAAATATAGAAGAAAATAACAGGATTCAGGAAAGGTGGCAGGCAGTGCTTTGGCAGGAGGGAAAGTAGAAGGAACTCTGACATTACTGGCATTAAGGCATCTGCTGAATGAATGCCACTAGACCTGACACAAAAGTGTGCCTAACCCAAAGATGAAGACACATGCAGGGTGGGAGATCTGGCAGGCATGAAGATGGGAATTGCCAGGGAGCAAAGAGCAAATTATTAGAGGTGACAATTTCCTGCAGGGAGGCTGGCAGACATGTTTAGCCTTAGCTAAGGGCTTAAAAGAGATGGGGAAAGACTGAATATTGGGAATATATTCAGGCCGTGTCTTCTCTTTCTTTCTCTGTCTTTTCATGTTCATGGGCAGCCCTGAGAGTGGGATCCCTCACTGCATTGCCCCTAGTTCTTTCCAGCACATCCTCATCCTCATCATCCCAGCTGTAGCTCTGCTGGTGAGACAGATCAGGCTGAGTCACAGGTTGTCTGAAGCTGATAATGGGCTGTGATGCTCACTGTCTGCACCACAGGAACCCAGACCCACCTGAGGATCCCCCTCTTCCTCCTCCCCAGGTGGCAGGTGTGGGTAGTTTGCTCAGTGCTGCAGTTATGAGGTGACCTGGGACTGTCCCTGTGCAGTGGGTAGTCCCTGAGAATGCTGTAGCTGCAGGGTACAGACCCAGAGGCTTAACATGGCTGGTGTGTTGGTGTCTGTAGGCTTCCTGAGAACCAGCAGCGTGTGGGAGGCTGTTTCATGAACCTGATACCCCAGTTCCGCTCCCTGTACCTGACGTACTGTGCTAACCACCCTTCAGCAGTGAATGTCCTCACACAGCACAGGTGAGTGATGGAGAAGGAGATTCAGACTCCTTTAAAAAGTTAACTTTTGTTATTAATACTTGGCCTGGCATGGCTGTTGACCTGTGTTTTGACAATAGGGCAAGGGGATTTCCCACTGCTAGGAAAACTGCTGGGGCTTTGGGCTCTTCAGCAGAGCCTTTCAGCTTCAGCTTGAAGACGACTCACACTGCTCGTATTCAGAGCTGATCTCACAGGTCCTTTTTGCACATACAGGACTCCCACCTTGGGTCAAACAGGCAGACTCAGCTCTGGCAGTAGCATCTCCTGTGATTGTTACTTGCTAAATGACTCAGATGCTGTTTCAGACCCACTGCTCAAGTGCTCACACACTGACAAATGGGAGGGTGTTCCCCTGTGGCACCATGATGGGGGGCACATCGTTGCAGAAGGAGGATGGCCATCAAGTCACCCAGTTACCCAGTTTATTAACTGAGCTTCTATTCAACTAAATGGTTGATTTTCAGGGTCATTGGTAGAAAACATTAATAACATCTTTCTTCAACATGACCCACATGAGTAGACATTCGAGTCTGTGTGGCGTCCTGCTCAAGAGTGTGCCAAGCCAAGATGCTACCACTGTGTCATCCCTAATGCAGGTTAGCTGTCCTCCCTGCAATGATGGGAAAGCCAGGACCACATCCATAGTATTTAAGTCTTCCCATTCTGCAATGGGAACTCACAATGTATTTACTTACCTGCTGAAATCCAGGTTTAATTCAGTGTAACAACAGGCCTGACTCCAGCAAATGGCTCATTCATGTGATTCCTCAGTCTGACCTCTTTTCCTAAATCAGCCAAAGAATCTGCTTTGGCAAATGTGCTGACACACACAGGCCATGTTCTCTGGGGCAATGTACATGGAAACACCTGCATCACAGCTTCCAGCAGGGTCCCAGTGCATTGCTGCAGCCTCCTCCAGCACAGCACCAGCCTATGCAGCCCCCTTCTGCCTCTCTCTGTCCACCAGATACCTGGCCCTGTGCCACCTTGTGGTGCTGGGGGACCAGCTGCTGGCACTAATGTGCCCCAGGGGCTGTGCATTCCAACACCTGTGGCCACACAGCATCCTCTCCTGTTTCCCAGAGGAGAAGGGTCTTGCTTGGCTAGAAGCTCCCAGCTCCCTGCCTGCTCCATGGGGTTGGTGGTGGGTGGGGGGTGCTCAGAGGGGAGTTTGTGCTGCCTTTAAAGAGGCCCAGCTCAAAGTAGAGCCCTGATCAACAGGAGAGCGTGGGAGGCAGCAAAACACAGCCCTCAGCTCTGAGACCCCTCCTTGTTATTGTTGTCTCTTTTTATAGTGATGAGCTGGAGAAGTTCATGGAGACCCAGGGTGCGGCCAACCCAGGCATTCTCATCCTGACCACGAGCCTCAGCAAACCCTTCCTGAGGCTGGACAAATACGTGACACTGCTGCAGGAGCTGGAGCGGCACATGGAGGTAGGTGGGGTGTGGGGCTGCTGGGAAGGCTCTGCCCCTTGATGCTGCCAGAGCTGCTCCCTGAGCTTCAAGAGACATCTCTACCTCTTGGTATTTGAGCACCATGTGACTAAAAGTACTTAGCACATCTCCAAGGAGATGTCCCACCTCCCCAGACATTATCCCTTTTTCAGATTAAAAGTGAGAAACTGGTGGAAGAGTCTGAGGAATTTTGTGGAAACGCATTGCCTGCTCTTCACCCCAGCCCCTCCTCAAAGATAGGCCATTTCCAGCACAAGTAAAAGCAGAGTCTAGGGTTGGGCTGCAGCTGCTGTTTATTTGCACAGCCGGGAATAAATCTGTGTTTTTGTTATCATTTGATGAGATTCCTAAGCCTAGCCACTCGCTCCTGTGGCTCCCGGGCACATTCCCACCCCTTGCCCTTGGGTCGTGCTCCTGGGTGGAGGCAGAGCTGGACAGACAGACAGACGTGGATCTGGCAGCCAGCACAGACACAGGGGTGGAGAGCGAGTCCCTGGGGACAGGGAAAGCAGCCAGGGGCACAGAGATTTCCTTGGCAAGAAGCAGGTCTGCTTCAGGACATTTCTTGCCCCAGAGACTGGAGAGATATCTGCTATTGGAGCTCTGCTACTCGCTGCTGGTGCACTCCAGCTGCAGGAAGGCAAAATTCATGAGCAGTGCAAAGGGCTGAAGAAAACAGAAGTAACAGTCTGTTTTTAACCAAGTTTACTTTTTCCCCTCATCCAGTTTTAATTACCAGTTAATTCAGCACACTTATCCATGAACTACAATCAAGCCAAAGCATTAAAACCTCTATGCTTGAGCCAGGGATATTCCTGCATAGGAGAGGGCATGAGAGCCTGCAGAGTAGGCATACTCCAGACCTACCTATACCCTCTCACATGGCTGAGCTGAGCTGCAGGGACTGAGCTGAGCCCGGCAGCAGCCACCATGCCCATGCAGTGGTAATGTGCTCTTTGCAGGATATGCATTGCACTCTTTGCCTGCTCTTTGCAGGTGGTTCAGCAGTGGATTTGGGGACACACACGTCACCTATTTCTCTTAGTTTCTAAGCTGAGCGTGGGAGTTTTGTTGCATGAATCAGTAGGGCTGAGGTTTAAGCTGTGATGCTGTGGGAAGAGGATGGCTGCGTGCAGTGTGGATGTATGGACACCACAGCATTCCCTGCACTGCTGCAGAGCAGCTGAGAGGCCAGATGTGTTCAGGGCACCCACTCATCCCACATTCCAGATGAGCAATCCCAGGCTGCAGGGACAGCTCCATCACAACCTAGACACCCTATGATTTGCTTGGCATGAGGACTTGGTAGTGAGGAGCAGGGCCCTGGATCCAAGAGAAAATTCTGGGAGAGTGCCAGCATACAGCTGTGGTCAGAGATATTATGATAATAATGCTTTTACCTGGCCCAAGAGCTCTCTGCTCAGATATGCCCTCCCTTAAACCCAGAGGTGAAATCCCCTTGATGCTTGTGGATTTCCACCCTTGATGGGGCAGTGTCTGGAATACCTGGCACATCAATCAAAGTTTCCTTCCTGAAGGTGCACCCTGTACCACTGCCTGTTTTCATTGATTTTTCTTTGCAAGTCAGATTTGTTCTAAGTCAAATCATACCTGCTCTTGCTCTGGCCACTTCACACTCATTAAATTGGTATCAGTGAATTGCGTAGCTGCCTTTAGCCATGCCATGTTGAAGTGGGTGGTGGGGAAGGTACCTGGGGGACTTTGACCTCCTCCTGAAGCCCATGCTGCCTGTATCTTCAGCCCTGGGTATACTGGGACAGGGGATGATGCTCAGGATGGGTGATGCTCAGGGTGGGTTGGTGCTCAAGGTGGGTGCCGCTGCTGCTGGTGGCTGAGGAATTTGCTCTCCCTTCACTAGGAGGCGCATGCAGATCATGAAGATGTTTTGAAAGCCGTCACATCCTTCAAGTCCCTTGTGGTAGGTGGCAATTCTTAAAATAGAGCACTTCATTTCAGGTCTGCGTTTCATGAAGAATGAGTCAAGCCTGACATTTGTCTCCTGATTAGAAAAAAAGGTCTTTTGGAATGGAAAACATGGGTTACAAAGAAACTTAATTTCACATTTCAAGCCTAGAGCTGCTCCTCTGGCTGCAGCAAGTGCACGCTGACTCTATGTTCTCAGAGCAGAGATGGTGGATCTCCAAGTTTCTTGTGTGCTGCTGAAAGCCACGTGTGGACTGTGGTGGCAACAGGGTCCCTTTCATATCCTGTTGCCTCCATTCCCTAATCATTTGCCACCTGAAACTAGACCATCCCTTGCTCACTGGGGGAGAGGTTAGTACAGCTGTGACTGACCCAGGTGCTGGTGCCAATGGGAAGTTCCCCTCTGAGCCCACGGAGTAACTCTTGGTTTTGCTGAGATTTGCTCCACAGGCGTCGAGAGGCTTGGACAACATTCCAGTAATTTGTGGCTCCAGGTGCCATGGCTATCGGTGGGGAACAGAGAGAAGTGATGAGTCAGAGATTACAAACCTATTTCTGTGAACTCTGTCGTCCGCACCCCTTGAAGCCCTGCTTCACTGAGATGAAAAAGAGGGGGAAAAACCATCCGTGTGCACAAAGGTTTTACCTGGAAAAGCATTTTTCAGTTATTAAAAAAGCTCTAGTCTCTCTTGCTTTGTAGCCACAGAGAACCTTTCACTATAACCACTCTAGATATGGTCCAGCTTCCTTCCTTTAGCACAACAGATGTCACACATTTGTGACAGATGCAAGTGTTTAGCAGTGCAGATAAAAGATGGGGAGGAGAAAGTTCATAGAAAACAGGAAAGAGCGATCATGTTACATTTACTGAGAAACTCAGCACTCTTTCCATTTATTCTGGAAGCTAATAGGGAAATAACTCATTTAAATTACAAGGTGTCATTAATCTTTAGGAAATATCGTAAGCACTGGATGGTTTTACTTGAAATGTGTCCTTAGGTGATGAGTAATTTAATGTCATTATGACACAACTAGAGAGGTTCAGTGTGGATTTGAGGTTAGACAAGCGGAGGTGCCCCTTGTGATTGGCACGTGGTCCTGTTAAAGGACCAGGAAGGCTCCTGAGCAGAGGCAGGGAGGGACCAAGGAGCCACTGTGATTCACAGAGGTGCCTCTGCACAGACTGTGATGAACTCTTGTGGATTTTATTTGGATTTTTATCCAGGGAACATTGGATTCAGACACTTGGGGAGCCATCAAAATGTACAACAGTTGTAGAACCAGAGTAAGCCCTCACAGTTTGGTTCAAATGTGTGTGGTTTCAAACTAGACCCGATGCAGCCTCTCTCTTTGAAGAGCTAGATAGTTAACGAACTGGAAAGAAGAAAAATCTCTGTCAGAAAAAGGGGTTTGGAAAAAACCAAGCAGTTGGTGAAAACAGCCCTGGTTTGGCTTTGCAGCAATTTTTCCTGTTGGCAGAGGAGTCAGTTAAAGAAAGTATTGCTTGGATTTGCAGGACTCTTTGTTCAGTCAGCATTGTCCTCCCTTGCTGAGAGCTGATGAGAGACTGGTCACTCCCTGGAGCTTCTCCAGTCCCCAGCTGCCCAGCAGTTGTGCACTGTTTTCAATTACAGCACTTTCAGAAGATTCTTTTTTTGTGCTGCTCTACAGCACTGCCTGGTCCTGCTTTTGGGTTTGCAGATTTTGGTTAGAAAATATCCACCCATCTGACTTGTGGGGACTTGGCAGTGCTACAAGTACAACTCTGCTGTTTGGACAAAATGGGCAAAATCCCTCTAAGCAGAAGCAAAATTAGAGACATTTAACTGTGCAGCTGTCTTGCTTTGGAAATTGTGACCCTGAAGTCTCAGAGGTAGGCCTGGTTTGGAAAGAAAAGTTTGCTCAGTGCAGTTTGCAATCTCCTTGACATTTGAATGTAAACATTACTTCATAAATCACTAGAGTGTGATTTTTTTTTATAATGGAGCCAAAGCAGGCTTTCCTTATCTCTGACACGACCATCCCTGAGCCCACAGGGCTGTGTGAGTGTTGCTGGTGAAACTGAGGTGGTCTGGGTTGGCTCCTGCCCTTCAGCTAACAAAGCTCTGCTGTGATTCCCAGGCGCAATGCCAGGAGCTGAGGAAGAGGAAACAACTCGAACTGCAAATCCTTTCTGAATCCATCCAGCGCTGGGAAGGAGAGGACATAAAAATGATGGGAAACGTCATCTACATGTCCCAGGTTATGGTGCAGTCTGGGGGAGGTGAGGTGAGTCTGGTGTTCCTTCTGCTGGCTAAAGACCTCATGTCTGAATACTCGCTTGCTCCTGGGGTAAGTGATGTGAGGCAGCAGTTCCTCTCCTTCCAGGCCACAAACTGATGACAAATAATGCTGATAAATAATTTTACCTCAGGAAGAGCTGTGCAATGGGACTGTGCATGTCTTTGGAGTGAGTCAGGCACCTCATAGGCTTAGCTTCAGGCCTTTGGTGGCACACTTTTCAAGAAAAGAAGTATCTCAGTGTCATATAGCACATTAATTTCCCTCTTTCTACCCCGTGACTTACTCTGAGAAACGACAGTGACTAGAAAATGTCCTATGTGCAGCACAGGGGCTACTCTGACTGTGCTTTGGAGCTAACTGGAGTGATTCTTGTCCTACTGGTCCTAAGGCATTGCACCAGTGCCTTCCACAGACCTTCCTCAGTGGTGCTAAAGCCATATGTGCTGCATGCTCAATGTGGGAAAGTGCCTGTTACTGTTAGCACTGAATTGCTTGCTGTATTTTCCCCTGGGAAGGGAAGACCTGTAAAACAAACCTGTGCAGCCTTTAGTCCCAAAAGTCTTTCTTGTCTGGAATGTGAGATGCTGGGGGACATAAGGCCTTCTGAGGTACTCTGCAATGATTGGAAGAGGATTAGCAGGATGCAGACAAAAATCTATGCAGGGAAAACTGGTACATAAATGAGATGCTGTAAAGAAAAAAAAGCCAGAATATTTGGTTTGAGGATGATCTCACAGGCTGTGATTCCAGCTGCAACAGGTTCAGTTTGCTAGAGGCAGGTGCTTGTGATGCATTGCAGACTGGACTAACCTAAATTCTTATCCCCCCAGGAGAAAGAGGAGCGGTATTTCTTGTTATTTTCCAATGTTTTGCTGATGCTGTCTGCAAGCCCACGGATGAGTGGGTTCATTTATCAGGTAAGCATGCTCAGTTTGAAGTTGCAAGGAGTTTGGTGTAAAAAAGGAAATCAGATAGTTCTTATCAAATTCAAATCCTCTGCATCCTTCAAACTCTCTGTTGTGATGCAAACACTCCAGGCTGGGAACCAGGGCTTGGCTTTACCATGTGCAAGGATAGTCAATGCCTTTGTCCTGAAAATTGGTTAAGCAGCATCTGGTAAGTGAATGCTGTGAAATTAAAAAAAAAAAAGTAAAAACCTCAGAACCTGTTGGTCTACTTGCTGTTCTTGAGAGTGGGATGCATGTGAAAGGTGTCCTGACCCAGCTGTAGGGTTTCAATCAGCCAGCTGGCTCTCAGTTTTGTGCTATCTCTGGAAAATACTTACAAAGCCCACTGCAAAGAGCATGAAAATTCCACTCTACGTATAACTGCATTTCTTGTGTTTTATGATTTTCATACCATCCAATGGCCATTGAGAGCTTGGCTTTTCTCCAGCTGTCTGAAGCCATCAATACTGCCAGGAAAAAGATGCTCTTGTTTTGATGTGTCATTTGTCCTAGCTAGGGAGATGAGAAAGATTTGGGAAATATTCGGCTGGGTTTTCTGACTTGACCCACTGGTGGGAGTAAGGTGAGCAGGTAGTTCAGCATGCAAATCAGATGGACGGGGAAGGCTTTCAGAAAAAAACAGAGGAAACTGATCCTTCTGACTTGACTGTAAAAAAGGTTTGCACTGAATGAAGGGAAAAGGCGGCAGATGAGCTGGGGATGACTCAGTTGTCATGGGAGCCTCATCTCCGGAGTTTGACCTAGTTGTGCAGGGAAATCTAGATCCATACATTAAAGGAGACTCTTCGTGCAGTCTGAAGCCTTCACAAATTAATTTTAAATGACGATTTCCAAAAAGAAAGGAATCAGCAGAAACAAGCCGAACAACACCTGCTGGGAAGCAGATACAGACACTGACTGCTCTTCAATTCTGCCAGGGAAAGCTGCCTTTGACAGGAATGACACTGACAAAGCTGGAAGATGCCGAAGGGAATGAGCACATGTTTGAAATCACAGGTCAGTGGGGCCCTCTGCCTGGGGCTGTCCTCCCAGTGCAAACACCTGTTGCCACTGGAAGTATTGGTCCTCCTTCCCCTAACCCCCCGCCATCATCTTTCTCCTGCTCTTTTATCATGCGTTCTCTGAGTTTCTGAGCACCTATGTCCTGGTTGAGACAATCTCCTCCAAGTCCCTGGAGCTCTGCCTCTGGCTGCCTTCAGAGACCGTAGTGTTTCGTATGGGACAAATCTCTCGCCCCAGTAGCACTGCTCTGCACTGGTGTGCCCTGTCTGCATCCAGTAGCCATCCATTCTAGCTCTGAGTACCTCATTTATTGACAGACTAATGGTTCTGGTCATCAGGGAGCTTTCCTAGTGTTCCTCCCATTTTCCCCTTCAATTTCTCTCATTACTTGTAGGTATACACAGTCATTTCATGCTCAGTGCCTGGGCTGCAGTGCAGCTGTTTGTGCTGGTGGTATTTGGTGTCAGGATCCTGTTAATCATGGAAATGTTGTGTTTAATGAACTTTAACATTAAATAATCCTCACACATTCATCTCACCAGTTCCCTTAGCATTTCTTGCAGCTCCCACACTGTCAGTGGTTGCCCCGAGCAGGATGGGCAGTCACATCATCATCGTAGATGAGATGTTTAGGTACATGGTTTAGTGGTGCACCTTGTGGTGCTGGGTTAATGGTTGGACTTGATGATCTTAGATGTCTTTTCCAACCTTCATGATTCCATGATTCTGTTTCTATCTTTGCCCTGGCCTTTTTGGAGCCACTGGATTGTGCAAACTGAGGAGCCATTTCCTGCTGTGCTGAGCTGATCTCACCCTGTGTTTCCTCCTGAGTCTCTACCACTTGCTAAAGACAGTTATTTAACCCTCTGCCACAGGGAACATGATGGAGCGGATCACTGTGTCCTGCAGCACCAGCCAGGACTTGCACGAATGGCTTGACCACTTGCAAAGGCTGACCAAAGGGACATGCAGCACCATCTCCAAAACACAGTCCTGGAGCCCGCATTCGGTAAGTCTCACCTCCTGGCTTCTGCTGCCTGGGTTCCTCAATGCTGCCACCTGAGCTCTCTGTTTCAGCAGTGCACCCTGACACTGAGGTAACATGACAGCTGTAAGACACATCCTGCAGTTTGGTTTGTAACCATGTTGTGCTCCTACCATTTTACATGTATCCTGCCCTATTTTTGTTGCAACTTGGATGTCTCAGTGTCTCAATGCTTGTCCATCGCCCTCCACCTCTCTGCCTTATTTGGTGGTTAACAGTCTTGGTTTGCTCCTCATCTATTTTCTCAGACATTTAGTTCAGCTGGGCAGATCCGTGGGCCTCTGGAACCCCCCAAAATTCTCAAGCCCTGGAGCTTGAGCTGCCTCCGTCCTGCTCCTCCACTCAGACCATCAGCAGCACTGAGTTACAAAGAGGTAATAATCCCACCTGCCTGTGCCAGACCCTGATTTCCCACAATCCCTAGACCTTGTGTCCAGGTTTCATACCCCATAGCAAGGGCACAGAAATGTGAGTTCTTGGGGATGTTGAGAGAAATGTCTCTGCTGGTTTGGCCCCAGTCCTGCGATGGATGTTTGTTGCTGTGCTGGGCTTTGTGCTACAAGGGACTCATGAGTACATGTGTTTGAGGCTGGATGTTTGCTGTTGGCTGCTGTAGCCAGCACCCTCAACTGCTGGACGTCACCAGTCCCACATCTGGGTGTCCCACTGAGCCCTATCCTTTGGCATTGCCATGGTGGAGCTGCCTCCTCTCCTCCTGCCTTGCTCTGAGCTGTGGGCAGGGGCCTGCTCTCTGCTGTAATGTGTTCCAGCTCCAGCTATAGCAGCAGCTCAGTGTTACAGGATTGAGAAGCAATTCTGCACCATGAGGAAGAGGCAAAACACCTGCCCACGTTCCTTGTGTCTTCCACCCTGTTTTGGTGGCTGGAGCAGGATGTGGGGCTTGACCCTTCTTTGCCACCCACCCAAGTGTTACACAGCAAGGTCCTGCTGGGAGGCAGCAGCCAAGGGATGGCTTCCCCTGCAGGAAACCCAGCCTGGGAGCTGGGAGGTGGTGTGGGAAAACCCAGAATACAGCCTAGCTCTGATTCTCACTCTGCACCACAACTGTAGTGCTCTCCTTCCCTACCTCATGTTAAATTTTTGGGATTACTCACCAGTACCTCAGGCAACGTTCCCCTTACTGAGTGAGGACTCTGGATCTGAGTCAGCTGCCTTTCTTGGTACAGCAGCCCTGGGACTGTCACTGCCTCAGTGGGGACTTAGGGTTGGAGAGTCTGGCAGCTGGCAGGACAGCGGGTCTGCTGCTCCAGGTAGAGATTTTAAATAGCCTCATTTCATCTTGCTGCATTTATTTCCTAGAATTTGTAAAGTAACACATTTCAGTTTGCAAATCAAATTGTTTAAATACCAACTGAGCAGACTGAAAATTACTCATAATCTTTGCATGTTCCAAATTCCTAATGGAGGCTAAACCATGTCTTGCTTGCTTGATGAATTAAAAATATAGGTAGAGACTTGAGGTAGAAGAGAAATTTTTCTGTGGGAAAAACCACAGATTGAGTGATATCATTAATACCATGGTCTTTTGCAGTTTCTTGTCGCATGCCACCCATAGCAGGAATTAAACTCTCTGTCGAAACCAGGGAGAGGTTTTTGCCACAGAGGCCTAGCCCGCAGCAAGTCCCAAGGGATGGGATGCTGGATGGTATCCTGCAAGGTATCATAGGACCAAAAATGTGGCTTCCATGGGAACAAGCTGTGCTGATCATGTTGGTATAAACCCAAAGGCCGACATGTCCAGCAGAGTTGGGCAGGCACAGCCTGGTACCCAGTCAGTCCAGCCTGAGCCTGGGGGAGAGACTCATGGACACAAGCCTGCAATGACAGATGGGAAATAAGTTTGGTTGTTGGCCCAAGCAAATCCACATCTGCCTCATCTCTGCCTCTGGGGTGCTTAATCACTAAACAGAATCCCTATTTCACTGTATTTTAGTTTTTTTAAATTTAAAGTAGAGCATAAAATAAACCGTGCTAACAGCTCCATGCAAGCACCTTCCTATAATGAAGATATAATGAAGGAATACAAATTTCAAAGGTTATTTGCAGGGAAGCGAGTGGGACAGTTTGGTTAAAAGAGTAGAGGTTTTCAGACATCCAGTGTTACTTTACTTGTCTTCTCGTAGTGTGGGACGGGATGGCACAGTGCATTTCCTTGTACCCAGCTGTGCTCAGGAAACCCCAGACCCTGCCTGGGTACCACACCTCACTCTTGTTATTTCCATTGAAATTGGGTCATTTTTCCTGTTCTGTTTCCAGTAATCATTTGAAATGATAGAACAGGGAAGTTCTGTGGGTAAAGTGCTGTGTCTGGATTCAGTTTAGCAAAGGGAAAAATATTTACAGATCGTTTCTTCTACTACTTTTATTTTAACTGGCTGCTTTGCATTAGGTGAAGGCTTTATAACATCAGGGTTTCAGGACTTTGCTGGGCAGACCTGCAGGAGAGCCAAGTGGCTTCCTAGATCGAGCATCCCAGGGATGGGATCAAGGGATGAGACCCTCCACAGGACATGCACGGAGCTCCCCATCCCTGCCAGTGGAGCAGGGAGGTGCTGCAGTGCTGATGCCTGGCATGGTCACGTCTTCAGCGAGGATGGCAGGTCCCCTTTGAGAAGATGGAGTCCTAGTAGGTTGTCACCAGGGTGGGCAGAGCACCCTGGCATCCTGACTGGGCTGAGTTGAGGCCCTCAGGACTGGTGTTGAGTGCAGACCCCTGGCACTTCCTGGGGCTTGGGTGGAGCCAGGCACATGGGGCTCCTGCACCAGTTTAGGCAACCAACATCCACAGACACCCACTACTAACCAAGGAGGCATGTTCTTTGTGTGTTTAGAGTGTATTAATGCCCACTCACCCTGTGTCTCACATGTAAATTTTCAGTTTTGCATGACACAGTGCTCCTTTGCATGTTGATAGTGCTTTAAAACCAGTACAGAGGGTGTGCTGCATTAATCGCAGGACTAACATTGAAATGTGTTTTAGAATTGTGGATTTAATGGACTTGATGATAAAAATCATCGGTCTCTCACACTCATCTTCTCTCTCTTTGCATATTCATTGTAGAGGATGTCTTATATCTTAAAGGTAAGGGTAGATACATGTCTTTGGCTTGTTGTGGCACAGAATGCTTGTTCCTGTTAATGCTTCTTGTGCTTGCATGACCCTAATTTTGCCTCATTGTATCAGTAAGTTATTGTCAGAGTCAGTAGGAACTGGCGAATGTATTTTGAGATAACTCTCAGAAAGGATTTAGTGTTATGGTACTTAAACCTACTGGTTTGCCTCTTCGGCCTTTAAATCCTTATTGCATGTAACCTACTAATACACTAATTCTCTCCAGTCAGCAAGACTTTTAACTGAGTGAAGGAGATAAAAACTTGCATTTCTTACTCATGGAGTCATAGCAAACACTAACTTTGTGTGTGTTTGTCTGTTCTCTGTGTATATGTATGTGTGGGATCTATACTCTCAAATTGTGGGCATTTAGAAGCAGAGCTATTTGCCAGCTCTTTTAAATTAGAAATCAAGTCAATGGAATAAACCACACTTTAGGGTTTTCTAGCACAGACCACAGAGTTGGTAAGCAGACCAAAAGTGCTATGAATGTATTTGAATTCTTTGGCTGAAGGATTTTAGAGAAGAGTTGAATTTACTAGAGGAGCCTGTCCTGGCCCAAACCTGCAGATGCAATTCCCACTGCTGTTCCAAGGAGCAGTGGGTCACGACTGGCACATGTGAAGGGCAAAAAAATCATCATTTTCCCCAACTTTGTCATTGTCTGCATTGTAGCTCTCTAACGTGTTGTGTGTAGCATGGGTAGCTGCACCCAGCTGTGCTGCTCCCCTGTCCCAGCTGCCTTTGGTTCTCGTTAAACACAAGAGTCTATTTCTCTGTAGGATTCCAGCAAAAGTCCAAAAACAATGAAGAAGTTTCTTCCAAAAAGGAAAACTGAGAGAAAACCATCTGATGAAGAGTTCGTTATTCGGAAAAGTAAGTGTTGCCCAGAGAAACTTTGGCTGCGCCATCCCTGGAAGTGTTCAAGGCCGGATTGGATGAGGCTTGGAGAAACCTGGTCTAGTGGAACGTGTCCCTGCCCATGGCAGGGATTGGGACTAGATGATCTTTAACCCCAACCATTCTTTGATTCTATTTTTCTTTCATTTCTGGAGATTTCTGTGTTCTCAGTGATCTCCACGGGACTTTGAAAACACCCTTTCTTGCAGTGCAGGATGTGACAGGATGCTCTCACTGTGAGCCTATGTGCTTCTGAGCACAGGAGGCTTCTGGAAGTGCCCTGGTCCTCAGACTCTGACAGATCCCTCCTCACCTCCCAGTTATGACTGCCAGACATGCCACCACACTCCTCATGACTGCTAGCACAAAGTCATGGGTTTTGGGTGGTCTTATTCCGGGTATGAAGCCAAGGAACTACTTCCAAGTAGTTAAAAACTGCATTAAACTGAACATGAAGAGTCACCAAAATATGTTTGACAGCTGGGGCAAACTCTTACTTGGCCATGCCAGCAGGTCCTAGAACAATGTCCATGGGGAATTAGGAAACAAAAAGGTCCCC
The DNA here is from genome assembly GCA_013397755.1 of Cnemophilus loriae. NCBI lineage: Eukaryota > Metazoa > Chordata > Aves > Passeriformes > Corvidae > Cnemophilus > Cnemophilus loriae. Next base: position 579,738 of record VZTF01006668.1, read on the forward strand.
ATCCTGACAGGGGTGTTCACCTGCAAAGAGGGGTGTCCTGACAGCTCCCTAAAGCCCACTTGGGACACTCTTTGGGGGCTTTACATGAAAGACCATGATCACCCAGCCATGGTCAAGCTGCCATGCACAGCTCCACAATTAGATCTCTCCCTTGAGAAGACAGCACTGAGTAGAGGCTGGAAATTAAAACTTCATGTTTCCAAGTCCTGCTCTGGTGCTGCTGTACCAGACCCCTCACACTAGAGCTGCTTTGCCTGCCCATCTCCTGGTGCTGCCTGCACCCAAAGTAGGGCATCACCCCCTGAGTTTTGCCAAGATGAGCGACTAGAGATGAGTTTTCACACCATTTGGTCATGGTGCTTGATGCCACAAAGGCCAGAAAATGTAAAGGACCTCCAAACGGATTGGCCAAAGTCCCAGAGACAGTCAGCCAAAGAAACAGCACGATCTCTTAAGGGGCTTGGGAGCAAAGACTGGGAGGGACAAGGCCAGAGTACCTTGCTTTTTGTGCCTGCTTTTGTTTGCAATGTTTTACAGGTACTGCTGCGCTGGAGGAGGATGCTCAGATCCTGAAAGTGATCGAGGCATACTGTACTGGGGCAGGCTTCCAGCAAGCTCTCAGCTCAGGTGGGCACACAACCACATTATTTAGCTCCTACTCTGCCCACAACACTGATAACCCCTCTGGGAAAAAACAGATGTTGCATCATACAGCAATGAGACTCATGCTAGGAAACTGTGGTGTTCAAACTTCGAGATAAGGGAGCTTCATCTGCCTAGTGGTTTAGTTGCCATTGTTTTTCTTCTAAACACAGAGAATGAAGCAGGTAGGAGGGCAGATGAGACACTGCTATTTCACCAGTGATTACCTGATGGTAATCTCAGGTTGCTTATAGCTTTAGAAAGGAAGCACGAATATTATCTCTCAATCAGCTGCATGTGTAAGAACAACCTGCTTCATAAGAACCTATCTAACATCTTCAACTCTGGAAATATAACTATTTATCATTGCTGGTGAGATGTCAAATTAAATCACTGAACTGTCAAATAATGGTACAAAGAAAAAAAGGGAGGCCGTGGTTCTTCGGGGAGATCTTGACCCTAGTCGAACGGTTTCACTTATAAGTCATGATGTAACTTTAGATGCAATGAGTACTCTTGAAAATTTTCCACTTGCTGCTGTAGCTCTGGGTTAGTGGGATGTAGCTGACATCTCCAGCCTGCCCCAGGCCGATGGTGGAGCAGGAAGAATGAGAGCTTCTCTGATGTAGCATGGGCACCAGGGAAGATTACACTTTATTTTCCCCTCATGAATAATTCTTGTACACAGGCTCCCGTAAAGACTCCCTCCCCCAAGTCCTTCTTCCTGAGGAAGAGAAAATCATCATAGAGGAGACACGAAGCAATGGCCAGACAGTCACGGAGGAAAAGTAAGTGAAGCTGCTCTCCACTTGCAGATAGATCTCCGTGTCACTTTTTGGAAGGGCATTAAAAACCAATGCCCTCTCCTTCTGTGTCTCCACAGAGGGGCAGGGCTGGTGTCACTGACTGCTGCCTTAGTTCTGGCAAAGAACCACCAGACAATTTCAACTGCTATTTTGTCCCTTTTAAGGACAGAGCCACCTTCCCAGCTGCCCTGACGCGGCTGTATCCCTCTGGGAGTCTGAATCCCCAGTTTATGGCTTATCCAGATGTAGGAAAATGGGGACAGTGAGGACAGAACCAAACAAGTGGCTCTTATTTTTTCAACTACTGATGTACTGCACTGCTGCTACTCCTCAGGAGCCTGCCTGGCAGCTGCCTGTGAGTGCTCCCAGCCTGTTCTGTGACTTCTGCATCTGGGTGACTGTGTTGAGCCTCTCCCTTTCCAACCCAGTCAGTGTGCTCCTTTCATGTTTGATTTTTTGCAGCACAACCTCAAGGAATCAAGGCTGCTTTACAAAAGATGCTCAGGCATTTCCACCTTTAAAGTCTTTGTTATTTATTCCCTTAGCATAAACAAGGAAGCCAAAGCCACAGACCTTTGCTGATAATTCAAAGCAGAACAAGGTATTGAGGTTTGAGAAAAGAGCCCTGAGTTTTGGATCCGTGGCCTACAAATGCTCCTGGGCTGTGTTTCCAGAGTCCCCTCACAGGCCGCAGCATGATGCTCGGGAAGCAGAATCTGGATGCAACTTTCCTGTCAGCACCTCCCATGCTGTCACTGTTTTCCTGCACACCTAGTCTTCTTATTTCTTTTTTCTTTAATTTCTTTTTTCAGAAGCCTTGTTGACACAGTTTATGCACTGAAAGATGAAGTCAAAGAGCTGAAGCAGGTAATTTGGGTGAGATTGTTTGTGCTGGGAGTTGAGTGAAAGCCAGCCAGTCTGTGCTGGGTCATCTTCAGCTGGTTGGTGCCAGGAAAAGTCTTGGTGATCCTGGTCCAATCCTGCAAATTCTTGAATGAGCATTAGTTTTCTGCTGGTTTACCTCCCTGAATTACAGAATCATAGAATCTTTAAGGTTGGAAAAGACCTCTGAGATCATGGAGTCCAACTTGCAACCTGGCATCACCACTACGTTCACCACTAAAGCATGTCCTGAAGTGCCATACCCACACATTCTATGAACACTGCCAGGAATGGTGACTCCACCACTTCCCTGGGCAGACTGTTCCAGTGTTTAACAACCCTTTCTGTGAAGAAACTTGTCCTAATATCCAAAATAAAACTTCCCTGGCACAGCTGGAGGCCACTTCCTCTCATCCTTCATGCTTGAGTGCCAGAGACAGCAAAAGGGGAGGAGTAGTTGGTCTTTGTGGTAACAAGAAACTTTGCCTCTATTCCAAAAGCTCTTTCAGCTTGACTGTTCATTTTACAGGTTTCTGGTGGACACCAGTTCTTGTTGACTCAGAGGAAATATGTCGTCTTCCCTCGAGTCTCAAGTCTGGAGGTGGGAGAAACCATCACAGGAGAACAGGGTTCTTCAACTCAGGCTAAAATTAGGTTTCCAGGAGGATGTTTCTGCCTGCCTAGAGTCAGGGAAATTCTATGCAGGTCTGTGAGGTAGCAAGGGTCTGCTTGGGTTACTTGTGGTCTGATCCACTTACGTTCTTCATCCTCACAAACTCCTATCAAATGTCTCTGTTATTTCATCACCTCTGAGGCATCAGGCAGCAGATGCATGAAGTACCTTACTGGATAAAGTGCATGGGCATTAACTGCATCTTTATTCCTTTGTTTTTCACCTTGCAGGAAAACAAAAGGATGAAACAGTGTTTGGAGGAAGAGCTTAAATCCAGGAAGGACTTGGAGAAGCTGGTGAGAAGGCTGCTGAAGCAGACAGATGAGTGCGGCAGGGAGGACACGGGGCGCAAGTCATCCCTGATTGCCTGAATTCATGGAGCAACTGCTGGCAGTGGTGTGTGACCTCAGGTGTTTCTTTGGGAAGTGGAACTGGATCCTTTGCCTCTTCTTGCTCCTTATTTTGTTGGTTTGGGGTATTTTGTTACCAAAAAAAAAAAAAAAAAAGGAAAAAAATAGTTTTTCTTCCATCCAGTAAGGAAATCAAGCAGAAACAATCAATCACAACTGAACCAGTAAGCAAGCGGTCCATGATTCACAATTCATCTGCAGCAACTAATACCTCATTGTACCTGCTACTGGGAACAAATACAAATGCTAGTGATTGCTGCTCACGAAGGCTTGGGCAGCAGTTTCCTAGAAGAAGCTTAAGCACTTTTTAATGCTTTCATTCTTTCCAAAAGCACCGGTACCTATTTATTGAATGAAAACATTATTGAGGTGGCATTGAGCAGAAACCAAAAAAGCACCATGCTCCTCTTTTCAGATAATCATAACTGGGGAAGATTTTCCCATCCATCTTCTTTTTCCCCATTAGTTGACTGTAGCGAACTAGAGCCCAGCAATACTGTGGTTCCTGTGTGGCCTTGATACTGATTAAAATGTGCAATTAACATGAAGACATTTGAACTCCTTGGGGAAGCCAGATCTGGAGCACCTGTCAGAGCACATAGGAAGGTATTTTGCACAGTGCTGCCTCCTTACAGCTCGTGATCAGCACAACAGGTAACTGCTGTTCTGCCCCCCATCCCTTTTCTTATGCATGATGTAGAATTCCTACCCCCTGCTTTGTTTTCACACCAAGTGTTCAGGTATCCTAGGAGATTATAATTTTGCTGTGCTTCCTCTTGCAGGACATGCTTTTCTCTGTATGAAATGTAAACATTGCTTGACAACAAAAAACAACCCCAAATGTGCTGGTCCCCTGCTCCCTTCTGCCCATGTTGTGCTCTCCATCGCTCCTTCCCAAAGGCTGGGAACGTAGCCAGTGGCCACTTCTCCCCACACCGCCCCAAAGGGGCTTTCTGCTAGGGAAAAGGAACTTTCTCTTGGGATAGGGAAGGTATTTATGCTTTGACAAGAGCTGGAACGCTCCTGGGGCAAGGATGTGCAACACCCTCACGGATCCCTGCGCAGCTCCTCAAACACAGCACACAGGCAACATGCATATGTATCAGCTCTCCTTATCTTATTTGGTGTTATATCCTAGTTTAGAACAGATGTTTTCCTTCCTTCCTTAACATCATTATAAAAATAACCTTCTGTTAAAGTTAATGATGTCTTATTTATCTCACAGGGCAGCACGGTCCCAGGGTGTGCAGAGGCACCACAGCTCATTACAGTCACATGATTATGTTGATTGTGAAGGACATAACAGAGGCAATAATTACAACTCCCTCTTAGCCATTAAAATTTAGCCAGGACATTGCAAATGGTGTTTTGGAAGATGTAGACTCCAAAACATCTCAAGGAGTGTAATAAGAAACCCTCTTTAAGCTGTTTCTAGGGCAAAACAGAGGTCTGGCTACATTTGCCATCCCCAGAGCATCCCAGCCAGATGGCAGCTCCCCACATCGCTGCCTGGGCACACAGTTGAGTGGTTTGGTTAGCAGTCAAGCCCTGCTGTGCTTGTGAATCGTTTTCCAGGAGCAGGGCCTTTGCTGCACGTACTGCTGCTCGGAGAGGCCATGCCCAGACCCCTTGGCAGCGCCTGGCCCTGCTGCCTGCCCCAAGCTGGGCTGGGGACTAGGCTGCTGACACTCCAGGGAGAGGGTGGAAACATGTCCTTGCTGCCTCCCAGGCTCAGTTGAAACCCGTGCTATGTACACATGCATGTTTGTGAGATGTAATGTGATGGAGGGCACACTGGGACTTTTTGGATCAAGCGTTTGTCAAGAGCTAGAACCCAAAAAAAGACAAGAAAATAAAATAAAAAGGAAAAGAAGCCATGCCAGATGGACAGCAATGTTTCCATATTTACTTTGTTTACAGTGCTTTGTAAATAGGTTCCAGTGAGTCTGTCTTAAGATGGATGTTGTGTCAGCTGCCTTCCAGTGTATCTTTGTCATGTAGGTTTATTTACTGTAACTACTTATGCAAGTTCAACTTTTCTAACATGTTTTTATTTTGAACAGTTTTTTAATTGACATTTTCAACAAATAAAGAAGGCTAAAAGTCACTTCTTAGCCCTTGGAGCTGCTTCCTGTGTTTCTGCCATGAAAGCCAAGCCAGTGCTTGCTCTGGGCATCGCTGATTTCCTCAAAATGCCATGGCAGCATCATCCCTCTCTGATTTACTGGTGGGAATACTGGTATGAAAGGTGATGCTGGCACTTGGGCTGTTGCTCCCACCATCACCCAGACCTGCAGCAGGCCAAAGGCACCTGGTCCCAGGGTAGGAGATGCATTTCCACCCTCAAGCCCCACATGCACTCTGTTCACAAGGATGCTTTATGGAGAACAGGCTGCTCTGCTGCACCAGGCAGTTGCTGTAGATAAGGGACTTCCTGCCTGAGATTTTTTTTTTTTTTNTTTTTTCCTGGCAATTAGGTGGGGTGACAGGATTTCCTTTGGTCTACCACCACTTGGACAAGACGTCTCCTGCAGTCTAGGGGTTTTTTAACTCTTTGGTAGAGACCTGCCACGGTCTTAACCCACAGCAGAAGTGGAGGATCAAGGGCAGGAGGGCTGGACTCTGCTCTCCCTCCCCTGACACAGCACTCAGAGTGGGAAAAAGAACGAGGGAAAAAAGATACACTAGCCTTGGGTGCATCATGGAAAAAAACAGTGAAGTCCGAAACTGCCAGAGGACAGGGTTAGGTAGGATATTTGAAAGAAATTCTTCCCTGTGAGGGTGGTGAGGCCCTGGCAGAGGTTGCTCAGAGAAGCTGTGGCTACCCCATCCCTGGAAGGGTTCCAGGCCAGGTTGGATGGGGCTTGGAGCAACCTGGTGTGTATATATATATTTTTTTTTTCTTTCTTTCTTTTATTAAGTGAGCTGAGTGTGTATTGAGCCACACAAACACCTCTCCCAGCAGATGACCATGCCGCTGCTTGTTCTTTCCACTGCTCATCCATGACGCCCTGTGCCAGTCCTGCTGATGTGCCCCGCAAACTCATCACCCTCTCAATCCATTCTTAACTCATAAAGAACAAAAATCAGTTTGGAAACCGTAAAATCAACAGCCTGAGGACTGGCACAAAGGCCTCATGTCAAGGGAAAAATCAGTGTATTGATGACCTTTAAACTTTCCGTGGGGAGAGGAAACTGTGCCAGCCATGGCAACAGGCAGAGCTGGGGGAGAAGGACACAGCTGGATAGCAGCAATTGCATCTCATCCCCTCCCACACGCTACCTCACATCTGAATCCCACGGGCTATTTTTGGCAAGTCAAGAAATAGAGGCAAGAAATAAAATCCCTGAGAAAGGCAGCGGTGTGGGCAGGGGCTGGGGTTGGTCAGGCAGCCCACAGGCAGGGGAAGTGACAGTCAGCATCTGCTGACCTCGCTGCAGAATTTATGGACTTGTTTTATGTCTGTTTTTCTCCTCTCCTCTTAAATTGTTTTCCTCAACCATGCAATTTGCAGCTCCTGAATCCCTGCTCAGTGATTTGAGGTGGGGATCACAGCCCAGCTCAAGGCCTCTGGCAGGTGCTCCCAGCCACTGAGGCTAGGGGCTGCATGAGACTTCAAAGTGTGCACTGATCACAGATTCTCCTTGCCTGTGACGAGCAGGTTTTCCACTCCTGGAGGTTTTTGGCCACACGCATGCTCCTCACAGCTCTCTCCTCCCCATCCCCTTGCTCCAAGCTTCTCCCCCTGTCTCAGACCATGCCAGTTTGCACCATCTTGGGTTTCTCCTGTAGCTTCCACCCACTCTCCCACCGTGACCGAGCACCTCCACCTCCCCTGTGAAGGTTTGTGGTTCTTCAGGCAGACCAGCACTGCCTCCAGGAGCCCGGCCCACAGGGCTGGCTGTGTTTCAGCAGCACCAGAGATGTGGTCAGACCCACACTACCATGGGGCACCGTGGGAGGCAGCAGCTGCCCAGCCCCACAGGCAGCATGTACAACATCCATCGCTCCGCTCCAAAGCAGAGACATCCCTGCAGGCTCCATGACCTTAGGAGAGGCAGGAATAATTCTCTTCCAGTCAAGTGTCCTAAATCCCCCTAAAACTAGTGCCCACTTCTTTGTTTCATAGCTGTGCTGGAGGCTTCAGCCTCGGTGCCTCACTGCCCCCTCAGGACAGGGGCTCTCTGCTTCCTTCTCCTGCCGAAATGTCCCTACTGCTGCCCAGCCCTGGCACCTCAACCTGCCCCAATGAGCATGGTGGAATGGCTGCCCCTGGAGGCTTCTGAGACCGGCTGCCCCAGTGTGACCCCCAGTGCCACCCCCGGTGCCACCCCCGGTGCCACCCCCAGTGCCACCCCACTGCCCTCTTGGTCCCCAAACCCCAAGCAGAACGCTGTGAAATCTCAACCTGGGGCTGGGAAGGGCGAGCGGTGTTCAAAACATACAGAGCTACCTATGTCTTAATTTATAAATTGTATTAATTGTGGGGTGATCGGTGGAAGAAACCACACACTGCGGAAGGGGGAACCACGAACACTGAATTATGCTGCAAAACACAGCTACAGCCATGCACAGTCCTCTGCACTCAGTCTCTCTGGTTACAAATATAAGATAGGTTTAGTTAAATAAATAGTCTTTATACAAGATGTCAGACAAGAGTGATCCATCCCCTAAAAAGGTTAGGCAGTTTTGGAGAACAGACAAAAGATTCTTATTAAATTATAGTGAAACCAGACAGTACCCGAGCTCTATTGACTTTGGAAGGGGCTATGCTGGGCACCCAGCTCTGCAATGAGCTGTGCAAAGAACGCCCCTTCTGTCCTACCAGTGGTGGCATTTGGGCACCACTCTTAGGACTAGACCTACAGCCTTCAGCGCAACAAAGCCTAAAGACTACCCAAATCTGCAAGCCCTTCCATTTGCAAACCTGTTGGCTTCCAGGATTATTTCCAAACTTCGGCACTCTAAGTGCGGCCTGTATAACCAAAAACCCCAGGCTTGTCATGTGTGTCATCTTCAAATGTTTTTTAAAATGCTGCATCAACGTCCTTGTGCTCTGCTCACCTTCCCTGCAGGCCAAGCTGGTGAATAGGGTTGGGAAGACTCTAGCGTGCAGTGTCACCCAGGTACACCCTGCCCAAGAAGGGTCCTGCCCATCTGCACAGTCCTGCTCTCCTGGAGCGCCAGGAAAAGTGCCACTGTGGACACATCCTCACTGAGGACAGCCAGAAGATGCTCTGCACATGTGCCTTGGAGAGAAGAAGCAGGTGGTTCTGCCACCCTCATGCTTTCCTGGTCCTCCTCCTTGGGTAGCAGGGGTCTCAGGAGAAGTTGCAGTTCCAATTTTGATGGTGGTGCCCAGTGCCCCTTTCACAGGGGAGTGAAACAGTCCACAGGCAAAGGTTCCTCTGCCTGCAGAGGCAGGAGGACAGTCTAGTGAGCAGATTCAGGTCACCAAGAGCAGACCACCACTGACGGCCTACCCTCTCTCTGCCTTGAAATCTGCAGTCCTCCCTCAGCCACCAATCACCCTGTGGTGCTGAGTGATTTTCACCAAGTATGAACCCAGCCAAGGCAGTGCCACCCTGAGGAAGCTGGTTGAGTTTCAAAGACAGGCATAGATGGAAAAAAAGGGGTTCTCAAGATACAGCAGACAGTTGGGGTGACAACATTGCCTCACCAGCAGCTACCATGTAAATATAGTGCTGGGCTTTCTGATTCCTTTAGAGGAGATGTTCCTAAGCCTTTTTATGTTTTTCTGTTGATGTTTGTATGCAGATTGGTGCTGGAGATATGTATGAACCCAGCTTGGCTGAAGTGCCCTGAGCTATCCCACATTTCTAGGAAAGAAATGTTGATGGTAGAGTTTGGTAAACAAAGCTCTTGTGATATAACAGCAACATCGACCCTGCCAGGAATGTGGGGTGTGGTGGACCCAGACACACAATGCCAGCATGTACCAAATCACTGGCTCCAAAAGAAAAAAATCTGAGAGCAAACAATAACAGCTTCAAACTTTGTTCCATTTGTGTTCTCAGGGCCCCTTGGCCATCATTAATAAATAACAAAATATACAAATTAAGAAACAAGAAAAACAGAGAGGCAAAGGAACATAAATAAGGGAAACAGGGCAAGGCACTTTGCTCAAGAAAGTTGGGCTGGATTCCCAGCTCAGGACAGCCCTTTTCTCACTACAGCTTGAAGATGCCAAAGTAGGTGTTGCCGTGTCTGTACTTCACTTTTGTGGAGTCTGTCACATTGACAAAGACCATGTCATCTTCCCGGAGTTTGAAGACACCTCCCACTCGGATGGACTGGAGTTCACAGAGGGACTTCAAGGTGCTCTGTGTCTTTTGTCCCTTCAGCAAGAGCCGATCCTCTTCCTTGGGGATATGCAAGTAAATATAGAGGGTGAAGGGTGCCAAAGACACTTCCCTCGTGCAGAAGCTGACTTGGGAGTAGATGTAGTAGAGCCCCGCTTCCTTCACCTTCAGTTTCCCTTCCTGGTTGGATATCAAGCTGTTCGTGGGGCCGTACATGGTCTCCTTCCACTCCAGCACTGTAGGGAGAGAGCACGGCAGATGAGCTCAGAGAAGGAGACTTCCAGTTTGGCAGGTAGATTTGGGGGGACACCCATAGACATCCGGCCTCAAAGCCTCTGTCTGTCTGCAGGGTGCAGTAAGTGGGGTACCCAGCTCAGCACACCATCCCTACCTCAGGGGAGCAGGGACCCCTTCCCCAAGGCCAGAGCAGGTTTAACCCATGTTGCTGATCACTGGCTTTGTCACCCTTGAATCAATATGTGAGTAGAGGAACATTTAGCTTCCTTCATCTAGTCAAGTGGAAATGCTTAGGGAGAAGGATTGCCCGTGTTTACCACAACAGACTGAACTCTGTGTTACTTCCATTTGCCGCCTCCATGGACTTCAGTGGGACACCCTTCAAGCCCTCAGTGCACTACCAAAACATGCTGCAACTCTGCTCTTCATGGCCTCCCATCCCAGTTTTTCCCAGTTGGAGGCTGCCTTTCCTCCAGAGTGCTTCCTCCTCTCAGCCTCTGGAGATAGCAAGACTTTACCAAGGAAGTACAAACATTAACATTGCACAATTGCAATCCCTGCTTGGCTGCAGAGCTGCAAGGGCTTAGCACAGTGAGTGCTGCTTCCAATTGCCAGGACCATGGCCCACACAGATTAGGTGCTGCCATGGATTTTGGGACACTTTTGGTGTCATCAGAGTAGCTCATGTAGTTGGTGCAGGTAAGCCTGTACAGAGACCTGGAAGCCATGGCTGTAGGGGCTGAGTTCAGCTACGACCTCTGGAATTCGGACCTCTGTCTTCCCCAGACTACAGAGACACCTAGAAGAGCAGCCAGGGGGAGCAACTTGGCTCCAAGGGGAATAATGGGTTCGACTGCCCTAGCCCAGAGACAGCGTGTCATGGGTAGTTCTGGGGGAGCCACACAACCCATGGGCCCTGACCAAGCATCCCACAGGGATATTTCCCCTCACAGAGTTGAGCTCCAGGCAACTGCTGCTCTCTGGACCCTACTTTACAGGCTCAACAAGTGCTTGAGCAGGGAGTTTTAAAATGCAGCGAGTTTCTCACTTCTTCGATCTTATCTAACACTAAGCTTTCCGCAGGTAGACTGAGCTCTGGGTGAAATGCTGCGTCAGAGATGGAAAGAGCAGTTGCCGATTACTGTCAGTTACTCCAGAATTAGATCAGAAGTGCTCAGACTGTAAAATCCTTGCCAGATGAAGTGACTGACCTTGCAAGCTCATATTCACTTTGGTAATCCTTGCTGTTGTGGGAAGTCCCTCAGCTAAGGCTACGCCAGCGGACAGAGCAGCAAGAGCAGCCACGGTTGATACAGTGGGATGCACAAATGCAAAAGGACTCAGATATATCTCTCAAACCTGATGTGGCCATGGCTGTGAATAATTGCAACTTGACTAAATCAGTTTAGAGCCATCTACACTGCGACTGTAAAACCCTCAGCCAGCTCATATTGCTACCAGGACCACTATGGGTGAGAAGAGGATTAAATCAGCAGATGCAAATGCGAGCAGAGCCCTCCTGCAGCAGCCACCCCAGCAAGACATGGCCAGGAGAGCAAAAAGATCCATTTTAAGAACAAAAGAATAGTGGGAGTTTGTTTTCCTTAAATACAAAGATGAAAAGTTTTCCACTCATAAAAAAACCCTGGAAAGATTAAATCCTTGTGGTGCATTTCTAGGAAGGCACATGTAGGGCTACTGAGGACAGTTGGGATGTGCAAACCCCACGCGGCACAGGTGCACGTAGCGATGTGACCACTGGGAGGTTTGCTGTGTTTTGGGGACACACTTTCATGTGGAGTCGTTCTGTCCCTGTCCCTGCCCTTAGAGAGCCACAGGGCAGGATTCGGAATGCCCACTGATATGTTCCTCTGGCTCCCTAGCTGAGGTAGGACCGAGTGAGTCTGTCTTACCTGAGCCTGCCTTATTGCTCTGCTGACCCGCCATGTGAACTGCAATCGGCTCCCTCTTCTCTGCTGCAATTTAGAAAGGCCGGTGTTATTGATGCCTTGGCACCCATTGTTTCCCCAGTGGTCCTCTGCAGGGACTGCAGCACCACCTGCTTTTAATGTTTCTACAGGCCAAGACACCATCTCCAGATTCCATCCCCAGCCCTGAGTGAGGCAGGACGTGGTCTCTACTCAGCAAAGACCTGCAGGTGCCTCTGAGGTGAAGCCTCTGATGGATAAAGCCTGCGGAGCAGATGGGGCCACCTTGCCTGCTATTGGAACAGGACCTGGATGTGCCTACACCTCACCTGCCACAGACGTCTCATTCTTGTGCATCAAATGGGGGTGCTCATGGTGCTCAGGACCTGCGATGTAAAAAGGCCACGGATTTAATTTTGGGTTCGATTTCAACAACTTTAGACATTGTGGCACCCAGAACGGCCTGCCCTGGGGAAGCAACCATGCCCAGTGTCCCCCTCTGCCAGCCCACACCGAGCTCAGTCCAACCCCCACGAGGATGCTCCAAACCCCAATCCGTTCCCTGCCTCCACACCATGCCCTGAGACACTCATGGGCTGTTGTAGGAAACCCCTCCCCAGGCCAAGGAACTCCTCCTGCCCCAGCAAGCCATGAGTGCACTGGTTACACCAGGAAACTCACCTCTCTGCATTTCAAACTTGGGCTTCTCCTTGAGGGGTCCATCCTGTAACAACAGCAAAAATATATGGGTTTTTAAAAAAAAAAAAAAAAAAAGATTTTAAAAGTTTCTATATAAAAGGTCCTCTGGTCACTGCTGGGCTTGGTGATATTTGGCTCCAACAGCACTGTCAGCTCTTGACAGAGGGTACCCGAAACAAGAGAGCCCCTCTAGTACCTTCCCCAGCTTCACACATGACCATGGGCTTTTTGCAGCAGGGAGTTTGTAGGGTTTATGGTCTTAGGTTTTATTCAGTTAAAATGATGGGTAAAGTTTATTGAAAACAATAAGATAAACAAACAAAAAAATCTCCTTTTCGTGTGGGAGAGCCATGCTGTGAGTGCTGCCAATGCACATCCCTGCCCTGCAGCTGGGGTTTTTGGGACTGCTGAGCACAGCCTACCTCAGACATAATTTTAGGTGGTCTGTTGGGTACTGTTGCAAACCTGAAGGTTTAGCTGAGGCAGGTTTAGCTGAGGCAGGTTTAGCTGAGGCATTTGTTGTCATCAGGCAGTGACAATGAGGAAGAAATGTTCCTCACCTGTCTACTCTGGCCAGCACAGCCACTCCTAAGCAATGAATTCAGAGCTGAGCAGGATGAGAATACCTTATCCCTGGCTCGGCATCCCTCAGCCACTCCAGGAGGACATTGCAATGCAAATTGGCTCTTCCGCACCCAAATGTGAGGAGCCAGTGCTCCAGCTAGAGATGCCATCCCTGAGTCCATGGGGTGGCAATTTGCACAGCACCCTCATGCTCCTCCTCACTGGTTGCCAGGAGCTCTTCTTCCTGGCCCAAGCCTTGCACTGTCATTGACACCTGAGCAAAGTGGGTGGAAAAGTGTGCCCAGTGGCAGGTGGCCACGAGCATCCTCATAGTCACCCAGCACAGGATTGGAGCAAGGTGCCAGACAGCAGAAAATTAATATTTTTCAGGCCGGAATCAGAGAGCAGAGCCGAGGCGGCTGCAGTTCCATCCCTTCCACCACAAGCCCCAAACATACCATGGCATGTTGCAGCTGGATGTGCTCTGATCAAAAGCATTTCAGGAAAAAAATAAATGAGATTTTTCAGTGATATCAGTACAGTGTAAAAAGAATACAGGATAAAAAAGGACATGTGCTGCACAGACCTAAAGTAAAGGGCACCTATAGTTTTAAAAAAACCTTGGGATGAAGCTCTGTGTGTAACTGGGAGCCCCTCTTCCCTTTCAACGAGATCTTTATCCACCCAACAGCACATACCTGACACTGGATGTTCTGGAAGCCCTTTAAAATCTTTTCACAGTCCAATAATGTCGACTTCTGACCTTCTGCTGTCTGACATTTCTGTACTTTCTTCAGGAAGATGTAATCTTCATTTAAGCTCAATACCTCTTCCATCTGCCAACAGGGGAGAGAAAGGAGGGTCGATGGGATGTTAGTAGGAAACCTTCAACAGCTGGCAGCAGAGCCATACTGCATTCCTGCCAGCAATAAATCCAGTCTGGGAAGCTCAGGGTCAGATGTTTGGCACTGGGATGAGCTGGGCAGACAAACTGTGGGCAGCAAGAGCTCCCACCAGACGCTCAGCACAGCATCTGTGCCCCCATCTACTGGGAATTGAACCCATGGAGCTCACCCTGACTGACAATGCTGGGTGAGAGGAGGATTGCTCAGGATCTATTTTCTATCACCTTGATAATTAATTTAAATGTCCATCTCTGACTTTTCCTAAAGGCGTAGAAATCCCAGTGGGTAGCGCAGGGGCCCAGGGTTTGCAGCTCCTTCCCCAACAGCCCCAGCAGGCAGCTGGGATACTCACTCAGCCCCTCACTGCCCTGTCCACACAGAGGGGCTTTAAATTTCTTTCTGCTCACTTATTGACTAAAAGTGTTGCCGACAAAACAAAGCAACATGTGGGTTGGGGCTGAATTGTGCCAAGATCTTCAGATTAAAAAAAATTCAGAAAGCTAATAAGAAAATAATTAAATGCATCAAAATACTGATTTTTAAATTTACACCTGTTTGGTTTTTTGTTGATTTTTTGTTCCTTGTGAAAACCTTTCATTCAGTTAAATGGTAAAGAGAAAGTGCAGCTGGACATGAGGACACACAGCCAAGCAGGGAGTTCAGCACTGGCAGCACTAGGATATGGAGGGCCAGATTTGAAGCCCTGCCAAAAGCTCTGAAGGCAACTGAAATCCGCTTGCCACCTGTGACTGCATTTCAGCTGCCTTTGATCCTTGGCCATGTCCCCCTGCAGTCACATTTTCCTCTGCCGGAGACCCTCTACACACTCCTTCACCACAGGCTGCAAGCTCCATGCAGCAAAGTCCCCTTCCAACTCCGTTATATTAAAGCCCTCCTAGCTCAAGATTGCTCTCCACCCTTGTAGATCAGAAACCACACACTTAAATTTCAATTTAAATTGAGATGACACATTTAAAAATCAGTAACACCCACCTTATCATTGTATCTGATAAGAAAAACTCATTCTGGATTTTAGGTACATATTTCTTTAGCTGGCAGTCATTCCTGGCTTGAAGGAAAGTAACTTTAGATTGGTGATTTCAGGCATTGTGCAGTGCAGCTGCAGCCATGCCAACCTCAAAAACAACTTTTCAGACTCTAACTTTTTGTAAATATTGTCCCAAAGATGGGACAGGATCACTGGTACTCTGTACCTTCAAAAACTGAGAAAGTACTAAGGTCTGGTCTTTTCTTCCCTAAACTGAAAGACAGCATCAGAAGTGAGATGTTGGTAAAATCACTGAAACACTAAAAAAAAATTTCGTTTCTGGGCCTTTCATCCTCTCAGTTAGTGTCACAGTGCTAATAAGTGCTACAAAATCAGAAATACCACCACCAAGCCTAAAATAGCCACTTGCATGTCTAAACCACACCCTCTTGTCCTCAGACTGGCCATCAGCTACCAGGTTTGCTCTTAATGTCTCTTCTCAACTGGTCATTCTCTTTTTGTTAGCAAGAGGAACAGATCTCTTCTCCTGCATACATCTCCGTGGCAAATTAAAGCAGAAATGAGAAGACGGATGTGACAAATTATACTGCTGCCTCCATCCAGTGGTCAGCACCATCTTCCACTGTGTTCATCCTCTTGGTGAGCAGATCTCACCAGAGCTGAAGTCAAACCATGCCAGCAATCCAGCAGAGACAGAGACAACCTTCTCTCTCCGCTTACCTTATCCATCTTCATGTGAAGATACAAACAGAAGAGCACAGTCCCAATGGTCTGCACTACAATAAATACAGTAAGGAAGCCCATGAACATTTTCATGATGCCAGGAGATGTGCTGCTGATGGGACGGGGTGCCTCAGGGCCATAGGGTTCGTTCATCCTCCGTGCACGTTGCTGGGACTTCTCCAAATGTGCTGCTTGCAAGTAGCATGAGAACTGTTGTGCGAGCATCTGCTGCTCAGGAGATACAGCAACCTACACTTCCTGGAAAAAGTTCTTCATAGTGGGTAGGTTTGTTCACTGCCAGCTCCCACAACAACAACAAAAAAAAAGTTGCTTAGACTTTCTTCTCTGTTGTACTTCCATGCTTTTTCCTACTGTTCTACCGGAAACAGAGACAGGTTCTTATTTCGTATATTCATATTTGCCCTTGAATCACTCCAAAATATTCCCTGGTGGGGTTTTTTCACTGCTGTGGATGAAAGTTTTGTGGCAAATTGTCTTAAAAGAAATGAAGACTGAATACAGGTACAGAGCTGCTGAGCAGTACTGTGGGCTGCCAGGGGCTGGGAAGCACTCAGAAATTTGGTTGTTTCTCGAAAGGGGAGGAATGGCTTTTTGCTCCTCATTTCCTCTAAGAGAAGGATGATTTCTGCAGTGAAGATGCTTGGCTGAGGCAGGTGGGTCGTCCTGGTTTCTGCCTTCCCTTGTGCTCCCCATGGGTGATGTCTCTGCCTGGGTGGGCTGGATGATATGGGAGAAAGGACCGTCTATACACTGTGACCTTGGTGTGGGCAGTTTTCATGCTCCTCAGCAGACAGGGAGACTTTGGGCTTGGCGCTTGGCCATCAGTTTGGAGAGACAAGTTTTAAGCAGCTTTCTTGATACCCTAGTGAGGTGCTCACCCTGCACCCAAGGGCACAGGCCATCTCAGACCCTGCCCCACTTATCCTGTTACCTGTATCTATGTACCTAGGCATGAAAAGGGCTGTTGGGAATGCCAGATGCTCCTGCCAGCTTTGACCTCCCAGCATCACTGCATACAACTTTGAGAAACCCATCTCCCCTCTACACCCTGATCCCTCTCGAGCTGGCTACAGGGAGCTGCCCCCAGCTCTTCAGGAGTCTGACATTCATGAGTACACACAATACCACTAAAATTATATACAGTAAATACCAGGGGGTCCTCATTGCTTGCAACAAGGGACAGACCTCTTTTTCTCCATGTAAAGAGAATAAATTTGGGGTTTTTTTGGGATGCAGGGGAGGAGGACTGCAAGGATGTATTGAGAAGGGCTGGGGCGCTGGTTTGAAGGCTTCATCAAACATCACGTAGAGTTGTTTTGAAATTGGTGTGCTAGAGGAGATGCTCTTATCAGATGTGCACATAGCCAATACAGGGTTGGATCCTGCCAAGGCAGGGGGGTGCTGCTCGCCAGCAGCCCCAGAAGAGGAGGGTACACAATGCCTTTTGGGGCTGTTTAGAGCATTGCAGGATGGAGTCCAGCATCTGCTTTTGTTATCTGCCCTCTCTCCCGCATCCTGCCCTGTGTGGTTAAGGTGCTGTGAGCTGCAAATGCAAATGCTGATAACAAGCACAAACACCTCTGCAACTGAATCAGGGTTTGACCTTAGCAGGTCACTGTGCTCCTAAATATAACATCCTAATCACAAGTGCTTGGGATGGCTCCGGGGTCTTTGTGGGCAGCAATTGAGTAACATGGCAGAGGACAGCTCGGGGCTGAGGCCCTGGCCGGTGCTTTGGAGTCATGAAACAATTCAGCTTGCCAGGACTGTCACACCTCTGCAGTGAGAGGTAGGGCTCGTCCTTTGGGAAGAGGCTGCCAGCTCTGAGGTCAGTCCCCGTTTTGCCTTCTAGAGTAGAGAGTAGCTGCTGTAGTCCCTGCCCCTGAGTGCCCGTACTCTGAGGGCTGCCCACACATCCTGACCATCCAACGGCTGCCTTGCTGCTCAGCTCACCAGGGCTTTACAGTCTTCTCAGGAGCATCCTTCCAGCAGCAGCAAGGTGACCCAAACAGTGCTGGGGATATATTAGTTGTGTCCCCAAAGGGGGTCTCCTCAGCATCACTGAGCTTTGGACCTGGTCTCTTGGGCTTGCAGCTCTGCTGTGCAGATGACCAAGCCCACACACAGCCTGGGGTCACTGCCAAGTGCCTGATTTTATTTCTTTTTGTCTTAAAATTGCCATAATCTTTGGAAAGGCCAAGCCTGGCCTCCTCTCAGGCATCTGGTCTGGCATCAAGTTCCTGCATACTGTCCCTACCATGGCAAGTTTGTCACAGGCAGAAAGCCATTTAAAAATTCCCAATAACACCCTAGACAGCTGAGGGCCATGAGGCCACACTGAGGAGCAGCACCAGCTCCCCAAAGTCCTCATGCTATGCCTTAGCCCCATCACACTCACCAGCATTTTCCAGGGCTCTTCAGAGTTTCCTCTAAATTTAACACATGTGGGGGAAGTCACTATATGTGAAACTAAATGACATGACAAGTCATCATTTAATACTGTTCCTGAATGTGTTGGGACAGAGGCAGCCAATAATGTGTGAAACCACAGCGCTGAGTGTTGCAGAGAGCTTTTGCACAGCTATTCCTGAGCCCTGGCTTTTTCCAGCAGACAAAACCTTTCCAAAGACATTTCTGTATAGCCTGCTTCACTGAAATGAGATGAACCTGTAGGAAATATTGAAAAGTCCAAGCATGTCACTGGTCCCATTGCATGCACCTTGATGGGAGGCTGGAGCCTTGGATGAGCTGACAGGTTTGGTGAGGAGGATGGGGAAAGGCTCCAGTTCTGGGTACCCAGCGCAAAATATCACCGGTTGGCCAGCTTGTGCTGCAAACCAGGAAACTGAGTTGCTCCTTGGCAGAACCCTGATAGGAGAAACCAGGTGGAAAATATGACAGTGCAGATCCTGGCAGAGGTTCATCAGCGGCAGCTCCTCTTCAGGAAGCCATTGCTCCACACCTGCAGTCCAGCCCCTTGCTGCTGCAGCTGGCGGGGAGCAACCCTCGGGAGCTGTCCACCCTGCAGCATCTGGTCCTAAGGCTCCTCCGGCTCAAGCTGGGCCACCACGGCTGCTCTGCCAGGAGTGTTGGATCAGACAAGAGGTGCTGACCAAGCCCTGTGGCAGGCAGAGACCCAATGAGCCGTTCTGGCACCATTGCTGTCCAGAGCCAGGCAACCCAGGGACCTGGTGCAGGATGTGTGGGATCGTTGGTCCCTTGGAACATGCTCTGTTGCCACCTCACATGGATAGTAGGGATGGGGGGGATGCATATCCCTGACTGTTTGGCTGCTGTAGGAACATGGGGGAGCGTAGCAGAGCAGGGAACATAGTCTTGGGGAAAGTCGGGCATGATCCAGAGAGATGATGGGCAAGGAAGAGAGGACCCAACACCAGAAGGAAGAATCTGCCTTCATGGGATAATCCCAGGGAAGATGAAAGCACATCTTCACCCGTCGACAAGCCCATCATCAAGAAACCAACTGGGTTTTCTTTCACCTCCCACCAAACTCTCCGAACGTAACCTGCCCACCCACCTGTGAACCCAAACTGGCACAGTTCCTTCAGCCAGATAACCCCTGGGTGAGACAATGGGAAAATGTGATCCATTGCTTGCATTCCTATTGCCCTAGTTGTGGTATTTCCACTGATCAGCAAATTGTACTCGGGTCTCTAAGTTTTGTTTACTGAGAAAATATCCGGTTGCCTGTCTCTGTGATCTGTCAAAGGCTGGGAGCATCTCTGAAGGCAGCAAGGTGAAAGCTGCTGAGAAGAGAGTGATTTTTTGGGGTTTTTTGGGTGCCCGCTGTGGTTTCTTGACTAGCTTTCTAAAATGTGCTGCTTGCCCCACATGGTCTTTACAATTAACAAAAGCTGGGTGTTGTGCAGTGCTAAGAACAATATATTCAAAAAGAAGATTTTATTCTGAGTCAGAAAAGGAGTTTGCCTGCAATGCCGTGGGAGGGATGCAGAAAGGAACCTATGAGAGAAACTTAAATTAAGTCCCTTCAGCCCAGAGCCAGGGGCAGAAGGGAAATTTGAACTTTCTGCCATTTGCTTTGTTACTTCTTTAGATTTTTCACTCTCTTGTATCCTCTGAGCTCTCATGTCTCCAGGACAACCCTGTCATCAGAGAGGAAAAGGGAACAGAAATAGCCAGAACACCACGGAAAACATCTCCAGCATCCGGAGAAGGAAAGGTTGCGTTGCAGTTTCTGTTCATCATCTACCTCAGTATGAATAAGATAAAATTCTTTAAGTCCAGAGCAGTGAGAAGCAGTTTCAGGGAGAGACGAACGTGTCAATGCTTGTGAAACTCACATCCCCCTGTGGAAGAGAACAGTAGAATATGCTGGTTGTAGCCACCATGGTGGCAATGGCAGGCTGCAGCCCCATTGCTCACCATGGTCCTCAGCCATGGAGACACCCATGTGGAGATCAGCAAAAGGTCCAAGCTCCAGCAGATGTGAACACAGGTGGTCCCAGCAGGTAGATCAGATCAGATGTACAGTGTGATCTCCACTGCATTTTCTCTGCAGATGTGAGGGGACATCTGCCCCTCCAGACATCTCTGCCATCCTCCAGAGCAGCAAAGAACAGAAAAAGAGCAACAGGGGGTGGCACTGGGATGCTGCTGTCCCTCTGAGCAACCCTGTTCCAAGGGTCGCTGTCCCCTGTGCCCCTTTCCCTCCTTACCCCCTCGCCTCCCTGCCCTTCTGTATGACCCACAGTTGCACCCCAAGCCACCCTTTTCCCCAGAGGATGGAGAAGGGTGGAGAGCAGGGAACAGCAAAGAAACAAGCCCCAGTGACCCCGCAGAGGATGGAGGGCCCTGAAGGGCATGTGGCTTTCACGCCACATCTGGGTGACAATGCCAGCTTTGCTCTGCTGAGCCACAAAGAGCACCTGGCCTCGAAACTGCTGATGCTGCGCTTTGCTGAAGCTGCGAAACCACAAATGGCACTAGAAACATCTTGCTGTGAAGGCTGTACCTACTTTTCCCAACTTCCTAAAAATAGAGCCCAGTGTGGGGAGGCCCACGGCCTCGGCTCTGCTAAACAAGCCCCTCTTGCCTGAGTCACGGCGGAAGGGAGCAGAACATCCCGTGCCTTCCCCCACTCTCGGTCAAGTGCCGAAAGCTGGTCTCCCTGCACGGGGTGCGGGGGCCTGCGCCCGTCAAAACCGCAGTGAAACGCCCCGGCGAGGCTCTGCCTTTTCATGTTGTGAAAGGAGAGGGGAGGAGTGGGGGAAAGCAAAACCCGGGGAGGCTGCGGGGCTGCCGGTGCCAGCGCTGCCTCCTACGGCGCGGCGCGATGGGTGGGTGGGGAGGGTCCTAGCATCATCCTTACATCGCTGCTTCCTCCCTGCCTGCCCCGTCGGGACAAAAAGGCACTGCGTGTTCAGCATCTGTGTGGGATACACAAACAAAACAAAAGCCTCGGGAGGAGAGGGAGGATGCTGCCGTTCCTCTCCCCACTGTGGAGCTTAGCCCCTGGCAGCCGCGACTGTAACTGGCTCCAAGCACTTGCTGGGCTCCACAAACAAGCCTTGCCCCTACCCAGCCCTGCCATAGCAGAGCCACCTCAGCTCCCACCACTCCACAAGGATCCCTGGCCACCGGGTGGGACATGCCAAAGGATCAAGGCACTGTGGCCTGTGGACGGTTTCACAGCTCTTGACCGAAGTCCAGGAGGAGATGCCATGTGTAGCGCTGAGATGGATGGGACCCTAACAATTTCGTGTGGGTTCTGTTCTGGGAGGTGGGTAAGACACAACCTGAATCAGCTGCCGTTCTGCTCAGCCTTTCTCTCCTTTCCCTCCCTCCACAGGCGGAGGTTTGCAGTGTGCCCTCATCATGGCTGTGTCCTGAGCTGGCCATGCCCGGTTGTCCCACTGGGGCTGCACAGCAACACATCCTGCAGCAAATCATCTGGATCCTGATTGGAAATTATCAAGACTTGGGCAACCTCCCAAAGAAAATTTGGCAGCCACTAATTCAATCTTTTGCCTGTTTCTTCTGCGTTACACCACAATCCTCCTGCCAAGGCAATATTAATGCAGATTACTCATCTTTTCCCAAACTTTTCACACATCGAGCTCCACAAGGCTTTCATCACAGTGCTTTCTTCACCCCTACATGAATCACCTCTGTGGCTCTTCACTCATCCCCTTTCAGCCTTTGCTGTTATTTCTTCTCTCTCCTCGTTGACCTTTGGATCCCCTGGGGGGCTGTGCTTCAGCTTCTGGATAACTAGGATCCCATTGGGGTCACACACAGCCCCAAGATGGGCAAGAGAGAGTGGCACTGCTGTCAGTGGCAGGAGATGAGCCAGTCAGGGTGAGCAGCCAAAGGTGTGAGGGACAGACAAGGAACACTGCTCTGACCTGAGAACTTAGGGGAGAAAATCCTCAGCCCCTACTTGGGACTAACCAACCCCATGGAGAAGGCAGCACCGGGGGCAGCAGAAATCTGTGCTCAGGTGGAAAATCACATGCAGCCATCTCAGTCGGGAGCCCAATCAAGACACTGCATTCATGGTCAGAGATAGCAAAACCAATCTTGAATCTCTTGCAAAGCAATGCAAAGGCAGAGCAGTGCTGCCTTCCATGCATGTATAGACACTGCAATGGTGTCATACAGCGCTTTTGCCTCAGAGCTGTAAGCCAGGGTGCTCTGAGCAGGTCATGTTGGCATCACATGGAGCCCTTTCCCTGCATGCTTCCATTCCTGACGCAGCTGCAGCTTGATGGTGAGAATGCTTACCCCAGCTCCAGGCCAGCTTGCTCCTTGGCCAGGCTGAATACTTCCAGCCTTGGGGCATCATCTTGGTAACAAATCCACCATAAAATCCCTGTGAACCTGTGAGAGGAACAGCAGAGAGCAGAGAACAACTCTGCCATCTACTGATTCCTCCGGCTCCTCTCCCTGCCCCATCCATCCCTCCCTCCCTGCCTCACACAGCAATCTGGAAAATTGTGGCTGAAAATGAAGGGTCTCCATGCTGGGATGTCACGCCACAAAAGATGCCAGAGAAGCCCTGCAGTCAAGCACACATCCTGCCTCACCTGCCTGGTGGCCCAGGGATGCAGTCACAGTTCAGGCTGCAGAGCAAAGGGTTTTGTGGAGAGAAGAGCAAAAGCTCTTCTTCAGCAGCAGCAAAAGCTGCTGCTGGCATAGAAACATTCTTTGTGCCCATGCTAGGGACAAGACCTGCTTAAAGAAAGGAGTAAGTCCAGTTTCCATAAAGCACTGGTGTTTCAGGAATTCCTCTTTCTGAAGACACCTCAGGTGCAGGTTTCCTTTGCAAGGAAGCAGCACCTCGTGATTGGTGAGTGTCTTCTCAAGGATCACAATGGCTTTCCCCACAGTCCGTGGGAGCAGGGCTGGCCCAGCATGTGCTCAGCCCAAACACTGGCAGCCACAGCAGGGACGAGGGGGTGACAGCCCCAAGCCAGCCTGGCAACCCTGACACCAGGGTGCAAAGCCTGGGTTTGGACTGAGCACTGACCTCACTCAGCTGGTTCTGCTGATGGCCAAAGGAACATAGACAACCCCCAGGCAGAAGTGGATGTCCCCCCTTTTGTAGGAGCTCCTGACCGTGGGCTGAATACAGACACCTGAGCAGCACAATCAGCTCAGTGTCACATCAGTAGTGAAATTAAAAGGGAACAAGACACAAGAAAGATCCCTGGTGCTATGAAAACCACCCTGCCTGTGTGGATAGGTACTTCATGGACTAAATCCTAGACACTGGGGCAGCTTCCTCTTTCCAGCACTGCAAAGCAAAGGAGCTTTGGCTGGAGAGATTTGGGAAGACTCCCAGTCATAAGGACAAGGACATCACTGGCAGCACAGTGTCAGCTCGTATCTCAGTTCACGCCTAAGCAGCACAGAGGCAGCTGTGTGTGATAAGTGGAAGTGTTGAAGAACCAGAAATTCATTTTCTCTATAGTTTTCCTCAACAGCAGTGTCCTGGAATGCTGAGGTGCAGGAGCTCTAAGGCTGGAGCATCACAGTCTCAGTCCCAAATTCCCACATCCACACCAAAACTCTGGGAGGGTTCTGGAAAGGAAAATAGTGGCAGCATGATGACAAATGCCAAGCTTGCATCTCTGGATTTGGGGAGTGCCTCTCCCTGTAGCACTCAGGGTATGCACCAGGTGGGGGATGGATGCTCCCTGTGGCAGTGCTGCAGTGAGATGGTGTGACAAGAAGTACTGACATGAGGGACTTTAAGATTCCAAACAGTAGTTTCTCTTTCTAAACAGTAAGAAAGCTGAAACCATGGTTGCTGTGCAGATGAGCTGACCCAACAACACTTACTTTCCTGAGGCAGATTATCAATTTCCTACATGGGCAATAACAGTATCTTCTTTCATGCCATGAAGACTACAGGCTCTCAGTATTTTTGTTGTATGCTAGATGAATGAAATACAGCTGTTTGATTTTAGAGCCACCAAGGAATTTGACTGAAGTGACTGAAACCATTGCTTCTGAAGGGCTCGTAGAGAAGTCTAGAAACAAACCAGATCTAAATGCAGGTTTGCAAGAAGGGCTCTTAGTTTCACATCCAACCACATTTGATCAGTGAAAACCCAAAACCTGGTTATTACCTGAATAATTTATCCAAACCTACTTCTGAATAATCATAAATCATCAAAGTAGCTGTCAGCCGAGACAGCCTCAAGAACACGCATCAAGAGCCAACGTAACAGCTTAAAAAATCCTGCAAATGCTTAGAATTATTTGACTCATTTGATTGCCTAAAGCCAAATCAAGCCAAAATCCAATTTAATGGCACCTTTATATACAAAGAATATGTCACAAATAATGCATCAACAGAAACACATGTTTAACACAAAGAAGTAAAACTGGTTCTGTGGCAGATGCTCGTTTACATACGTATTGATTTAATTACAGATTTCTCTCCCTCCTTTCAAGATTGCTGAAAAAGATGAACACAACCCCAGAACTGCACAAACTGAGCCAGAGAGACTAGAGACACTAATTTCTTCCTTTGGTTGTGCCTACAGAGATGTGCAACATTCCTGCTCCTATTGACATAAACAAAGTTAGATGCATGGGCAGGACTGCCACAGCTGCAGCTCCTGATTCTCCGCTGCATCTGAGGGAGCCTGTGTCTGCCTTCATAAGCATAAAAGGCAGAATCAGGCCAGGAAATCCTGGGCTTTTCGTCTGCATTAAAGCAGATTTCTGTGCCTGCTGCAGCTGTGTGTATGAGAGACCAGGGGATGGATTTGCACAGGGGTATAAACCTGGCTCTGGATTCTCGCACTCTCCAGTTTGCAAAACCACAGAAAGCATTTTTCCCAGGCAAGGAGGAGCGATAGAGAAGGCTCTTATTTCCCTGAAACCCCTCCCTTCCCAAGCTTCTTCATAAAGACGGGCAGCCGTTCTCATTAGTCACTGTTACATGGCTGTTTTGTGCCCTGCAGCCTGTCAGTGTGGGAAAACTGCCTGGAATCAGAGCAGCCTGGCAGCCTGCTGCAGCATCAGCACCCTGCAGGATGATTGCAGAGCTGCTTCCCAAACTGTCTTTTCTCATAAGTATTTTCAGGCTGCTTTCCTGTGAAGCGAGAAAAAAAACAAACCCCAAACAAACGCAACTGCTTTTTGGGATACGTCTACACAGCCTGTGGGCAGACAACAGGTTTCTGTGCAGGCGGGGGGCTCCTTCCTTTTGCCTGTGCCAGGAGGATGCTGCCCAGGATGCCTTGCAAGGATGAGGCATGTCCGTGACTTGCTGTCTGCCCATGTCTGTGAGCTCCACTATGACTTTGCCTCCTGATCTTCCCCATTGTCCCACCATCCCACGGGTGCTCCTGCAAGACAAGCTCCACAACAGCATGCTTTGAAGGGCAGACCTAGAAGCCTCCTCATCTGACACAGCTCATCCTACAGCCCCGTCCTGACTCATGCCCTATCAGCAGCTCAGCCCTGGCTTGAGGGGGAAGGAGCCCCACTGACCAACTCTGTTCAATGCACCACCTTAGAGGTGATGCATGTATATTTTATGCCTTAAACCCATATAATAAACCAAATTCTCTGTAATACTTTTTTTTTGCAGGAAACAGTGGTGCAATCATGATCCTAGTCCTACATATCTGAACAAACCCAGAAAAACCGTCCCAGTCGTCCAGGGCAGGTTTTGGGCAATCATTTCATGCTCCGTTTGCAAATGTAGAGATCAGCGAGCGGGTGCTTAAATCTTCATGGAGCAGAGTGGAAACAGGCCCAGCTTCTCCTGTCCCGGCTCTCTTACTCAGAGTAAATCACTCACCTTTGTGCTACACAGCAAACTGGGTTGTTGGGCACCCAAAAGTGCACAGTCCTTAATGCTGTTTTTCTAGCAAAGTCCCTTTGTCATTTGCAAGCAAAATAATGCCTGACTGTTCTTTGCACACTTACAGTCAGCAGTCATTAGTGCAGCCTTGGAAAGGGGGGGAAAAAAGAGTATTTTCATGCTAATCTTTTCTTAAAATATAGCACAAATCCAGCACCAACAAACAATGTGGGGTAGGTGGAACTGTGATAGTATCACATGCCTCAAAAATCTTGGTTATGTGACAGCTTGACTAAAGCCAGGAAGTTTTCCTTAGAATCTACTTAATCTACCCTAGAAAAGGAAAACCAAACAACTTTATGCATCAAAAAGTCCAGCTGGAGGACTTTCCTTATTGCCCATAATTTTTAATTAGCTGATGTGTTTTCCCCTGGAGTGGGTTGAGCACAGCACCCAGACTGCACACTTTGTTCCTTGGCTGGGGAGCTGCACGTGGCAACTTCTCATATATATCGTTTATCCAGCACATGCTTGAGACTTGATGATATTTGGGCAGTTCACATGGAGCCCACGGAATGTGGGTGCTTCTCCACTGCTCTCCGGGCTCAGGGTGACAGTGTCCAACAGACAGCTGGTACAGGATTATTTTAGGCTGTGCTCAGTTACCAGAGATGCCATTTGGGTGTTCAGTACATTCAGTTTCCTTCCATCCACTCAATTTATTTTTCTGTTTGGCAGAGGGATCTATGTAAAGTGACACCTCGCTCTGGGAAAACACAGTATTGGGAGCTAATTGATTGCTTTATAATTCTGAGAATAGAAACTTTTTGTTTTTGTGTGGGAAAGAGCTGTTATTTTATCCCTATCTCAGGTGGAAAGGTCGTAAGCAGGAGCTGTAATACTGTTGTATTCCAGAATGAAATGCTGCTTGATAGTATTTTTATAAGCCTGTGCTAATTCCAGCATTAGCCTTTTGGAGAAAGGAAAATACAGATGTCCCTGCTCAGACACAAATCCAGAGCTTGCAAATCCCAGGTTGGGGCAATGGAAGGAGATGGGGAAACAGAGGTGAGGTTGAAGGTCAGGGAAGAAGCCACCTTTCTGAGGGCTTTGCTGCACCCAACTTAACCCCCATCTAGAAACCAGCCTGGGAGACAGCATGAATCAGCAGTGAATTCCTGGCGTTGGACTCAGCCAGGTTCATGGTGGCTCACAGGGGATCCTGGGCACTCCTGCTGGACCCTGTTTTGGGGAACACCACATGTGAGTTGGCTCACATTGGCTCAGCCAGCTCCCGTTATTGCTCCAGGCACCTGAAAACATCCTCTGTGCTGTCCTGGAGAGCCCAGCTGCTGCCTGCCTGCCCACCTCTAGGCCACCTTTGCATCTCCTCAGTAAATAAATTGTGATCTGTAGGCTGTGACCACAGTGCAGCTGCTTACGCAGCAATAGTGTCAGAGCAGTAACACACAGCCCTCTGACACGGCCTATGATACTGAAACCCCTCCCGGCTACCAAGGCACAAAAACCACTGGTTTACACCAGTTTTCTGCTTAAATCCTCCAAATGTAGTGATATACGCTAGCTCAGAGGAGTACCAAACTCTCAGTGGGTCAGCAGCTAAGTGGAATAGAGGCCTGAGCCCAAAATGTGCAATGTTTTAAACCAGACACTGCAGGAAAACAGAACACAGAACAAAGTGGTGCAACAATTTTACCCTGGACCAGGATTGCCGTGTTTGGTAAAGCCTGCCAGAAAAGAGGATTAAAAACCACAAGACAGTCAAAAATTCCAGTGATGAGTGAGTGCTTACCAAAGGCTACATGCCACATGGGTACATGAGGTGTCCCTTGCTCACCTAGGATGGGACAAATTAATTGACACCTGAACAAAAATGAAAGCAACTGAAAGCTTGTGTTCCTTTCTTTGAAAGGGATGAGTATTCCTGCCTTTTTTTCTTTTTTTTTCTTTTTTTTTTCCTTTTTTTTCTTTTTTTTTTTTTTCTCATATATCTAACACTTTAGGTTTTTCTTTCATAGCAAAAGAATCTCTCTTGTTTGTCACTGCAGCCTGGGACTATTTTTAACACTATTAATGAGTGACTGGGTGGGGTGGACTAGCTAAGCCAGCTTGCTGCTCCCAGCCACCCACAAGGTTTATCTGACCATCAGAGGAGGACCTGGACCAGGGCCAGCTCATGTGAGGAGTCAGAGCAAGACGTCTGCAAAGCGTCCATGTCCTGGGACACACATGGTGGAAAAAATGCACACTAGTTCCTGCAGCTGAGTTAAAAAAGGCCCAGACTCCACATGGGGCAGACATGTCCAGTGTTTGACACAAATCTCTGATACTAATGCATCTCAGAGATGCATTAATCTCTGACCTGAGCTCATAGAGCATGTAGTTGGCATCTCATCTGCCCATCAGAAAAAGACAGCAGAAAAGCCATCTGTGCAAACAAGCTATTCCTGGACTAGAGGACACCCAATTAAAGGCAAGTAGTGGTTTCTCACGGGCTCAGTAAATCAATAGAAAATCATAAAATCATTACAGTTGGAAAGACCTCCCAGATCATCAAGTCCAACCACTAACCCAGCATCACTGTGTTCACCATTAAACCACATCTTCAAGAGCCACATCCACACCCTTTTTGAAAACTTCCAGGGATCTAACACGTGGCCCCTGTCTATCCTTCAGAATGGTCTCTGCAGAGGTCCATTGACATTCAGGGAGTCAGAAGCTGTTGAAACGGGAACGTCCAGCATCCCTTCTCCCATCACCTCCAGGACTGCTGCATTCAGAGGAGGGACCAAAAATAACTGTGGGAAGTACCAGATGGCAGCTGCTGGATGCAGTGTCTCGGCTGCCAAGTCCTTGCCAGCAAGGAGCGTACATACTGAATGGGAATGAAGACACAGTCACTGGAGCATGACAGCAGCAGGGCAGCACAGGAACACAGCAATAGCCTGAGAAGCAACAGAACAAGAAACACTCCACTCCTGCCAAACAATATTCTAGAGGGGCATATATGTGTGTCTATATTGTTTTAATCTATATCTGCATAAAGAAAAGCCTACCTGATGTAGAGAACTGCGGTGAAATGTTCAAAACTCTATTATACTAAATCATTAAAGGCAAATTGTAGCGATGGGTTGACTATGTTTATTGCAGAAGAGCAGTGAGATGCCATAAACCCGGGCACACTCTGGTGCATGGTGTTGTGGTGATGTAAGACAAAATGTCAGAGTAGCAGAGCCTCTGTGCCACAGCTCTCTATTCCATCCTCATTCCTCTAAAAGCCAGGGAAGAGAGCAAGCACCTATGTACCTGCTGTGGAGCCTGGAGTGGCACGGGGTTCAGCGACCTTTGGGCTACTTGGACACTTGTTCCCTTTTCCCAGGTCTGCCAGACAGCTGGACAATGAGGACACAAACCTTGCAGCAACGGCTCACATTGTTACCCTGTCAAGGCAGAGCCACTGATGCCTCATGTTCTTGCAATAAGGGACATGCATTAAAAACAAGGGTTTTTTCCCCACACTGTCCAAGCCCATTTGGCTGATTAACCAGAAACAAGGGCTTTATAAGTTATCTTGAATATTCCCAGCTGTAACATGCTCAGAGACAAATTGTTCAAGGAAGCACTAGATTTAAGAGCATTTAAATAGACTGTCTTCTCAGATCTTGCAGAGAAATTATATAAGCATTTTCCTTTGGAAGGGATGGAAGAGGGAGAAAAAAAAAATTCAATATCTTGAAGCAATGGAATCATAATTCACTAGAATCATAGCACATGCCAGGAAGGCAGATGTACAGAATACGGCTTGGAAATCTTTGCTCTGTCCCATAGAGGAAGTCAGATTATATTACCATGCAGCCTTAAAAATCAGAGAATTAAGTGACTTGGGATAACAAAAGAAAACTACTTGGAGAAGTATTCTTTAACTTGAAAGCGAAGAAAGGGATTCTTGTAGACATATTAAAAAAAAGTGGGGTTTTTTTTCAGTGCTCATCTATAGGGAGTCAGGATGCTGGTGTATCTTTCATTAGTTTAGTTAAAACAGTTCCCCTTGTGATCTCAGATTGGTGTAGAACATGTAACTGCTAGAGCAAACTTGTAAAATAAAAAAAATTATTCTTAAAATCTCAGTTTGTAAATAAACATAAACACCTGATGTTGCTAAACCCATATTGTTTATAAAATTACACAAGGTGTTATAAGTGGAGCAGTGGAAGCAGAGATATCTGGTGCAACAGTCACAAACACTTATACCATCTCAGAATTTGTTCTATAAAATCACAAGCTCTGGGATCTCAGAGGTCAAATTGCTTTAAGCAACTGAATAAAGCTGTCAGAAAAAGCTAATCATGCATCATTATATTATATTAATGTGTAACCAATGAAGAAGGAAAAAATAAACCCACAGAGTTTATTTAGAAAAATAATCTGTTACACCTGCAAAGAGGCTGTGAAAATAGAACATACCTACCTGCAGCTTTTTGCTGAATGGTATTTTAATTGCACCCAATGAGAATCCAGGTTTCCTCTCAGAGCTACTGTGAATTCACTTTCTAGAGGATGATTATACATTAGTGAGAGGGCAAAACAGAGCCTTTGGGCATAAGCGTACTATATAACTTCTGAAGAGTATCCCTGGGAATTGAAAGTATGGTTGCAAATTCCTGCACTTTCAAAACATAAATACAATAATGTGTTTTGCTGGCCTGTGGTTGAAGTCTCTTGCCAGTGGCCTAAGACTATTTTAAGCAATATGGAGATATCAAATCAAGCTAAGAAGTTGCAGCATTGAATTTATGCTAACTGCATCTCTGCACTTATGGGTTATCAGCTGCATTGATAAGAATTGTGCTTCTTATCAGGAGATGGTAAATGAATAAACACAGAAAGACTGAAAAGTGCAGGAGTCCTTTCAAGAGGGCTACATGAAAAGCCTTAAATAGACAATATATCACCATGACAAACATTCTGTCAGGTTAATACCACAAACATTAGAAATTATTTACTGTAGAGAAAAGGATTATTCTGTCATTCCCCAAACAGTAAATAGTACACGTATTCTTCCAGCTGAGAGAAAAAACACAGGATAGCTGCAGTTCATTTATTCTTGATTCACAGTTGCAAATAGTATAAGTTCACAAAAATAACTTTCTCTTTCAGAACAAAGTAGAAACATTTAGTTGCTAGAAGTACAAATCTCGCCTTCTGTCATGAATCTGAATACCTGAAAGACACAGCAGCATCAGGACAGTCAAACAGCACAGTCCTTGCAATCTCTTAAGAGGTTGTGTAAACAAAATTGCACCTTTGGGTCTGGTGCAAAAGAGCCCTTACTAGAATAACCAGAATGACCCATTCAAAGTATCCCCAAAACATTGCACATCAAAGAACCAACACAGGGTATAACCAGTATCAAGAGACTAAAAAAAAATATGGAAGCCTGAATGCTTTGGGAATAATTTCTCAGAACAACTCACCCAGCAGTATGGTGAGTTTGTCGGTGCAAGCTGCAGCAGTGCTACCACATGCATGCTTGAGGTACAAAGCAAGGGCTGTTCTATCTTTCTGGGATGTGAAACTTGGACAGCGAGTGCAAAAGAGGCATTGTGAAATGGCAGCCTGATGGTATAAGCACAAAAACTAAGGTAGATGGGGTTAAAAGAATCATGTATCTCATTTTAATATGATGTAATATTTTTCTTCTTCTTTGTTAATATAGTTGTGGGAGGTGGTGGTTCTATCTGGGGGAGAAAACAAGCTTTTGAAATATGGTCTGGAAGCAAACAAGGAAGCATCTTTAATACTACATGCATAAGCAAAGCTTCTGTCTGATTTGTTCCAAACCTGCTGGTTTCTTTACTCACCTGCAGTGGTGTGGCTTACACTGGGATTTTCTGAGCCTTGGTAAGAGCTTGTTTCCCTCTCTTGAAAAAAAATAATTAAAAATACTGGGGATGAGCAGAGATTCAGCACAGTGCTAAAAGTAGACAGTAGTTACTAAAGAAACCTTGTGCTTTTGCAGCCCAGCCTATAGCACAGGTGCTGAGGAGCTCTGTGCTGTCTGGCACAGCAACATACACTTCCATAAATATAAATATCAGCTGTTCTTAAACATGACACAGAGCAAGGAGAAGTATATTTAACACACAGAGCCAGGAAACAAGGACTCCTACAGCCAAACTAAATGCACACATCCTAGGGATTTGCCAAAGACTCCCTGTGAACATGGACCAGCCATTTCTTATTGATCCTTGTTGGGTTGTTTGATAACCACAAGGATGATGCTACATGTGTGGTGTTTAGAGGCTCCCAAATATTCAGAAAGGCCCTGTATACATCCTGAAAGAAAAGGCTTTAATTAGTAATGGCTGGGGTACACTGAGTTGTTTCATTTCCTTTTCAATTTTTTCCTCACTCTTTTTTTTTCTGAATTTTTGGGGAAAAAAAAATCCACTGTTGTTAGCAGTGCTTCCCTGTTTTCAACACAAGACTAATTTCATGAAATATCTCTTTTTCTGAAGGAGTTGGTTCCTGGGGCTCCCAAGCCTTGGTAGGCTCACATTGCCCCCTTTGGGGAAGAGGGCACCTTACCTTGTTCTTAAATGAGATCCCAATTTCTTTAACGTAATCAAACTCTCATTCACTACCTACACAAAGTTTAGGGTGAGTGCCTGTGCAATACATACACAAAACCTCTGCTCGTATACCATGAGCAGAAAGTTTGCATTCCAGCTGAAGATATAGACACTCTCCCTTCACCATGAACAGACACAGGCATTAGACATCCTAGCAGTAATAAGATATCAAAACACCCACAGTCAGGGTCCTCAAAACAACATAGCTATGTTGTATCCTCAAAAGAGGAACTGTAGATAAACTCCTGTTTGTCTCTGCAGGCAGTCTTTAGCCCACATTCTGCCAAATTCCTGCTGATGCAGTTTCGAAACTGGGTAACCAGGAGGTATTTCACAGCTGCTTATTTTTCAAAACCTAAGCCTCAAGACTGCTTCTTCACATGCCTGATCTTTTTTGTTTAGAAGCACCAGGTAGGACACACTGTATTTTTCCAGCAGACTCCCTAAGCGATTTCACAACCCTTTTTCTTGGAGACCAGTGTCAAGCTGCCTGACTGGGGAACACCCAGGAACAGCAATGCAGATGTACCTCAAGAGGCATCAGCACTTTGGCCAGGAAGCCTGACCCCAGAGAGCTTCTCAAAGGCAGAATTAGTCACAAGAGAGCAATTTTATCCAGCAGATCTAGACCCTGTGGGGACATAAATGAACTTCAGGCATCTTTCTGCTGTGTGCTGGTAGTACCTAGGATTTGGATTCCTAGTAATTGTGGATAATAAACAAGCAACAATCATCACTGTGTGAATTGCATTAGCTCTGGGAAATCTGCAGGGAGCAGACATAGCCTTTGGCAGGCAGGGCAGCAGTGCCTCATGGCAGGGAGCTCTTAGCTAGGAGACAAGGCAAGGCTGGTCCACCAGCCCCTGTACCCTCATCATTCCAGCTATAGATAGAGATTAGGAGGGACAAAAACCCCTGGCTATGATGGTAAGGGCTGCAGCTTCCCACCCTGTATTCAGAACATAATTAAGAGCCTGCACAGTGAGAGAGGCTGCTCAGGGATCTTTCCTGGCCACTCCTTTCTGGTCCCAGTGACACAGCATCTGGTACACAACACACCTAATACTCATGGGTATTAGAGATCACGATAGCACTATGAGTAACCCTTATGCTCACTTAAAATGTCTCCCCAGTGTAGGCCAGGAAGTAAGATATTGTGAGCAGGCAATGCACGTTTTTTGATTAACCCGTACTGTATGGCTAATTGATCCCAAGTACCACAGTACATATCAGGGTTATCTACCGTAAAAGATTTTTGTGAGTTTGCCTGAAGTTGGATCCAGCTTGAGAAGCTTAGGAACAGACTGTAGTATTCTGTCACTTTACATCAGATGCCACCAAAGAATAAAGTGCACTTATTCTTTTCTTACCTCCCCCAGAAGCTGAACTTTGACTCATATTTTGTAACCTGGCAGGTCCAGTCATATAAGAAGAATTTGAGTGTTGATTCATGGTGCATTCTTGCATGGATGTTAAGCACCTTTCCTGTTGCAGAAGGCCAAGAAGAGAACTGTATTTCCTGTCAGAGATCGGCTCATCAGCTGCATGCAGGTCAGGGAGGGTGTGAGGATACATTGAACTGGTGACACTGGGAGCCCCAATTGGAGGGAAGGGCCATAAATCTGCAGGCTGAGCTGGACGACTCCTCAGAGATGATGGCTGGCACTGGCCTACCACACCAGCAGCAGAAAAATTCAGAGCAGAATTTGCCATGCTTGTTGAAGAAGATGATGGATATGGTTTGTAGCATCGTGAAGAGAAATTCCACTGATGGGGAGACATGCTGTCTACTTAAAAAGAGAAAAAAAGCATCTGAAGTGTCATCAATTCTTACTTTTTTCCCAAGGCAAATACTAGTGAACTTCTAAGGGAATGCTACCAGATTGCATATTCATTTTTACAGAAATATATAATCACTTTAGTGCTGCTTATCTTAAAAATCAACCACAAATTCATACTAAAAGCAGATTAAACCACCACCATCAATGTTTCTACTAAGTATTAAATATGTACTACACAACCACCAACTTAGGCAGGTTTTTGACAGCTGCAAGCTTTGACAAATATATTTTTGTGAAGATGACAACTTAAGTCATAGTGCACTTACTGCATCCAGCAGTGATGGGGACACTTGGCTGGAAAATGATGACCTAATCCTGCCAACAGGCCCATGGAAAGCTTGAGAATCACTCCAGCAATCACAGGGATTTACCCAGAAAGTCCCCAGCTACATAACCTAGGGCTTTACAAGTATGATTTTCTTGCTTTCTGTTTGCACACAATTCCAAATTTAAGCTCAATGAATCTTAAATTCCTTAGTGAAAGCCAGTCACCCCCACCCAACACCAGGCTTACATACGGAAAGGAGCTCACCGTTTTTCAGGACGACAGTCTCACCCTTGTGCTTTGCGCTCAGGTCTTGGGGGTTCTTGGCATTGCTGAGAGCTCTAGAAAAATGTTCATCTACCATGGTGTTAATGTCCCCTTGGAAATAGGTGAACACCACGCTCTGAGATCCCCATTCTGTTTTCACAGGCTCTCTGCTTTTACTCGGCTTTGGGGAGAGCTTCCTTGTTTCTTCCATTTTCAATGACCAACGGTCCCTGCAAAAAAAAAAAATACCGAAAAACTCAAACCAAAAAAACCAGACAGGTCAAAGAGACAATATTCAACTTCAAGTGCCCAGTGAGTGGCGAGCCCAGCTTCCTCCTGAAAATGGTAGGGACCAGAAGAACACTTACTAGCAGGATTATATTCTCTGTGTTTCTGCTTTTTCCACGCACCTCTTCTTTACTGATTTCCTTATCGGATACTTCTAAAATTAAATACTTGGGCAGAATGGGTACATCTATCCTCCAGCTATCATTTCTCACCCTGCCTTATAAGTCTGGGCTTAGGACCTAGTGCTGTGCAAATGTGCCCTCAGGATAGAACTGTGCTGGAAGAACTGAAACACTTAAAAAATAATTCAGAGGTGGCACTATCCCTGAATGAAGTTCAGGGTGAACTTATCAAAACGCTGTGTCCAATTTAGGTTTTTGTGTTGTTCAAAAAACATAATGACAGAGTGAAAAAAAAAACAGAACAAAGGAAACAAGACCAACAAAAACCCCAAACCCTGCTACGCTACATTAGAGCTGAAAATAATAATTTTAGATAAGATAAAAGTCTAAAGTACCTTGATCACTGTCAGCACAGATCTCCAAAACAAGAAGACTTCTAAGAGTTATTAGTTGCTTCACCTGTTAGAAAAAGACATTCAGACTAAATTATTGGACATTCAAATCTTGGCAAATTCAAGTAAAAAAAAAGACAAAACAAACAGCAGCAAAAGAAATAACCTCTTCTTGTTTGAAACAACTTACCTAGGAACATGGTGGGTCTGCCAGCTGCTTAAAACTTTGGAGCAAGACTGCTAAAACATGCACTGTGGGTTGACCACAGTTTACAGGTTTAGGGCAGGAACTACTCTAAAATAGTTTGCAGGAAGTCAACAGAAGACTGCAAGACTCCATTTTGTTCTCTTTAAAAATCCCTGCTGCCAGATATTGTAAGAGTAGGACAAGGAATGTCACTGCTTGTCTTGGAGAAGCTTCGTTTTCATGCATTTGTACAGTTTCTGGCCACAAGGGAACAAGTTCCCAGCCAGAGGTCACAAGTCCTGCTCCAATCAAAATCATATTTAGCAAGGCTCAAGCTACAAATGCGGTGAAGTGCCTGCTGTTTCTATTCAACTTTCCAGTCTCATTGTCAGCTCATGACACTGCATAGCAGAATTGGTTTACTTTGGTAGCAAAAGGAAGGCTGCTATTTTTCGGCGATTAGGGCAACCTTTGGCCAATAGCCAGCTGTACCGCATAAAACCTCATGAATCATTAGATATGTGTTTCCATCCAACTAACCCTGCAATACACAGCACCGGTTCACCTAGTTCAACACATTTATCTGATTTCTTTCCTAGTCATAAATCCCTCAGTCCTCAGAAGCTTCCCAATAAACACTGCACTCATCTGCGCCTCAAAGGATACTCTGAAATGCCTGTGAAGACTACCTTCAAATGGTTTCTCAGAATTTTCTTACACATGGAAAAAACTGTCAGGCTGCAAAACAAGTATCCGGATATTAAGAAATATGAGGATGAAGGTTATCAAGCCATAATCTATTCTTGATTTAATGCTTAAGCCTTCACCTACAAAGTTCTTGTTCACGTTTATTATTTGCTTCCATGTCTAGTTTTGCTTGTTACCTCCATCTCCCACCACCATGTGCTCAGTTCAGTTCTCCTTGCTTCATGGTCACTTGCTCAGCCAGCCTTAATCTCCTGTCCCCGGCTGCCAGCTCATGTCCAAACTCAAGAGCTCCCTAGTCCTTATCTTAGGATTTCTATTGCTTTGCCCCATCCTACTAGATTCACCTAAGCGCAGCAGTGGGAACAGGACTGCAAGGTCACACTCTAACAGTCATCTGATTCAGAAGACAATCTTTCACGACTTTAAAACTGACCCAGCTTTCCCAGACATGGAAAACTTCAACGAAAGAACACTTCCTCCCAATTTACAGGCACCTTCCCAAGGCCCATGAGGGGAAGCAGGAACTAGCACAACCCAGCCACACCACTGGAAGGACTTCAAGCACAGGAAGAGACACTGTTTTTTCCCAGTCTTGTTTTAGAAAGCATCCTGCTGTTTGGGTTAAGGAACTTTACGGTTCCTCAGCTGGTGGCCAACGCTTGCCATTGAAAATTCCAACCCAAGGAGTGAAAGCTTGACAAAGACATGAGCAACCAGATGGCCTGAGATGGGACAAGGAATCATCTCAACAGCAAGAAGCAAAGCAGCTCGTCCTACTCTGCACCAGCACTACACATCAATATATAATTAGGAAAGCATTAGCGCTGGCCCAGAGAATCACTTTTCCTGTTCTTCACTCAGTACAAGCCATTGTGCCTTTGTACCACTTTATTAACGTGCTTAACTAGCTCCTGACGTTAATTCTGGGCTCCTTTAGCATCGTTTATTTGTGTGCAGCAGCTTGTGTGATTGTGACCAGTTACAATGCTTGAAAAATAATATATTTTAAAGAAAAAAAGGTCATCTATCTGGTTTTCCACCATTTCCCTTAAAAACCTCTTTCCAACAAGTAGCCAAAGGAAGGCTGGGTATAACCTAGGTTACATCTCAGTCCTCTCAGTGATCATGTGCACATAAAGATTCTAATGTCCCAGGAGCCAGGACCTAAATTTGGAGCACTGTAGTCTTCATTACCTGAACTTCCTATTATTCCATCATCCAGCACAAAGTCTGCAAAAGGCAGAAATCCTTCCAACTTGTGTCTGCCACAAACATTGTCAAAATGGAGTAGAAGTGGAGCTCAGGATGAAATGGACTCAGCTCATATCACACCACTCTCAGAATGGGTTAATAATGGCAAAATAGTGAAAGTATTTGTCCAAGTTATTTCTCCTTCAGGTGGACAAGGACCCATGGTCAACACAGGCTTGAGAGTGGTGGCTGTTGACAGCTCACCACAAGAGCTAATACTATACAATGTTTTTCACATTCCCCACCCTTGCCAGCAGTATTGATTTCCCATCACTGGAGCATCTGACAGGGAACTCTTCATTCTTGATCTAACGTAACTCAAACCAGTTTTACAAACAAAAAAATTCCCACTTGCCAAGTGTTAAGCCTCAATTTAACAAGCAGACATTCCCTCTCATCAAGTTATCCCTCAAATAAGGGAACATTTGAGGAAGTCAGTGAATTCTCTTACCTTAAGTCACTGTCAGCGACAGTGTCACACCAGTCAGATTTTCCAGACAGGGGACACTCATGTTGTGTCCAGCAGGTCGGGATCCTTCCTGGGCCCAGCCAGCTCTGAGTGCACTGCAGCGACTGCAGCAGAAGACAAGCCACCTTCATGAACTCCCCACACTTTCTAGCCTCCAGCTGCACGGAACGAGGCGTTTCCTTCAGCCTATCTGCTAAGAATGCATGCAATGCACTCTAACGAGTCAACCCTGTTAGGAGGTTTCAGGAATGAGGAAAATAGAATTGTAGGTACGTTTAGGTTTGTTTGGATTGTTTTTTTTTTTTTTATGACAATGTGTACTCAATAAAGAAGACAGTGTGGACTGTGGAAAAGTTTGGAGTAAGATGATAAACAACTTATGGCAGAGAACCAAACTTGGCCATGATGATAAAGGACTTTTCCTATGCCATGTTACAGAATATTCACTATTAAGTTGGTAACTACAAACACGTATGAGAAAAATATGACCTGTTTCCAACCCAGATAAACTGGATAATCAATTTTGTCACTTTTCTTTGCCAGATCTGTTTTAATAACTACAGGGGGGAAAAAAAAAAAAAAAATCATTCTTGTTCTGTAAGGGCTGTAGCAGGAAAGAGTTCGGGTTTTTTTGTAGCAAGTTTACCAAAATTAGCAAATTGCAGCCATTCCAGAAATGCTGAAATAGGGCCAAACTTGCCAGTCTCAGCTGGAAAAAACACACTAGGGAACTAGTCACCAAACTGGTGCCCTTATGTCTTTTATAGAGTATCTTAGGAGTTTGTTTACTCACCCAGAAAGCCAGAGAGCACAATCCAATTCCCTCTGCCTAAATACATATGAATCCGCCCTCTGCCCTTCCCAGAACAACTTAACTACCAGGCTGGGAGAGTTCCCGTGACGGTGCTTAGTCTTTTATTGACACACAGTTTGCATAAACACATTTTCATTGTGAGACAGACTGGATTCCAGTCCACCAGCAGGGCAAGAGCCTGCAACATCTCCATTGCTCTTTCTCTGACCCCCTTTTCTAAACTGCCTCATATGGCAGATTTCCTCTGCTAAAGCTTTTCAAGACCTTATTTGAGATCTTCCTCTCATGCTGGCAGTTAAAGCTCTCCTCAGGTTAAGATGGCAGCAGTTTAAAGCTCCTAGAAAGAACTACAGGATAAAATGGGATTGTAGTACCTATTCTTCAGTACAGGAACTGAACGAGTGATTTCCAGTGCTTTTAAAGCATTCAAAGTGTCAAAGCTTTGAAGAAAAAAAATTTAAAAAACCTTTGAGAATAAAAATGGAAATTCTACTTGTCCTTATTAAAAACATCTTCACAATCTGAATTTTAACTATGGTGTCTGCAGTGATCGCTCCTGCTCTTTTTCTCTCCATGCAGGTCCATTAACACCCCAAGCCAGGAAGAAGGCTGAGACCAAACCATAAACAGGGAACAAATACCATTACCCACTTACAGTTCCAGCAACGTGTCTATTGGCTCCAGCTGGAAGCTCTGGCATGTTAGCATATGTGGTTTATAAACTAAAGCCCCTGTGCACCAAATGCTATGGTATCTTTTACAGAGGGAAAAAACCGAAATACATTATCTTAAAACTAATCAGCAAAGACTTGTTCTGTTCATGAGTTTGTTTATTAAAAAGGTAGTATAAAACACAACCCCTTTAAGAAACAAATTGAAGATAAACGAAAGGTATTCTCAGATGCTGTCACAAGTCTAGATATTATTCAAATACCATTTGCTTTGTAATGCTTTGTTGCTTTTCTAAAGGATAAATGAAAATCATTAATTTATTGAAAGAAAATCACCTATCAGAAAAAATTCCAAGTCTACTTACTGAAAAATTTAATCTAACAATATACTTTCATATTACAGAATGAGCAAAAAACCAGCTTGCTGCAAAAGGTTTCATAATTCTATAAATATTTTACAGAACTTTCAGAGTATCCTGACAGCAAGATGTCAAGCTATAATGAGCACTACAATTCACACAAGTCAAATCAACACAAATACACAACCCACAGAATTCATTTACCATACTGCAGTATGTTTCCTCAAATGCAGAAATAAAAATAAGAATTTAAAATCCAATTAAAATCTATAGGAATGTTGGGTTTTTTTCCCAAATTTGGTTTGGTTTAGGTTCAAAAATTCAAGGTATGAATATCAATGAAAAAGTGTGGGTTTCTATGAAGCATCCACCACCTTCAAGTTTTCTTAAGTGAATTAAGCTAATTAAGCTAATTATTTGTAACTGTTACTAGGTTAACATAAACTGAATAATGTCTAGGAAATGTTTTAGCTAAAATGCACTGCATTTAACATACTAAAGATTTTAAGTGAATTGCAACCCTTATACAAAACCTAAGCTGTACGAGGGACTGAAATTCAATTTAAAAAAATTTTAAAAGTCAGCAGGAGAAACAGACAAACATTTTGATGCAAAATGAAACTAATTCTCTTTACACCTGTATATGAACATTTGAGAACCTGCGAAAAAAAGAGAAAACCTTCTAAAAAGCCATGTATTTTGAGGCTTTTTGTTTCCAGGTGTCTACCTTGGCCATGCTCCTCAAGCCTCGTCATCTCTGGTGAATACCTGTAACTCCATAAAAATTCCTTCCCAGCAAACCACCGAACAGCGCTTGATTCTAAAGCAAACTACCAATTTATCCTGAAGCTAAGCAATGATTTTGGATGGTTCAGAAAGTGATTCTGCCAAATTATGCTGAAGGATCACTTAGTACTCTGCTGTATTCTATTTAAGTGGCTTCACATCCATTTTGTTACACTGAGAATTGGTAGAAACAACTATAGTTCAAAACTGAGCAAAAATAATTATCCACAAATTGTTTCAGCCTGCAGCTAGTTATTGTTTTCATCATATACAGAGGAAAGGAGACAGATTCTCTTAAAATGAACCTCTCACCAAAAGCACAGAGATGCTTTTTTCCAGTATACATGCAGTATACTGGAACACTGGAATGGGACCTAAAAAAACCTTAGAAACTGAGCAAAAAAGGTTGTTTTTGTCACTTCTAATGAGCAAAAAAAGCTTTTAATTGAAGAACAAATAAAGTGAAAATTCCTTTAGGATTTTAATTTCTTACCAATTTATGTATGATGCTGATCAGTAAGAAAAATATGTAAGTTTAAAAAGCCACTCGGCTTGTTCAGATTTGTTAAAATTTCTTATTAAACATTACTGCTCTATACAATAAGAATTTCATAATCATTCTTCAAAATAGCAACTTCACCTTCAGTGAAAATTTTCAATTTCTGTTCAGACTGATTTATAAAAATTTAATAAATTCAAAATAATTTCATAAATAATTTCAAGAAGGAAAACATCTAAAGAATTTCGTTTTAATGAACATCTGCTGAAAAGAGTCACAGCTGCATTAACCTCTCCTTGGACTACTAAATGCCTCAATAACTCAATGAATAGTTTATAAAAATATATTTTTACATTTTAATTGGGAAAACGGAGGTAGACAAAAGGAAAATACGAGTTTGAGTATAATGCCACACTTGAGAACGACATATTTGCATGGAAAAACAGCTTTTATTTTTTAAGAATCCTAGTTAATAGGAAAGCCAGTAGAGCATTTGGTCTCAGACTTTGTTGGTGCTCTACTTTAGTGTGAAGTCTAAAGGAGAAGGTGAAAGGACTAAGAGCACATTGGACTTCTGCAGCGAGCCAGTCAAATTTGCACATCAATTGGAGAGAGGAAGGTTTACTGCACATACAACAATTCCATGTTTTTCAAAGTCTTATTTCAAACACTAACCTTGTTTTCCATATCTGATCCCATGATAAGGCTTCATAGAACTTTACAAGTTTTATATATTTTTCCACAGGTTTCCCTATATCAGTTGTAATTCCACTGTAAAACAAGTCATTTAACCGCGTGGTGTTACGCAACTGGGCTCCCTTAAAAAAAAAAGCAAACAAAACACAAGAGCAAGAGATCTAAAGCCTGGAGTCTAGAAGCTGGAAGAAAAAAAGGAGCACTGAAAGCAATACTCGCCAGACTAAACTACACTCCTCATATGCAAACACTTCCAGCTCTCAAAGGTCTGTGGTGCTTATCACCAATAAAAATAACTAAGGCAGAACCAACACAACCCAGAAATGTATCTGAATATACCACTATGGGCAGTTACTAACCAGGCAGTGTTCCAGATTCCCTGAATTCTTCAAACACCTGCTTTGCTGAAACACACAATCCACACACTTGGAAAGATGAGAAAACTGACATTTTTTAGCTGGCAAGACCTACATCTCTTCTTTATAATGCAACTCAAAATGGGAAATTTGTCATATCAGCATATTATGAGCCCCCAGACTTTTAATCCCTGAATTCAAATATGACAGCTATTTTTGCCACAAAAAGATGTAATTTATAACCACAACGGCGAGTGATAACTTAGATGCTCTGGCTGGCATAGCCATCCACATATACTGACTATATATTAAAACCACCCC
>VZTF01006668.1:622843-633781 GCA_013397755.1 Cnemophilus loriae
AAAAAAAAACAACTTAGAGAACCATACAGACTTCAGGAAAAAATCTGTATAGTAATCTCAGAGCACAAGGTTTGAAAATAACATTTTCAGAGTATTCTGATTACCTCATGATGGAAACACAGGAATTAGCATTTATAGTTTCTTGCAATCCAATATGAATTAAAAAAGTTCAAAAGATCCTCCTTGCAAATGTGTAACTTGCAAATGTGTAACTTGCAAATGTGTACTGGTAACCATCCATATGAACAGCATGCTATGAATTTTTAATTGTTTAGTGCCTAAATCCATGTTCTTCTATCCTTACTTATCAAAATAGTGGAATTCTAAATTAAGAATGACTATGCCCAAAACAGCTCTCCCCAGTTATCTTTGAAAGCCTGCCACTTACTAAGATATCTAAAGTTAGAATCTCTTCTAAGTCCTTGCTTTTGGAAATATTTTGAAGAGGACTAGCATTTACTTTTTCCACGTAAGAGAATTATTTGAAAGCATATTTTAAAGTATTCTAACTTTTGCACAACAAACTGCAGTTTGAGCTGCCGAAAGAATTTAAATTTATGAAATATGGAAGATCCTCCCCCACTGTGAAGAGCACACAGAGCTAAACTAAAATGTTGAGGAGAACTCACATTCATCATGTTAACAAAGCTAACCAAACCCTTACTCTAATATAAAAGCAAGAACTAATAAAGCCACTACAAAAATCAAAAGCCTATTTTGATACCTACTGCGTACAGACCATGAGAGCTTAAGACCAATGTTATTATAGCCTAGAATATGTGTGTTCATGCATTTCTAGTCTCCTTGACATAATTCCAGCCTCTATCCAACACCAACAGAAGATCTAGAAAGGGGAAGGAAAAAATAATTTGCTGAATGCCGTGATTTTATAACCTCTCTTCACTCAGTTCACCTTAGGGTTGCTATGGCAACACCGTCTGCCACTTTCTTTAAGCTTGTGACCTGATACTACTCATCATCTGCCACTTAATACATAGCGACACATCCAATGCATTCACCCTATATGTATCACAGCACCTGTTCCATAAAATGATCCAACATATCAGGACACAAATTATTGAAATACTGAGTTCCAAGGGGTACAAGAAAATTAACAGTACAATCCACAAATCTTGTAAAAGCTTTGCATTACTTAAGTTACATATAGTTACATAAACTTAAGGGTTGGAACATATTTCACACTCACATGATGAAACACTGACAAGCATAGTTAGAACAAAAGAAGCCTGATGAGTTTTACTGCGTTCTTGGTAACTTGAGTTACTTTACCTGAACAGCCAATTAACACACACTTTTAGAACCTCATTAAATACTGCTTTTAATGAAAACTTCAAAGCACACAGTTGATGACATTCTAATATGCCTATATTCGTACGAATATTGTCTGCAGTCACCCTGAAGAAAGGGATACACTCAAACATCACCCTAAAAATCATGCTTTCATAAAGCATTAAAGGTGTTATGTATCAGCTTCACCATCACTGCCTGCAAGGCTGCTGTCTGTGGATGGAGCTCCATCTTCATTAATACCCTCACCATTATTCTCCCTCTTATGAGCTTCATCATTTGCATCCTCCTTAGGTGTGTCATTAACCTCTGGAGGTTGTTTCCCTCCGGGCAGTTTAACACTACTTGACGTGGAATCTGAAGCAGATGTAGTTTGCTGCTCCTTTGCATCAGGATCCCCTAAAAATGACTCCCACACCTTCAGCCTTTCTTCCCTTTCTCTTGCA
This sequence comes from Cnemophilus loriae, assembly GCA_013397755.1. Lineage (NCBI taxonomy): Eukaryota > Metazoa > Chordata > Aves > Passeriformes > Corvidae > Cnemophilus > Cnemophilus loriae. The sequence continues at coordinate 624,598 of VZTF01006668.1, forward strand.
GTCTCCTCCACCTGTTAAAGAAGTGTTTATACACATCATTACAGAGTCATACTTCTCAAAAGGAGTATTTACGCAGATAAAAGTAAACAAGTATTTATTTTACAGAAATATCTCAATGCTGACTGTGAACTAATGATCTGTACATCCAGTGGCTAATCCTCTAAGTTGACGCTTTCAGTACTCAGACAGGTCCTCTAATTTTTAGCTAAGTTGAATAATTGAGAATGATTTTTGAAGACATTCTACAGCTTCTGAAGAGAAGCAAGATAATGCGGGGATGGGCAGGAGAAGGGTATGGGGACAGGAACGCCAAGCACTCCTAGAATTCAAGCAGATTTACTGTTTGGAAGACGTATTTGATAAAAAAGAACCATGAAAGGCTACCTGATAATCTGTTACACCATCCCATGTTTCAGCACTGAGCTGACGGCCACCAAACCACCTTCCATTTAGAGTCAGCTTGCACAGATCAGCTTCTGTTGCTTCTTTAAACGACACAGAAGCGACGCCATCAGGGTGCCTCTGTAAGGACAGGCAACTTGCATTTAATAATATTCTAACTAATGTATTCATTCCAATACCCTTTAGATTGTCTTACAAAATCAAACAGGATATAGCTCCATTCTGATCATACACAATCGTGTTCGAAAAGTTCAGTTTTCAAGCTTTCATATGTCATTCTATTGGCACACAGAACACAATTTTTGAACACCGAAAACAGAAAAAATATCAGCTAGCTTAGCTACAAATAATGTATCCATACACCTTCAAACTTGTGACACGTATCCAAGCTCCTGGGAAGAGTTAGTTTGCCTTCACACAGGCTGAAGTAGACAGGTGCTTAGACATTAAGTTCCAAAAGTTTTAAAGTACTGAAAGACTAAGTCAAGTTTCCATGAAGTAAACACACCCAAATAAATGCTCCACTCATATTTAAAGCAGCCTAAATGTTTTGCACCTTTGCACATTACATCAATTCTGCCACCAAAACAGATAAAAATACCTACATCAAATATGAGAACTTTCTTTACTTGACCAAACTTTTCACACTCTGTCCGCAGATCTTCTCTTATCTCATTTAGCACTAAAGGGTCCTCCTACAAAGCAATTACACAGCTTTAATTAAACACAAGCACTCACTTCTCTCAGCTTTATTTTTGCTCCATCACCAGCGGTCTACATCTGTCAATCTGCTAAAAGTCCATAAATTAAGTGCTGTTATGCTGCACTTTCAAAGCCATCTGGCAGTTGGCAGACAGTTCTCATTTGAATTTAATAAATACTACTTGTTAATAAAGCTATTTTGTGCTCATTTCTCCATTCTAACCATTACTGCTGTTTACTCCTCTTTCCATCCCAGAAAGGAATATTGTCAGATATTGTCAGACATATAGGTTTTTCAGACAGTGAAAAACCCTGATTTGAAAAACACATTCTTACCATTTTTTTCTTGCTTTTGGAGAGAGATCATGAATTTAAAGCAGATGTTTGGCACAGGAGGACACCCTTCCCAAACAGCAAATTTAATTTTGTTTTAATCTGTTTAGAATTTTGCTAAAATTTGCACGGCGGAAAGTTCAGACAATGTTAACTTTTAACAGCACAATCTACAGAAGCAAACTGCATCTTCCTACCTCAAAGTCCTTGGGGTGAAACATATTCCTGATAATAACGATGCGTTCATGCCGCATTCGAGTTGCCCCATCTTTCTTCTCCGGCCGCCAATCCAGCTGTCTAATGAAATGAAGCAACAGTAAGAAGATATTGTTGCGGCTCTCTTCAGTTTCTACAAGTATTTGTTGAAAAAAAATCATTAATTTGGCATTTCTTGCAATATGTTAACATATATTTTGACACGAACAGTTATTTCATTCTTCTAAAAAACGCAGTAATTACCCAGGTTTACTACTGCTACAAAGCACTTGAGGTTTTAAGGTACTTAAAGGCTCATAGAGGGAATATAAATAATTTTTCAAAGTAAAGTATTTTTTAAAATACTGAGAAAGTATTTATCAAGTATTAATTCCTTCCTAATACCAATTCAGATAAAGGAATCAGCTGTCTTCAAGTACAATTAAAATGTCAGTATTTTACCATTTTTTCCTAACTTATTCTGTAATAAAGGAGATCCACTATTTCCCTGAGTAAAATTTAACTGCTTTTTTTAAAAAGAACAGGCAAGAACACCTCAACTCTTACACAGGGATTACTACAAGATGTATTTTGTTCCTCAGTGTAGAGCCACTAACACAAACTATTCGTGTAACCCAGCACATCTGTTCTAGGACTTTGCCTTCTCACACCAAATCTTACTTCTCATAGAAACGCCTACTTCATATCCTATTACAAAAAAACCCACACATTTACTTACACTTTTAAATCTCAAGATCATACATTTGGGGGGGGGTGGAAATCCTAAGTTTCTTCTTGCACCTGCTACTTTAGCTGAAGAAAACTTGGATTTCCAATGAGAGTAGTTTTACCAGTAAATTACGCTCTTCAACTCAAAAGGAACACAGTCCTTTGATTCACAGAAACTGCTGTCAAATGCAATTTCATAATTTTCATACACCTGCCTACACACTGGAGACTTCTTACAGCAAGAACTGTCAGTGTATCTTTGGGGCAGATACATTTCAAGCTACTTCTGGCTTTAATTGATAAGATATCAAGTAGCCTTTGCTTCCTTTAACTATGAGAAAACATTTTTGCATTACTATTTACAATGTTTAGTGGAATGTTGCTTTCATTAAAATATCAAAAGTCTTATATTCAAACTTTTTTCTTCTTTGATCTGCATCTTCTTTGTTCCAAAAGGCAGAAAAATAATTTTTAAGTGGCAAAAGCAATGAATCAAGGTACAATTCAACACCCAGTATATTTTATATCAGAGAGAGATGTCCGGGGGAATCTACAGAGATATTTTAGTATTTGCTCCTGTGGCAGCCAGCATTTTGTGCCCTCTGCAACTACTGCAGTATAGCACTAAATATATGTGAGCAGCCAGAGTCTTATGACCTTCCAACAGTATGCCCCAGATATTGTGACAGGACTTGCATGCTCTTATCCACTGAAGAGGAAGAGAGTTCTTTATTTCCCCAGAGCTGTAATACTTTCTTCTACATCTGAAGGCACCATTGCTCCCTATGCATTATTTTAATGTGTGAATCACAAAGAAGTTCATCATATCAACATTTAATCTAGGAGTTCATCCCCTTCAAACATGCCGTAGTTAAGCTACTGCATTGTCAGAAAGGACTTTAACTTTTGCGTAACTTAGCATTTTATTTGAAAGAAAGCACCACTTTACTAACAGCACTTACAATACAAGCAATATTCTACTGAAATAAAAAATACAAACTTCTGCTGTTGCGACAACTTCTTCTTGTAGTCTTTACATTTCTTCTTCTTTTTGCTTGCATCATACTCCCCCTTCAGTTGGAACTTTGCAACTTCCACATGCAATTTATAGCCTCGTATTTCTGCTTCATCCAGAAGCCTCAAAGCAAGTTGAACTGATTCTCTCTATTTCAAGATAAAACACAGCACAAAGTTTAAAGCACATAGCAAAGTCAAATTATATTCCAATAACATGTCATTAAGTATACTGTGCTAAGAATCAAGTCCCTGTCACTGAACACCATAATGCAGTTTTCTGACACACAGCTGGCAATGTCTTCTTGATCAAAACCCAGTATTTCTTCACTCCTGTTGTAACTGATTAATACTTCCAAAAGCAGCCGCATGTATTTCATTCAAGTATGTCACGGACACTAAACTGCAATATCCAAGCAAGCTGATGAACTTAAAAGCAAGAATAAAAAGATTTCAGGGGACTGATTTCCTATAAAACCTGTATCACTTTTCCAAGAACAGATGTTGAGACTCTTAAGTAATGTTTTCCTAAAAGTCCTTCGGAGTGAAGACTGTATTTATGCTTGTGCACTTCACAGCCCTAACTACTACAATTACAGAAATAGCACAGACTACAAGCCATTTGTTTTAGTACTGCCTGGTGCTTCTTGCAGAACTAAAGCAGGCTGCACTTGCAATCGCCAACTTTCTAAATGATTCAGAAGTGAAACACGTAAGAAAATAGTACTGCAGCCTAAACTTCTATAGCTTAATAAAGAATGAAAGCACAGTTCTGAACCAAAGCAGTTCTCAGCTAAAAGCTGTAAATACAGGACTACAGTATGTTCCTTCCTGGTTCATTATTTCTTAATTCTTGGTTACACAGTGGCATATTTTCAAAGTGAACGGTGAGGAGCCCCCCATTTCAGCCCATAATCTCGGGCACCCAAGACAGGACCATGTAGAGACATACTCAGCAAGTATTATGGCCATTTCCAGGAGGAGGGTGAGGTTGGATAAGAGGAAACAAATGAGATAAGTGGGCATTTCTGGAGTAAATCTTTAAAACAGACACCTATATTCCAAACGGTGCTTTAGATTTTCAAGAATCTTCTGAATGTGATTCTGAAACAATGGCCACATGCGCCTTCAACGGGAAGGAAAACAGCACTTCAGTGCACCACTGACCTTCAGATAACAACAGAGGCCATCTCCTTTAAGATTTCCTTCCTTATCTTTGTACAGTTTGATCTTGTGTTCTTCTGTCTGAGGATCTCGCATGATGATACCACATTTTGACATGACTTGTACAAATTCATCTTTTGTAATGTCTGGAGGTAAACCTGCAAAATAAATTCAAACAGAAGGCTTGAGTGTGGTCTATTTTTAAAAAAAACCTCATTAGAACAAATCTTCCCATAGTGTTTCTTTAAATGAAAGATATCAAAATAAAGGACAAGATCCTACATACACTGCAAGAAACCACTGCCCTTGGGCATTACCTTCTAAGCATTACTCCCCAACAGTATTTTGAAAATCCTTGTACTTTGTAATAGGTGTAACACACAGAAACATCTCTGTGCTCCCTAATATGCACACCTAGAGCTTTACTGCCACACATGTCATTAACACTGCAGCGGACACAAAGGCCTCTGCAAATGTAATTCTCCTGCCACTCTTCAAGTTCCACTGCACCTCTAGGTATCAGAGACAAAAAAAAAAACCGTAAGAACACAACCTATAAACAGACAACTGTTTTCTCCACTCACAAATTCAATAAAAAGAGTAACTGATAATGTATAGAGATCTTAAGATCTGAACTCTGAATCGAGGATAAGAAAAAACCAAAACGGATGACAAAATCATGTGGATGTCCCATGCTAGCTTGGCCTGCATGAAGATTTTTGAAAATGCAAGTATGTGCACTCCTATGACTGCTCACAACCACCAAGTGTATCTTTGTATATGCATCTAGAGATAGCACCCCACCATCCAAAACAGGTAGAGAAGCACCATAATAAGTGCGCAGAGTATTTCATTTGAGCTTTCACATTACTTTCTCACTGCGGTCCCAACTTTTTTTTCACTGTTTCCTCCTTCTTACCTAATAATTATTTATAAGAGCAAATAAAAATTATAGATTAAGTGATGTGTATAGTTGATCCATTATCTTGTCATAAACTTGCCATTATCCTATCCCTTAAAAGCCAGCAGAAATTATTTTTCTTATAAAAGAATAAATTAGTGACTTGGCTGACACAGCTCACAGAATACCCCATTTAACAGATAAAAGCATGGAATATGTCCATTCTATTTCTTTCCCACATCTGCACTTTAAAGGTCACAAAGACATTACGCAGTCAGGAACATAATGTTAAGTAGCCTGCAAGTGACAGACTAAATAGAAAATATTAGAAACATATATGAGTCTCTTTTACCATCTTTAGCTCAAACTAGATAAATAAACACTATTACTTACCTGTCACATAAACATTTGTGTTTCTGTCTTCTTCAACATGAAACCACCCTAAACACAAGAGTTTAGTTCAGTTATGGTAATATATTAAACAAGGGAACATACATGTTTATATTCCATCAGATTTATAAGAATTTTTGCTTGCTCACAGGGAAGCTCTGAACATGCCCTAATTTGCTTTTTTCTCCCTTGTATACAGATTCAGGAGGATACCTATGAAGCACCACACAATTTTAGAATCATTCTGGAAATTTCCAACACAACCTTATCTTTGCTGTACCAGACAACAACGAACAATTGCCAGTTTTCCCTCAGTACAATACAGGTCACAGCCTACAAAGAGGGAAGTGCTCTGTCACTTACCTGGCTCTAGCTTCCTTTTTTCCGATTTTTGTTTTGGATCTGTTTGTTTTCGTCCTGTCTCATTTGCTGATGGTTGTGTTCCTGATGTCTTAGAACTTACTGGTTGCTTACTTTCAGCGGCTGTACCAGAAGCAGATGAAGTGTCTGTCTCATCTGCATGGAAGCCATAGTTGGCATGATAGGTTGCCAGGAAATCTTCTGTTATCTGAAAAGAAAGTAGAAAAATTAATACAAAATTTCAATAAAACCTCAATAAAGAATGTAAATGGCTGCTGTTACAGGTATGACATAACACAGCATCAAGAGAAAGTACAACTACATTTAGTGAAAAAAAGAAGACACTCTGCTCTAATCAGGTTCATTATCCTTGACATTAGCCATCTTAGTAAATCCTTAGTGTCGCAGCTGATGAGATCCAGAGAATTAAGAAGCTTCCATACTTGCTGGTGAACAGCATTATTAAGTTTCATCAGAGAACCTACTGGGAAATTAGTGATTAAACCCGCAACAACCAGCCACCTTCCTACAGCAGGATTATTTTTCAGCTTCAGGGGAACTGCATTCTGTGTAAACCTCCATTTATTCTTAGCCAATTACCTACCACGGACTATCAAATTTTGCCACTCAGTAACAAAGATGTTTTCTGCAGAAAATGCTATCATCCTACCATATAACCATTACCACTACTTCACCTTAAAATGTCTTTTTGCAAGCACAGAGGAGTTTATACACGTATAAGGGCTTTTATTGGAACTTCTGTCACACCACAACTGCACGAGGAACAAGCACTCACAGAACCGCTTACTGGGGGCTTCAATCCAAATCTGGTGGAGAGCATCACAGAGATCAGTCCTACCTGCACACAGTCATGCAGTTTGCGGTGATTAAATTTATAGGAAAAGAAACACAATACTACGGGACATGTGAGCATGTAATTTGCTGCTGGTCCCACTGAAATGGAAAGGAATAGATTAACCAAATGAAAAATAGATACCCTGTGCTTTCAGATGACAGCCAACATCTGTATTTTCACAGCAAGTGATGCAAGCAGCAGATGAATTCCACATGTTATTTTGTGCTATGTCTGAGAAGCACTAAAAACGTTGGTATTCATCAATACAGTACCATTGAAAGACAAATAAATAATAAACGAGGTTACAATTGCTCCTATTAAATATCTGATTGTCTCCAAATTTTTCTGGGGAATGCTGGCAGTTAATATCATTCAGTTTTTGCACTGCTTTGAAATATGCTTTAGTGGAAGTTCAGCAGACACTGTATTCCCAAAGCAGAGTAGCAGTGCAATCCCAGTCTGTAGATAACAATTACTTAGACCAGTCAGAATATTTTCATCTTTTGTCAAGAAACAGAGATTAAAAATTTCATTACTGCTCATGGAGAAAGACGTACAGCTTCTGGTTACAACAGTTTCCTCAGTTTATCTGGATAAAACATTCTGTTAATAATCATCAGCCAAAAGAAGTAACCTGAAAAACACTATTACATCAAGCTGGGTAAAGAATCTTTGTGCAGCACTATGGGTCATGGATAGATCACCAATTTCTACTATACATCATATTTACTAATGAACTTTGCTGCTCCCATTTAACCTGTTCAACCCTTAATGTTATCCCCTCTCCAAGACAGAACAGATAAGAAAAGCACTTAGGAAAGACAAATGCTACTGACAAGAGACACGTTTCAAAAAAGAGGTGAGAAGAAGGGGAAGAAATGGGAGCAAGACAGGAAGAACCCTTTTATAAGTTACTGTGCTTATTGGATATAGCACCCCACAGGTAGCCAGGAATACTCATTTCTCCACTCCTCCACTTTATGAGTCTGGATTTTTCACATATTTACCCCCTCCATAAGCAATCTGCTCCACAGACACCTTCCTAGGTTTACACACATTCAAACTTGGCACTACAGGCTTCATTCTCAGATTCTCTGAATTGCAATGAATTCACAGTCACAAGCTAGAACTGGCACATTACATCCACCAAGCAGATGCCATAAAATGCCTTAATATTAAATTAAGTAATTGCCCTCATTCATTGCTATATGATAACAAAACTACAATTTCACCTGCAGGTCAGTAGATTGGCTCAACATTAAATTTATGTTCATTCTCCCCTTGAAGAGCAATGTTATTATAGCAAGATCATATTTTATACTTAAAATATTTAATAAATTTTTAAAAAATTGAAACTGTAACATAGTTCCACGCTGTGGAATGCTACTAAGACAAATACACTTATTTTTCAAGTGCACTTCTAAGACTGAAGGAGATGGAACAACACATCTCTTATTTGACATAATTTTCAGTTAATAATAAAAGAAGCATAATACTACTCTGTTTTCATCTAGACTTCGTAACCTACTAATTCATTTCTACACCGCCTACAAAGAGATCCCCACAGCTACTGTGACAGAGTAAACACATCCCAGGCACCTCGGATCAACATCCACAAATATAACCGTGACTTCATCCCAGGCCCGAGCTACTCTACAGATTCTCCGCCAAGGCGAACGGCCAACGCACAGCTCCTCACAACAGCGCAGCCAGTCAAAGACGAAGACGCCGCCGCGGTTTTGCCTGTAAAAAGGTGTGTTTTGGTGCTGCTGAGACCTCGCAGCAGACACGATGTGGCTGAATGAGGACACCTCCAGACGGACGAGATCCGGCATCAACTGCTCCTCCTTCTCCGCCTTCCTAGGGGCTCCCCCGTACCCACCTTGGGGAACCAGGCCTTCTTCTCCAGGTCCCACTCGTAGGCAGCCCCGTCCGCCGGGTCCACGTAGGTAAAGGGGTCGGACTCGCCCTCGCCCTCGGCTGGCTTGGCCTCGCACTGCTGCTGGAGGTGCAGCTGCCGGTAGAACTCCTCGTTTCCATCCTCGCCGCTCATCCTGCCCCGTTCACCGGGCCTCGGGCACCCGCACCAGGCTTGTGCGTGCGTGCACGCACGCTCCTGCTGCCGCTGCTGTCGCCAC
>VZTF01006668.1:633877-665117 GCA_013397755.1 Cnemophilus loriae
AGGGGCGGGGCAGGGCATGTTTTCCCGCCTCTGGGCGGGCCCTGGGGGCAGTGGATCCGCCATGGGACAGGGGCGGTAGCCACAGTGGCCTGCCCCTTTTTCTCTAGCCGTTTTTTTTTTTCCTTTCCCTTCAGCCTCAGGCTGCAGCGCTGTTTCACCACAGGCAGGGGCTCTGCATGAGGGCAGCTGTCCCTGGCGCACCAGACTGCTTTGGGCGAGAAGCTGTACCTTGATGGGCTTTGCATGGGGACTACTGCAGCTTTGCTTACATGATAAGTAGAAGTTTGGGGCACAGAAAGTCCTCCCTGCTGCAATGCTTTTCCCTGTTGTGCCTAGGATAACACTGGACAGTGAAGCGGCTTGCTGCCAGCGGTGCTGTGCAGGGCTGGCTGCCGTCTGGCACTGGAAGTGTACTCATGTCCTACTAGAGGCAAAGATAGAACCAAAAATAGATAAATGAAATTGAAATGGCACTCTAAATGTCAAGAAATCACATTGCTTCTTTCTGCTCTCTTGGCTGAGGGTGTCCAGCGGTTGTGTTCCCTTAGGAAAGGGTTGGTACGTCGTATTAGTGGGATGAAGCTTGGCTTCAAAACACTCAATTCCTTTTGCATTAATGAAGTCTGCAATTAGTACTCTGTGGATACTTAAATATTCTAAATACAATTTTCTCTCAAATCAGTTCTTTTAAAAGCCCTTCATCTAGTGCCATCTAGTGTTTTTTACAGTGTAGCCCAGACAGCATTACATCAAAACACAATTTTAATTGCTAATGTATTTTAAAGTACTTCTGTTTAGAGGATGAAGCAGCACGCTCTTCATATTTTCTTTTGCAAACCTTAACCTAGAGCTATGAACCCCCGTCTATCAGTGTACATGTTATAAAAGAAAATTGAGCTGAACAGCCCCAGCAAAGCTGGCAGTGGCTGGTTGCCAGGGGCAAAACAGTCTTTCCACTCAGAAATAAAAATTATAAACAGAAGTTTTCCGGAAATTAGTATACCAGGAACAAATATACAGACTGGTAATAAAATCAAGGACATGTGATTGTGAAGCTCTTCAGGGAGAGACGAGCATCAGCTCCCTGCCTGGGCACCAGGCTGTCAGACAACATTGCTGAGGATATAAATATAGAGTTCTAGTAACTTTTGGCTGTTGCACAAAGAACATCTAGCCTAGTTAATGACATCTTTAATGCTTCAAGAATTTTCTCTTCGCAGGTCTATTACAGTAGTTGTCCAAAGATTGCTTTGTGATCACTTATAAACTTACTGCCTAACGGACATACATCTTCACTTTCAAATAGTTAACGGATTCTGGAGTGGCTTGACATAAACTGCCCTTGCTTATAAAATTTGGAATTAGGTATATGTTTGGAAATCAGATAATGACCATGGAGCCTTAAACTTTGTAAGAGAAATACAATTTAAGTCTTAAACTGCTTGTTTTATTTTTGCAGAGTTTTTAATGTTTATTACCTGAGTGATTGCAGTGAGGTCTGTACAGCTTTCCCTACTGTGCAGATCTGCCTACGGCGAGGCACTGCGACACTGTCCTGGGGAGCAGGAAATCCAAATTTGTTCTCCATCCAATGAGAGTGAGAGAGTGCTTGTGCGCAGCAGGGTTAATGCTTAGTAAATCTGCTCTGCACACGTTGATGTAGTTATAAGGACAAACTGCCTCGAGCTCCCTCACACTTCCTTCACATAACAGAACGTGTGATGGCAGCTGCTGCAGCGCAGCCTCCAATGCCGCCACTGCCATCTGCTCCCTCCTCCTTGGTGAAGACACAGTGAACAGCCCAGGGAGCCGACTCAGCTGGAAACTCACCATTTTATGGGGTCGAGACAACTTTCATCTCAATCGCACCCTTGAAATGGTACAGATCATGGCTGCACAAGCACTGCTGCTGCAAGCTGCGTCTTCTGAGGAGGGTGCAAAGAGCTCAAGCATTCCACAGCTCGGATCAGTCTGAGCTGTCAAGAAATTATGTTTCAAATCCTGGCAAAATGTCTCAAAGTAAATCTTAAAAGAAGGCATTAGCATGATGATTCTGTATCTGAGTCTGTGTGATACGAGGCAATTTTGGTTCATCAGAGCTTATTGATTGTCTAAAGATACCACCTGAATGTTGTTCTAGAGGTACCACCTACTAAAAATACAGATACATTGTTTTTACTGAAGTGTTTTGCTCCCTATAAGAGGAGAACCAGCAATTTGCTGGCTGATCCTTCTTGAGCTGCTTTGTTATGTTAAATCAAGGCAGTAACTAGTGACTAAGTACAGACAGGCTACTCCTCTTTGAGCTTTTCAGGGGTCTGGAGCCTGTAGCTGTTACGCAGATTACTGAGAGTGATGAGGAGTCTTCATGGTGGGAAAAATTACAGAACCACGACAGATGTAAAGTACTAAAAATTCAATATCCTGTCCTATGCATGGAAATTCCACCTCACAGTTCACCTTGCACTTGAGGGGACCGTCTGTGGCAGAGCCAACAACTAAACACTCATTAAAGCCCATATTACATTTTTTAAGTAACATTGATTGAAATGTGTAAGTGCTGTAGCTGTGTGTAGCTTTGGGTTATTCTTCTATTGTAATATTCTCAGCAGAAACACAGGAGTGTCAACAGGCAGCCCACGTAAAATAAAACAAAACAATTTCTGTGGGAACAGGAGCGGGAGCTTTAAAACGGCTATAATTGCGTAACTGACTTTTATACCCCAGTCACTCGCACTTTAGCAGTGCTTTGACATAGGTTTCTTAATTTTTGTGGATTTTGGGGGGGATTAACTAAACTGGCAACTCGTAGTGATAGCACAGAGTACTGATATTAAAACTGTTGCTAATGTGAACATGAAATGTGTACATCTCAATCACGAAACAAACTATAAAAAAAGTACATGCTAGAAATTTATTTACTTTCTCAGTATGACTCCATACGGACACGACCTGTGCGGGAGTCTGCCTTTCAGTATTTTGTGCCTTTTTTCTACCTATTCTTATACTGTGGACATAAATAGTGAACCCCTAATTATTCATCCCATTTATTTGCTAGATAACACTCAATATTTATGCAAACAGATGGTATTCCCATACACTCTTAAAGAATTACACTTGTATTACTTAGCGGTGAAAGGACTTGGTTTTGGAACACCAAGAAAAGATTGGAAAGGAAACAACTCTTTTCCCCTAAATCAAGTTATGGTGATGTGGAGACTTTTTATGGATAATGATATTGTGGGGAGTAGATGGAATGAATAATATCAGATTGGTTAGATAAAAATATATGTTGACCCATATATCACTCCAATACATCATACCATGAAGATTTGAAAGTACAGAATTATCAAAGCGTAAAGTACACAGAATAATTAAACTGTGGCTTGAAATATTGCCAGTCTTTAACCAGAACATGTGCAGAATATAGCAAAACCATCAGTTTTGTAACAGCATATATTAGCAGTAGATAGACAATCCACTTAGAAGAGTAGTTACACAAGCGAAAAGTAGCTGCATGCGAAGGAAGAAAAATGGTGAATTAGGAAACTGGGTTTTAAGGGCTACTGCGAGGTGTGGCCAAAGATTTTGCAGTGGGAAATTTGGTCTCTGACAGAGACAAATTGTGAAGTGCAGAAACTTGTAGGAGATCTGTTTCCCAAAGGCGTTAATAAGCTAGAATAAAGAATGATGTAAGGAACGCCAATGTTGGTGGATATTTCTTTTGTTTAGAATTCCCTGTAGTAAGATCCAGGAAGATAAACGTAGGTTCATAAATGTGTAGACTTATCTACTTATTTCAGTCTCACCCTGCAGCTCCATGAAGGAAAGAGATAAGAAGAAAATAGCAGTGCAACATGTTTCTTATATTTGTACATAGCTCTCTACCAGGCAATGTGTTACATTGAGACAAAGAGAGTAAAACAAGGTCTCTGGAGTCTGCTGTGCCATAAATTGTATTTCTGTGCTATTGGTTTTCCATTTATTTCACGGATCCTATCCTGGTATACAATTGGTACAATAAAAGGAGGAATCAATTTGAAAATTAGTGCCTGTAGCCTTGCAGCTTGTAAAATGAGGACCGTAGTAAAATAAGGCCAGGTCTGAGGGGATTAAACTAGTCTGTCATTAACTGGTTTACAATGACAACAGAGGTTGTATTGCAATGCCCCTGGGATTAACAGTTTGGTTTTATTTTTCTGATTAGAGCAGGCAACAGAGGGAGTCTGTAAATACATTTTCTCATCTTATAATCAACTTAGATAATGGTGCATGAGTGGATGGATTTCCAGCCATGTGTTGCTAAGGGGCTCTGTGCAGTTGAAGGGGGGCTATGCCTTCAAGGGTTAGTTAAAATTGAAGCTTCTGTGACCGACAGAATTCTTTTAATTTATATGTTGCAACTTCTGTTCTATACTTTAACGCACAAATTATTTTCTAGAATAGGAGTCCCATAGTTTAAACAATGGAAAATTTATTGTGTTTTCTATCACCAGCTTGCACAGAACAAAATTTTGGTTCAGGGAACACAAAATTCATAAAAATAAGTGTCACTCCTCTATTTTGTAACATGGGGTGGGAAGACTTGCCTCCTGTACTTCCTGATGGGAAGGCAGTCCCTGCCAGCAGTGCTGCTGAGCACGGACAGGCTGTCCTGATTTGCCTCTGCAAACTCAGTCATAAAATCTGTGGATTTGAGATTAGAAGGCTTATGGCATTAAGACAGCCTATCCTAATATTAAAAAGGGATACAACTTGAAGAATAGAAAATTAGTACAATAAAAAAATCCAGCTCTCCCAGTGTGCTTGAATGTGTGTAGACCACTGAGATACAACCACATACACTACAGCAGGAGTGGATCTGTGCAGGCAAAGGGTCAGTCTGACTCTCCACACTGTACATTTTTCACTTCAAACTCGCTCTAGTCTGGTTCAGTGGATTGGACACACGGTTCCATCTGAGAGAAATCCAGGTTGTGCACTCAAGACCACTTTGGGATATAAAGTAAGGCAGAAGGGGATGTTTCAGCACTTCAGAAGTGCACCGTAAATCCCAACTAGAACTCTTGATACGGATCCACCCCTATTTCTTGATATTAAATCACTGTAACGATAAAGAACTCTGCACTATCGAGATGTTTTACCCATATATCACAAAGAATTTTACAAGTGTGGTTAAAGGTGATTATAGCTTTCTCGGAGAGATGATCACCTGCTCATTCCCTTGACTTCCTTAGGAACGTCCGTCTCACTACAAAGCAGTCAGCTCATACCCAGAATTTCTAAGTCACTGACAGAGCAACAGCTACTGTGGATCCGGCCCATAATGCTTTTTCTTTTTTTACTTCAGTGCTACAAACCTTAGCCTTCTTTTATTTTAGCATTCTTTCTCATGTGTTTACCCGTTTTTAACATTCAGGACAAGAAAATAAATGAATCAAAAATGTGCCTGTTTGATCGTGTTACAACCAAGTGGCTTTGCTTGCTTGCTGTAGATGCAAGCAGTTGTCAGAGGGAGCTCTCAGTCATGACTCAAAGAGCAAGTCACCAAGAACAAAACCATCCTTACAGCAAATTCTTGCACCAGCTCTGCTAAGTCCTCTCCTGCCCAGTCTAGGAATTCCAGCTAGGAATCTGTGTTCATGCCTGGGAACATGAGCAATCCCTTTGAGCTTATGCTGGAAAGTTCAGCTGTTGCAGCTTCTTCCCCTGCACAGTTTGATTTCTTTATTCTGTATTTTGAAAAACGAGGAACTCCTGATGAACAGACTTTCACAGACAGGGCAAGCCACGGCACCTCTTTCCAGGAGCCCAGTAACGGTGACTTGATCGCAATGACTCAGTTTCTGTCCTTCTTCATCCCACATGGACTAAACACTTTCCTCTTCTTTCGTGATGCTGTAATCTGTTAGCAGCGTAACACTGATTTCTGAGCCATGCATGCTGCCCGTGACCGACGGGGCTCTGGTAGGAGAACTGCTCTGGGGAGCACTGGGAGGCTTTGCACAGAATGCTGCCTTGCAGCATGAGACTTGCTTTTTAAAATGTTGCCGGAAACTTTTACTCAGCCAATAAAGAGCAAAAGGATTGACGCAGGAATTGCTGAAGGCCAAGGCACGGGAAAAAATTGTTGCTATCAGATGAAAGGTGGAAGCATCGACAGAAGTGTGGTACGTGAAAGAGCGGTACAGGTAGAGGATGTGGTTGGGCAGCCAGCAGAAGGCAAACAGAGCCACAAGCACCAGCACTGTCTTTGCAACTCTCTTGCGGGATTCAATCTACAAGAAAGTAACGCATAGCTGGTATTAATAGCAATTAGTAAAATGTTTGTGTTGTTGGTGCTGATTTGCAAAGCAGTGTAAAAGTCTAAATGCATGAGTAACCAAAAAAGCAGAAAGTAAAAAGAAAACGAACAAACAAACAAAAATCCCAAACCAGAAGAACTAAACAGGAAAATAAATCATAATTTTTAACAAAGTATTCCCAGTGCAGAGCACATTTCCTTTCCATTATAAATCATATGGTTCTCTCATCTAGACTAGGATTTAAAAATACAGCAATTAATGTGTCAGCTCACATGGATGAGGTCCCAGTGTTTAAAATTCAACGTTTTAACTCCTGAGTTTACAGGGTCATGATAAAGCACGACAGACCCGTCCCTCTTTAGGAAAGTGTGGACGCTCACAAGTGATGAGTCATGAGCATGTGCCTAAGTGCACAGCTGAGCTTGGATTTGAATTTGGTATGGGCTGAGTTCATGGAGCTTTTTACTCCATTATCAGGTAAAGTTTTGTACTCAAGAATTTGGATTTAATCAGCACAATAGACTTTGGAAAACTGGAGAGTTTAGTGCTTGATCAGAGCTTACCTGCTTACGGGCATGACCGTGTTCTTCTGCTGGCATGTTGGATGTACTTTTATATAAAGTTCTGGCGATAAGAAAGTAGTAGACAGAAATGACAGCTAAGGGCACGATATAGAACACTAAGAAGCAAGCCAGGGAGTGAGCTTCCTGCAAGATCTTCTCAGATACAGGATAGGGGGCACACGCCTCAAAAGTTACATTTTTCTCAGGATTGCTGAAAGAATACAAATCTGAAAAAACAGCCTCTGGGATAGCAAATATCATGGAGACAATCCAAACACAGCCAGCTTTACAGCAGGTCTTCAGGAGCGCATCTGAAGTCTGCAGTTCCAAGGGTTTAACGATGGCTCTGTACCTAAAATGACCAACATCGCTGTCAGAATAAACATAGAAATAATGCGAGCACTGACACTGCAAAATTCTTAAGGCTAAAGCCATTACTGTTCTTGCTAAACTAAGGGTGCTGGAATTCTCTTGGAAAGGAAAACAGACACTAGCTCTTTGGAATTAAAATGGAAATGTAAAAATTAATTTCAAGCATATATTTTAAAGGATTGGCAGGCAGGGCTTGACATTAAAACCTTCCTATGTAAAGATGGCTTCTACAGTTTGGATTTGGATCACTAAGGGCAATCATCACTCCTAATTTTATGACACTGCCTTGGAAGATAAATGAGGGAATTAGTATGCAAAACTGATGAAGGCATGAAACAGGTTAAATATTTTATAAATACATGAAACCAAGCACATTCTAGGATTTTAAAGCCTCCCTGAGTGAAAGAATTTCCAAAGAATTTTCACTCATATTCAGTTTTATTTTTCATCTTCCTTGACTACTACACTGTACCACTAGATAGCACCAATATACTATCTTTTTCCCAACTTAAGCCATTTCCCTCTTCTGTGCAATTGAGAAAAACCCTCGTACTGTACTTCAAACTAATAAAAGGTCAGAAGAGTTAAAGGGTTTTTCACAGTTCACTCCCTTAAAAAGAAGTGCTACAATTTTACTAACATGCATTTTTTAAATTACACGGGGGACTGGTAGTTTGGGATTCTTGGTCTATTGCAATGTGCCGCTTAAGACTGCAAAATTATAATATCTGCTATTTTATTAATTTCTAACTTCAAACCTGCAGCATCTCCTGGCAAATCAGTTGCACAGACCCACCTGTCAGCACTGAGAACAGTCAGGGTAAACACTGATACTCCAACTGATGTTAACTGGATGAAAGACAGCAGCTTGCACCCAATTCTTCCGAAGAGCCAGGTATCCACAATGTAACGTGTTGCATCTATAGGCACACACGTTAACAAAAGCAGCACGTCTCCAAATGCCAGGCTGGTGATGAAGATGTTGGGAACTGTCTGCATTGATTTAATCTTGAAAAAAACTTTGATGAGTATTGCATTTCCAAGGAGACCCACTGAAATGATCACAGCATACATAACATAAATTGTGCACAGTATTTCTAATCCTGGAAAGGAGTCTTCGGTCCATTTTTCATTTGTGGTTTCATTATCAGAGCTCGGTTTCAGTTCTGTACCATCCACAGATGCACACAGAGTCTGATTAGCTGATTGTAAGTATAATTGAGACATTTCTTTAACTGTTTCTTCTCTCCAGGCTTCAATTGTTTAAAAAAATGTTTAATATTTAGCTTGCAGCACATCAGCAGGGTCAATGGAAAGGTCCAGGTTTTTGTCTGAAATTCAGATTCCTGTTGCACATTAACTACTTTCATCCCCTTCTGGATCTCAAAACATGCCTAGGAGAAATGCACATAGATCTTGTTCTGAACTGGGGAGGAGGAGAATTTTTTTATTGGCTTTTCAGCTAGTGGAACAGAGAGGGAGGAGGAAAAGAGAAACTGAGTTCCTTTAGAGACATTAGCCGAAATGAGGTGGTTTTTTTCCCCCCGCCGGAGATGTCTGGCAAGTAAATATCATATTGTATCAAAACTGTAACGTTGGGGGCTTGTATATTATGTAGCAAACCTTTGTTACTGTTGTTGAAAACTTTCTAAAATGGAAATAAAATGAAAACCCGAAATAGTTTTCTCAATAGTACAGATAAGCGGAGAATATACTAATTTAACGCAAAAGTCTTCAGTACACATTAATAGAAGATAAAATATATCAGAATACAGTTAGTATTTGCTGAAAAAGCTATAGAGAAAGACTCTGCTCTGATTAGCCTTTCTATCACAGAAATGCAGTGACCTTCCAAAAGGCAATATAAAATCAAAATTTATGGCCACAGTCCTGGTAACACTTAGGTTTTTTCCCTCGAAACAGTCCTGCTGATATCAAAACCACAACTTACACTAAAGTTTGAACAAGTTTATAGGTAGCTGCTGGATAGATGCCTGTTATCTTGCAATGACCCATGTATGTATTGGCTTTGAGTGGTACAACTGATGATTCAAATCTTCTGAGAGAAAAATAACTTTTCCTGATGCTTTCTCAATCAGACATGTTAGTAGTAGTATGGGTTTTCTTATCTTTAGATTAGTCAACAGTCGAATCTCAAATCATCTCATTATGTGCTCAAATCATCTTCCTTTGATGAACTCCCGATTACTGTAAACTAAGATACAAGAAATGCGGTGCATTGTGTTAAATCTCCTAAAAGTAAGAAAGCTAAGATCTAATTTCTAAATAGTGGGAGTGGAAAAAGGATCAAAGGACTAAAGCTTTATGCCTTGAAAATTAGGATCAGTCGCTGGAGTATTTTTCCTTCAGATTGTTCTTGAGCTGTGACATCGGAGTGGAGAAGGTACTCTGCTCAAATCACAAAAGCAATTTTATAGCAGAGTCCCTTTAGCTGCACACACGCAGACACACAAAGTCAAGTTCGTTTCATTTACTCGAAAAAAACCTAAGTACTATGCATGAAAAGCCTAATTTTTCCTCCCCCAGTCCCAATCCTTTCAAATATAACCATGCTACACATATCAGGTGGGGAAAGACCAGGTGGTAGACTGTACATCAAATGGAAGATCTGTGCTGTGGCATGGTGGGAGAAGGAGTCACTGATGGAAAGAGGATTCATGGGTTAAAAATTCCAATTATGCTTTTTGAAAGTGCTTCTAGAAGAGAAGCTCTTGTCATCATCAACCAGAATATGTCCTTTCATGCAGGCACAGTATGTAGGTTGCTCACAGATTTAGGTACCTTTGAGGATCCTGATTATGTTGTCCACCCACACTGGCGTAGTACCATGCATCATATTTAACACAGAGTTCAGCAACTGCAGCAGATTGTGACAGCTTAATGTCAGATGCTTACATAAAATGTTTTGTTTTCCTGTATGGGAGATTCAGGGTGTCACCAAACATTGGGAACTAATTGCACTACACCAAGTGTTGAGTACTCAAGGGTGGCATCCGAATGACGCATCAGGTGTTTAGCTGAAGCCGGAATTGAGCTGAAAGAAGCTCGTTGCTTGCCTTGGATTGCACTTGAGGTTGGTTGATGCACCAAAGTTTGGCCAGCAGCAGAGATCCCAACCAATTCTTACAATCCCTGAGCTTCCAGAGCTGTCCGAGAGATTCGGGCTGGCAATGTGAACTCTCAGGCTCGGTAGTTCTGTCACTCGAGCATTTTGTATGTCGGGATGGAGGACCTGAACTGATATCCCTCTGTGTAACTCATAATCCACAGGACTGGACTCTTGAGCTGTGAGTTGCTCCCAGCAGTTGGTTTGGGGGATGATTCAGGTATGAAAGGAAAGCAGACAGACTTCCCAACCCATATTAAAGCCTCTCGAGGACATCACCATGTGTCACAGATGCAAGCAACTCCAGAAAAGGGCAAAAGCTTAAAATTCTCTTTCTCTTTACTCCTGGTACTTCATGTGCTGTTCATCCCAAACTGGGCCTGAGTTCATGTATCTGGACCTGAATGCCCATTCTGATGCTTCACGCTTTAGAACCACCCCCATCTGGAAACCCAGACTCATTTTCCCTGCTCTCGCTCTCTCTCTCGCTCGCTCGCTCTCTCTCTCTCTCCCTCTCTCTCGCTCTCGCTCTCGCTCTCGCTCTCTCTCTCTCTCTAACAGGGCACAGTACATATGTCTAACCCTGCTCAGAGCAGCATGAAATTCTACTTGGTTTTCTCTTTCCACGGGGAGACTGCTTTTTTTCCCATCTTTCTACCTCCCTGGGGGAATGTGGAAGAAGGAAGTTTCATCATTTCTCACAATTGTTTTTTCAGTCCTTATATTACTGGAGGCTTTAGGTAGTCGCCCAGCTTCTCTCTTTATGGAGCCTAAGATACTGTCTAAGTGGATCAATAGGAGGTGAAAAACACTATTTTCAAAAAGCATACAAAGTAACATTGTCTAGGCCCAACAAAATTCTGAAGGACAGACAGCAAACCACATCTGCAATTTGTTTACGATAGTAGAATTTTAGCTATTTCTGATAGCTTTCTGTTGTTCAAATCCAGCTGAAAAGGAAGAGAATGGTATTGTTATTCCAAACTGTAAAGAACTCTAAGGCGTTATTGTAGAACTTTGCCTCCTGGTGTGAAAAGCGATTTAAGTAATTCTAGCTATTTTTTCAGGTTCTAGCTTCACAGAAAATAAATGCTCCTTTTGAACTCTGTGCTGCAAAAAAAATAGGAGTAAAATACTCAAGAGTATATCATTTAGCAATATTTTTAATGTAAATTTTCTGTTTTAATGCAGTATGACTACTGACTTAAATCGCTGCCATGTGCTGCGTAGTGTCACCCACTCAGAAAAATCTTCCAGAACCATTTGCTTTGCACCAAGCCAAAATATGAAGAAAACAGCCAAAATCTTAACTCACATTAAAGAAAATAACTTTCGAAAATAGTAATTATTTTGTGTTGCTTATTTTTGTTATTTCAAGGTACCTTGGTCATGTTGCATTGATTGTTATTTATACAAATATGTCAGAATGCTTTGTAGCTAAAGTGCTAGGAGCACAAAGCTGATACACACTGAACTGCAGCTATATTAGCCAGCCTGGTGTTTTTAGGATAATTTTAACTCACTTTTTTGGGTTGTTATTTTATAATTTAGTAGAACTATTTAGTAGAACTATAATTTGAGTAGAACTATTTAGTAGTCTTAATTCTTCTTTTACAACTCAAACTCCTTTTAGACCCTTTGATCGTCTCTCCTAGCAGTTTCGCCACCTGTTTATTGCCAGCTGATGTATCCTTCTGTCTCTCCACTGAGTGAATTGACGTTTATGTTTGTCGGGTGTTAACAGTAGAGAGCTTCTGAACAGCTTGTCTATCCTAGTTCTGAATCGGGTAGACTCTGTTGTGGCATCTTCCCTTTAAAAAGGCTTTTCTCTCTCCTACAGATGAGCCTGGTTGCTCTCCGTATGCCCAAACTCCTCAGTGCAAACCAGGACCCTGCTGCTGGGACACCACAGACACATTCCTCCTACTCCTCTCAGGATGGAGAAAACTGATTTAAGTCTAGCAGTCTGCCCAGATCAATGCAAATCTTTCCCTTTCAGCAAATCCAGCAGCCTTCCTTTTAGGTCATGTTTTTGTGACATGATGGAAAGCTTTTTGCTCCTTCATCAAAAAGTCCCGACCCGGAGTCCTTTAACAACTCCAACTTATAACCCAGACTTTGCATTTGTAATTAGGAATTCTGAAATGTATTTTTCTTGCTAGTGTTTTCCGAACTGGCTTTGCCACCTTTGTTTTGGGAAGAGGAGTCCCTGCTCTAGAGATAACCTTCTCAGGGACGGGTGTGTGTAATTGCCTTGTTTCTGATCACCAGTCAGAACGTGTTACAGCTTTAGTGTCTCCTCTTTAAACTGAAATTGCCAATGGCACGACACGTGACGGCAAGGTGAGGGGACAAAAAGCCCCTCATTTCATGGCTGTGTGACTGTTCCCAATCCATTTTCTAGTTTTCAGGCAGGCAAATATTAAGTGGAAAAGCCTGAATACACGCTAGACTGAGCATTCATGTCGGAGAGAGCAGTCCATGTTCAGAGCAGATTACCAACACATTCGGGGCTGTGTTCTGTTCTTCTCTGTCCTACTGGGAGAAGGGCAATAAGTCATTTCCATGCACCACATTGAGTGCCTCCCAAAACAGAGGGAACATCACCTCCCCATCTTGCCAGGCATCTATTTCAGAGCTATGAGTCTCAGGCAAAGGAGAAATGTTGCAGAGGGCAATGCCCACACTGGATTTCTTCACTTGTGATGACAAGAGCTTGATTTTCAGATTTTCATCTGATGGTTTTCACCACTAAGTGGGAACATCTTTTCTATCCTGTATTTTGATTTTTTTACCATTGCCCAGTCTCCTCGGAAGCTGGAGACAAAACAGCTACTGAGCTATGAAAATGGAAAATATTTTTTAGTACGCTTCAATGACAATTTCCTCATCTGTGTCACATTCATAGCAGAGTGTAACCATTTATTGTCAAAGACTACCTATTTAGGAGAAAAATACATTGGTTTATTTCTGGGTTTATCTGTGTGGAGTTGATTTTACACCAAGGGCAGAGGGAGCTGTGTGGATACCGAGACTCAGGGCATCAAATCCTGCAGCAATGTTTAATTGGAACGGTGTGCCTGTTTTTTTGAAACTGAAGATGAGCTACCCAATTAAACTTTCAAACACCACAAGACTTATCAGCATGTCTAGGAGCAAAAAGAACACCGTCCCAGCCCTCGCTGTTACGAAAGTGAGACGGAAGGTCAGTTCAGAGGAGCTGTCCAAAGGAGCGTTCAGTGATGCAGCAACAAGATGGGGTATCTTTTCGGTTAAAATATAAGAAAAGAGTTTCTGATTTTGTTACAATGCCCAAATCCGGACTGTTCGGTGGACTTAGTGCGATGCAATTTGCCTGCAATAAGATCGTAAATGCTGTCATTAATCTATGGCTCCAAATACCTTTTATCATGTTTCTCCATTCTTGCATCCCTTCCAGCCCCCTTTTCCAGGAGTTTCCTCAGCCAGCTTCAGTGTGGGAATGGCCAGTGAAATATTGGTGCAATTTCTTAGAAAAAAAAAAGAAAAATAAACACTGGAATGTGTCCTTGCACTTCTCTAGTTACAGGAGCAATCAGGCAATGAAGTAACATAGCACAGATAATTGTTTTGAGCATCTTTGAAACTCTCCACGATACATTTAGTTTGGAACCATTAAAGTGCCATTACATGCTAAATACTTTCTGATACCTGAAAGCACAGAGAATTGTGCATTAAGACTCAACAATCATCTTATGCAATAGGCAATTATCTTCCCAGTATTTTGATTTTTAATCTCAAATCATTTCCCATAATGACATTTCTTTCGTTGTCCCAATAATAACTGTCCGCTAAATTTAGAAAGAATTATACATCCTGGGTGTACTGCTAACCACTACTGCAGATTCACACAAGCAGGAGGAAGCTTAAACAAGCCGTACTGACCTTTAGCTGTCATCCTATATAAGACTTATCTATCCCAGGGTTACCAAACCACTGTACATATGCTGAACTAGAAGACAGCTCTAGCTACTTGTCCATGAAGAGAATTAAAAAGTCTCCAGGAACCTACGAGTGAGCTGCCTACACCTCGGATCTGCATCCCCTGACTTAGCTAGGATGAAGAGTAGTGGAGTCTTGTGCCAGTCTAAATAGTAAGGTGGGGCTGGAGAGTGTTTTGTTCGATTTACCACAACTGCTGGTGTGATTTTACTGTCATTTTTTATTTCTTTTGTATCATCTAACCTATTGTTAACAACCCATTGAGATCTGACTTAAAATAATTGTCTTCACAGATAAATATAGCTTCTGAAATCCTTTTATTGCTTTAAAATAGAGCACACATTTCATGGTGTATGTATCACTAAAAATAAGCAATCTGGGAGTAAACTGAGAGTAACTGAGAAATCAAAGCAGCTTTTACACTGAGTCATAGAATCATGGAGTGGTTTGGGTTGAAAGGGACCTTAAGATCATCTCGTTCCAGCCCCTTGCCATGGGTAGAAGTCAGCTGAAGAAGTCAACTGAATCCAAACGAGGAGGAGGAGGAGGAGGAGGATGCACTTGTATTGGTCGCACACCGCTCATGCTCCAGCCAGAGCTGCAGAAGCAGCTCCCATCATTTAAAATTATTAGGATGTGAAACACAAGCACATAGAAAATTTTATTAGATTTGCCTTTGTGCGTGTCCTCTCCCTGTGAAAACCATCAATGCACAGTTCTGTGACAGAATGTCAGCGCAGATATGTTGGAGAAGAGCAAATGCAGCGGCGCTGGTGCGGAAGATATTATTTCAGCCCAAGGAAAATTACACATCTTCATTCCAGCTGACAACCGACACAATGCCATGCTTGAAACATAAATGATACACTGTTTAGCTGGAAAAGCCATTAGGCATGTGATGGAGAGTGGAAGTGAGCTAACCGCCTTCCCAGAAAAAATAGTGCATTGCATTTTACATAAGCAACTTGACAGGTTTTTAAAAATCGACTTCCAGATTTTGCTTTAAAAAAAAAAAAATCTCTATATTTTTTTTTAAAAAAAAAAAAAAAAAAAAAAAAAATCAGTAGGAAGAATGGAGACCTCCACTCTGTGCAGCTTGCCCTTCTTCCCACTGGTACACCTCCAAAGTGGGAAGCATGCTGATGGATCTGCCCAAGAAAAGGCATTTCCAGACATTTCTCGGCAGCCTGAGAAGCCTTCCATATTCCAGCACTTTGCTCGCTGCTCGTCCAGCTTTTATCCAAATCTTTGTTGCTCCTAATCCTTTACGAGGGCATGTAGCAAAAACCTTAGAAAATCAAGGTACATTTCAGCTTTTATCAGGAATGTAAAAAAATAATTACAGGATGCAGGAGACAAGGCCAGTCTTATGTTGCTCTCATGTTTTGCCCTCTTCTGCCATCTTGTTATTTTAAATTAGAGTCATAGAAAATACATTTGGGAGGACTCGCCCTAAGGCAAAATCAATCTATACTAATTCTGGCCGATATTTGCCTCATCACCCTGAGTGTTTTTCAAGACCTGCAGTGATGGCAATTCCATGTGCTCTCTAGACCTCTTATTCTTTAAAAATAGAAATTGTTACCTAACGTCTACTTGAAATGTAAGCCTACTATTTTCTGTCCTCTGAAGCGGATGCAGAAAGAATTACTGCACAGAGAAAGTGCGGGTCAAAGCAGGGTGATGGAGACGCATCGGACTGTCCACCCACCCGGTCCTATTGATGTGGCGGAGACAAACCGGTCTCAAAAGGGCTTGGGGGAGGACTAAAACTCCGATTCCCCCAAAAAACAACACAGCCTCCTTCCTTAGTCTCTCAGGATCCCCCTGGGGTGTGCAGCAGCCAGGTTAGGGGTGTCGGGGTGGTTAGGCACAGCTTTAGCACCACAGCACAGTGTGTTGTGCTTCACATTGGAAAGCAGGGAAAACTTGTATTCAGCAGCAGATTGTGGAACAAAGAGTTTACCAAAGAAAATAAAAAATACAAAAGTTCATGCCCGACATAATGAACTGCCTTTTATATTAAATTTCATTCGCCTTGAAAGCAATTTCAAGTCAGAAATAAGTGGGTACAAGGCGGAACTTGTTTGCGTGTTTTCAATGCCAAGATTTCTCCCATAAAGCCAAGGAACTGAAGGTGATCTGTCTGATTTCAAGTAGGTTGGCTGTAGCTACCGTACATTAAAATATTCATCTTTATCCACTAATTGCTATGTGGGAGTTATTCACAGACTGAAAGAACCTTTTGTATTTTGTACCGTACATACCAGTTCTAAGACATCACTTCATTATATTATTTTACTCCTCTGTCATGGGTACAGGTTAGTGTTCCACTACATTGACAATCATTCAAAAATCTTCACTTGAATGATACAGAGAAGGGCATTCGAAACAGAAACTAGGATTCAGTTGAGCAGGCAAGTTACAATTCAAACGCATTTGCTGAAAGAAAGCCTCTCCTCAGCAGGTGAGGAAAGTTAAGTCTCTCTTGCGATCTTGAAACGGAGCTTACGTCATGCTGTATTCACAGCAAAGCAACACTAAACGGAAAGCTTCCTTATTTTCAGCTCCAATGATAGCAAGGTTTTATCTGCTATTGTTCTGTTTGGGTTTAGTTTTGGAGTTTTTTTCAGGAGAGATAATCTGAAACCGATATCATACATACGGATACCCCCTGAAGGTAGGAATTTCAGTTTTTATTGTTTCCACATTCCATTTGAAGGTACGGGGCAACATTTTCAAACGTTTAGACACGCATCTACATCTCTTTAGGGATCTAAGTTGAAGTCATCGGTGACAGCACGTCTGAAAATAAAAACATACAACTGAGAAGAACATCTTGGAAATCTGAGTCCAATTTCTTCGTGTATGAGTTGGTCAAAGTCCATTTCAGAAAAGTAAGAAAAGATACTGATCGAGGATCCTAGATATCCACGCCTGAGACAGTCAGCCAACAGGCTCAAAAATATCACTTGTAACTCAATATTACGCGTATTAGATTCTGAGATAAGATAAAGATGAAGAACGAAACAGAGGGATATCAGGACAGTGGAAAAGGAAAAAAAAGGAGGACGGACTATGAACACGGCTCCGGATGAGGAGCATTTCCAGTCTCTGTTTAACATGAGGACTAATCTCGGAAACAGAGTGGGACCAAATCCTTTTGTGGTCAGTGCTGCTACTCTTAATGAAGCCTGAAGTTGAGCCATGGGATGTTTTAGCTCTATAATTGTGTCCAGAGTGATAACTGTACATTAGAAGTAATTCTTTAGAACTACGTTTGTTTCTACATGCCTCAAAAAACCCCCACCATTAGATAAGCAGAGGAAAACAAATTCAGTATCAGTGTAAAAATCCTCCTTTATGTGGATAGTGCAACCCTGTATCCACGGATAGTATTCTTCATGAACGAGGATGGTTGGTCTCACCGTCTTCTGGAGATATGGCACCAGGGTTGCAATGGACTTCAACTGTGGGAAAGACTTGGGAATATTTTTGCATTATAATAACTTGGTTTAATGTATTTAGAAAGAACCTGCCTATGCAGTTTTAATGTCTTTGGGGAAATAACAGAAATCAGCATTTTTCCAAAAACAACCAGGAATGCTTAGTGCTATTCCTTTTTCAGAATACGGCTCTGCAACAATTTCGCCATCTTGGAAGGCAAAACCTTCCTGCTGGGATTTTTCCGGTTTAAAAAGGCTCACAGCACGTCCCGTTTAGCTTTCTCTAATCCCCAAGATCTTCGCTCTTTTGGGAATGCAATTCCAGTTAGAGAGCACCACAGTCTATCTCAAGACTACGGTGCTCCCTAACTGGGAATAGGCCCCACGTGAGTGGCAGTCAGCCGGCGGAGAGTAGAATACTCCTTAGATGCCTAAGGTGGCAGCTGAGCAGGGAGTTCCTGTCCTTTTGGACAAGAGCCATCCCAGGATTTTTAGAGCTTTCTTATTTTCCCTAGTACAGCAAAAGCCTTCTGTAATGTTGCCATTAACCCCTAAACGGAAGCCTGGCACAGACAAAGCAGTGAAAGGTTTCCTGTTTATTTCCATTAATTAGGATTTGACTGTCACCATACGGAATTTATTATGGTGTGTGTATCTATTATAGTCTATGCACTGCACGCAGTTTTTCTTACCAGTCCTAAAATTTGTATCTGGAGAAGTCCTGGGAAGGAAATCTGCATCGAAAGTTGAACTTGTTCCATTAGAATGTAGACTCCGCAAAGCCTGGGATGGTGACCTGGGGTTTAAATGCTTTGGTGTAGATCCAGCAGTTGCACCTGACCCACTCCAGTCTGAAATCAGAGAACAGAAGGCGCAGAAATAAAATTCTGTACAGGTGCCACATCTCAAACTACCCGAGAGCAGACGGGGAACGGTCTGTGCTTGCTTCCTGTGCCATCATTGTGCCATTCTTATTCCTGCCCGGAGGCCGGGGGTCTCTGTGCCACACAGTGCACAATTCCCGAAGTTAATTTTTACATTAGCTCCATCGCACTTGCGCAGGTGGGGCTGGATACCATCAATTCAGTCTTCTATTTCCCCTTGAGGACTCAGTCTAGTAATACTAATTTGATAAGGTCACAAAGAAGGCCAGAGTCACGCAAAGGGTAGGAATTGCAGCCTCGTCCTTATTGTGTCATACAACACTGAGCTGGCTCCTGCTCAAGGTAGAACACTCTGTGTGCTACTGAGAGCACTTGTGCTGAATTCCTCCTCTGCAAATGGAAAGCTGCCTCCTCCTCGGCAGCAGAGGGTGCACGGGATCCTGTGCACAAGACACAGGTGTTAATACAGGATTTTTAGTCCAGTTTCCTGAAAACCAACCGGTTAAGCTTCTCCTTTGTTATACCCATTTATAACATCAACTCATTTTGATAGACACACAGAGTTATTCAATTCTTCCACATTTCTGTAAAAAATCAACATCACTGGGAGTAGCTCACAATAAGCCACGGCACGTGCTATTTCTTGCCGAGCTGGCAAATAGAAGAATCTCAGAATAATTTAGATTGGAAGGGAACTTTTGGAGGTCTTCACTCCAACCTCCCGCCCAGAGCTGGATCAAGTTGGTCTGGCATCTGTCCAGCTGAATTTTGACTCTCCAAGGAGAGGGACTCCCCACACCTTCTCTCCGGGCCACTGCCACCCAACTACCCCACGCTGAGAAAAAAAAGTGTTTCCTCATAAATAACGTGAATTTCCATCACTGCGGCTCGTGTCTGTTGCCTCTTGTCTTCTTGCCGTGCACCTCTGAAAATCCGTCTCTTTTCTGTAACTACCGCTCAGATAGCCAAAGACAGCAAGACATCTCCCTTCTCCTTCCCAGGCTGGGCAAATCCAGCTCCTGCACATAAAAAATAGCAACTAGTATGCCCAGTATTCTGCATAAGTTTCAGAATCTCAGCTTTATGAAGGCTGGAAAGCCACCAAAAACATGGCTCACATAAGGGAACGCTGAATGGCATGTGAGAACAGAATTAAGAGACCGAGCTGAAATAGGTTTTGGAAATCTGCAGTTTTTACTGCATGCTGTCACCCTGTCATCATACCACACGAGCAGTTAATGCAAGACGATAAAGACGTATTAAAAAACAACTATCCAATGCAATGCGGAAGGGCTGTTGAAAGGAGCCTTATTTCCTAACGCAGAACAAATGTGACCCCAGTAGCAGACGAAGATTTATGAGTCAACTATACAAACCCCTTCAGCGCTTACCAGAATAATTACTCAGACAAAATCCTCCCCAGCAGAAGTGTACTCGGCACTGCTTCACCACTTCATCCTTCATTAGGCACCGAAACACAAAGATAAAGAACCCAAAAGAAGAAAGGAGAGATTCACGGGTTTTCACACGTATTCTCCAACCTGCTGCCCCTTTCCTAAACTTTTGTCACGCCACTGATACCGGTGTGTTCTGTGCGGGCAAAGTGCCCCTGGCCCAGCATCAGGATCTTTAAGGTCTCTTCCAACCCAAGCCACGCTATGATTTAATAATTATGTTGGCCCAGAGTTGCACTGACTTCTTTGTGCGTACGAAAGGGTGATAGGAAAAGTTTTCTGCAGATTTGGTTTACGAATAATCTGCAAGTCGACGTGGAATCTATCAGCCGCTTTTATGCCCAGATGAAAAGGATCGTGCCGTCTCCCGACAAGGCGCGTTTATCGGGACCCGTGTTTCCAAGGCACGAATTCATGTCTTTAACAGTCTACGTGTCACAGCAATACTATCTAAACCACACTCATCCCACTGCCACAGAGCTTTCCTTTTAAAACAGCTAAAGCCCGTAATACAAAAGCTGTATCGGTTCTCCTCTTCTCCCGTGCTTGAGTTACATGATATTACAGATTTATTTCTATTTCACATCCCTAAACCATTGTGTTTATAGCACTACTCCATTCAGAAATTACCTTGCAAGGTGTTAAAAATGCTGAAGAGATACAAGAAAAATATCCTCACTGCTCCCCAAGCAAAAAAGGCGAAGCCCCAAGTTAAGCCCAAAAGAAACATCAGGCTGTTTTTTATGGATGTTATGGAAATTCGGTAACTTTAAGACATCGATATTTCTGCCAAATTCAGATAAACCTGACGATTGTTTCACAACTTAATAATGTATAAACACAAAGACACACTGCCTTAGGAAAACCAAGCTGAATACGACTTAATTAGGGGTCTAAATAATAGCATACCACTGGTTAGCTTTTCCTTAGACATAAATTAGCGAATTTTACTTCTTTTTTTCTTTACGTCTTTTTGTTAAAGATGGGGAACAATTTTCCCTCTGAAGTGTCATGGGTGTGTGTTGCCTCTCTGACAGGAGAAAATTCAAATATTCTAGGTAATCGTCACCAACAAGTGATCAGATTGTGCTAAACAAGAAGCAGGTGAAAAAATGGAAGCATTCTCTGCTACAAAAGCATTTTAAAAAAGGATGAAAGAATGCAGTGTTTTCCCACTGGTAAAGAGAGGAGGTTGAGATGATTTAAATAAAACTACTTGAAATTATGATGAGACAGTGATGTGCATTGACATTTAAAAAAAAATCAGAAAGAAATGTGCAAAATACTGGAGCAATAATTGTGCCTTTAGATTTTACCAGAAACCCAGAACATGCAAAAGCATATCCAAATATCCCATTAGAGTGGGTTAATGCAAAGAAAGAAATCCACAGAAAATAAAAATGGAGTTGACTGGCAGAAGCCCTCCCTGACCTCAAGCCCAGTTCACCGATGTGAAAACTACTCCATGTAGTAGCCATGCATTCAAAATGTTCCTATGAACCAGAACCACTACATGGAGAGTGTAAAGATGGGGGACAAGAGACGAAAGTGAGTTGTTTCTGGTTATTTCTTGTATTTTTCAGATACTCTGGTGACCATCAAAAAGCTTAAAGTATTATACTCACAAATTGCTGTAAGGATGGCTCTCAGTGAGTGACCCATTGCCATAGAAGTCTTTATTTATAACGAGCACAAGAGCAATTACAATAGCTGGTATTCCTAATGCAGAAAGCAAAAGAAACATAAATAGTTTGATTCAAAAGAAAAAATTGAGAATATGGAAAGATGTCAGATAATCTTTGATACGTCATTACAGCAGACGTGTGCATCTTCGGATCAAACTCTACCCCCAAAGCTCCTTCTGAAACAAGTGTAATTAAACGTGTAGCACGGCAGGTGTAATCTCCGTATTTATGAAAATTACAAATGAGTAGGCAAAAAAATATCTGTGTTTGCAAAATGTTTGTAAGTCTTCAAACATCTCCGGAAGGGATCCAATCTGGTAAAATAAAACCAACTGATTATTACAAAAGCTGAGCGTCGAAGGATAAGCAGACCACAAAACGTTGTTTCAAAGGCTCATAGAGGCAGACATTTCCCAGGCAGTGCTTTATCAGTCTTCCCTTCCACACGTTTCCCAGATTTTTTTCAGTTCTGGCTTTTCTGTAGAGAACAGCTACTGCCAACAGCACCATCGAGGATGGCTGTCCCAGAGAACAATTGTGTGGGACATCAGATCTGAGGATAGGGATGATAATACGCTGCACACTACCCAAGAGCAAAAAAAAAAACCCCTTAAAACAGCATCTAACGGTGACCCAAATAACACAGCCCAAACGCTGCTCTAGGTCAGTGCCTCTGATAACACCTTTTCTAACAGGTGAACCCGAATTCTGGGTTCTTTTTGGTATGTTTCTCCCAAACAAGTCTCTGATACTCATCAAGGGAAGTCCTTGGGAGACCAATGAACGAAAGCCAAGTCCACCCTGCGCATGGGAATCGGGAAGAGAATGCCAGAAATGGACACGAGGCCTGGAGAAGGAGTTAAAATCACCTCTGAGCATACCCACACGGGGGTGAAGGTTGTGGGCAGCATTAGTGCCTCAGTCACACCCACTGATGTGAGGTACCGTGATAAATCATCCTGTAAAGAGAAGAGGGGTAGGAAAGCAGTGCCTTACACCCACTTTCAGTTGCACGTGACTGTGCAGGGACCGATAAGCACTCTCTGCTAACGTCTCCTCGGACAGAAGAAATTTAAGCTGAACAGCCTGGGGGAAGAGATCCATCCTTTACAGCGCAGGGTGTGCATCGCATTTCTGCTAGCTCAGTGTCTTCGCTTACTTCTGTAAATATGTCCCAATCTTAGAGAAGCTGACAAGCACAGAAGTGGAGAGGAAATCAGTCTACTTACCCCAGCCAGCAATGCAGCATTTCAGGATATACTTTGGGACATAAACATTGAAAACTTTGACACGAGCCAAATAAAAGGGAACAGACTCCAGGCACATCCACGTGAATGCTGCAAGAAGGAAACAGTGGAGGAGCATGGCCACGGTGATGCCTAGGCCTGGCCGGTTGAACGAGGTCAGCCAGGAATCGGTGAGGAAGACCATGTTCAGCATCAGCAGCGCAGCACAAAGCCCGAGCAGGATTTTTGAGGGGTTGTCTCTCCGCACCTTCCTAAAAAGAAGGGGAAAGTCCACGAGGTTATCCCTGCATTGTCCAATTTACAGCCTGTACACAATAATATTCCAGATTCTTGATGTAATATCTCACCCGTGTCCAGCAGCAAATTTTCGAAATGACAGAATTTTTTACTCTTTACAGACATTTTAGTGAGAGAGTGGTGAGGCCCTGGCACAGGGTGCTCAGAGAAGCTGCGGCTGCCCCATCCCTGGAAGCGTTCAAGGCCAGGTTGGACGGGGCTCAGAGCAATGTGGTCCAGCGGACAGTGTCCCTGCCAATGGCAGGGTGTCGGAACTAGAGGACCTTTTAGATCCCTTCCGACCCAAACCATTCAATGATTTTGTGAAATTCAGGAACATAAAAATTGCTAGACAGTTCAGACGGGTGCTTGTATTGAAGTATGAGTATTCAAATCTCTCTAATTTCATAAAAGTCAGACGTCAAAATAAAGCAATATTTATACTGTCAGCTCTCAGTCTTCTCTCTTATGCATCACAGCATCAAATATTAGCAAACATTCTGATAATTGCTGCAAATTCATTATTGCCAAAATATTAAAATCAGCGTAAGAAAAAGGATCAGACTTACTCAAAGGTTAGGTACATCACGAGCGTCATTCCTAAAAAAAGGGAAGAAGCACCACATCCTGCATAGCTTATCAGAGTTAATATACGATCACGCGTGACGCCTATTTCTGTCCGGGCCAAGTCCTGTGTTACAAGATAAAGAAACACAGTTGTTTGCCAAGACAGATTTAGAAAATTCCTTTCCACATTTTCACATTGTGAAATTCTTGTTCTGCTTACTGCTGCTTTTGGAGATTTTCCATTAATATTTTTATGTGTTTCTTATTATATAGTCCCACAGAATATCCAAACTAGTAAATGGTAAATTAACCAGCAGTATTTAAAGTATCCAGCAATAAGATGTGACGCTAGGAAAGCTGTTCTTCAGAACCCACAAATTCAACACGGATTCCAGGATCTTACCAAAATTATTCCGCTGGGAGCTCGCTTTGTAGTAGAAACTACTTTGTTTCAGTGGCAGCTGCCACGCTCGGGAACTGCACAATCTCGCTAAATGTCTTGGAGCGTGGTAGATCCTCCTCCCCGTCCAGAAAGCACCACTGCAAAATCAGACAGGAGGCTGCACCCTGCTTCTCCGCAGCTGCTGCCAGGAGGAGTATTGAGAGGATTTTGTTGTTCCCTGACACAGCTTCTCTTCTATTTCGTGAAACTTTGAACCTCAGACTAGCAACCTACATCTCTGATGTCCCACGGACGACGCTGTCGAAGACCTGCAGCTGTGCCGATTACCAAAGCTGCAGTGAGAGGTGCGATCTGAAAATCAGACCGAATTCTCCTTGCTTGAATGGAAACTTGAGCGAGCGTCTGAAATCTGAACCATCTCAATTCCTTTCCGTAAAGCCACAGGTTTACTCCCAAGAGGGCTTTGGCCTCCAGAGCAGGGTCATGCTGACCTCTAGGGGAAGCATCCAAAGGCAAAGGTGGGGCCTGACCGCATCCTGTGGGCTGTGTCCTACTGGGAATAGACAATTTCATCTACTTAGTTTGCTTAGAACTCGCCTGTTTCTTTGCCTTTGTTGCAGCCCATTCTCAGGCAGTCATCCCAGCTTTTGACATTTTGCCTTTAGAGGCAGATTTCTCCGTATTACAGAGAAATAAGAGGCGATAGATAATGACATCTCCCATATTTATACTAAACTTCGCTTTCTGATGGAGCATAGGTAAAACTTCCAAAAAGACGTAATGTCATTAGCTGCCGCCGGCAGTTAATAAATTTAACACAGTACTTGTAAATACAGTAAATAACACATTAAGGTTGATTAAGTTACACTGCAAAGAAGCACAAACTACATCTGTAAAACAAAAGTGCCTTGAAGCAAGTGACATTTAAAGGACTTTACACCATTAAATTATTATAACTGCTTTCCTTGTTATTGCTGATATTGGCAGAATTGCAGCTATCCAAGGGCTTGTATAGATGTGAATCTCCCATCTCTTCTCCAAAACTAGTGGTGACTGTTTAGCGCCACGAGACTTTCGGGGAGATGATTCATAGAGTACTCACCAGCGGGACTCCAAAATGGGTAAGATGGTTACAAAAACAGATTGTATAATTCGTATCTGTATATTCTATTTCACGCCCCGATGTATTCCAACCGCCCAGTCCATCTGTGTAATAGAGAAAAAGGATTTTTAAGCAGAGTTAGTCATGCTCCATCATTTATAGCTCTGCAGCACGCAGGGCGTGTGAAGATGAGCTCAAGTTAGTACAGATTGCAGGGTCATTTAGCAGCACACAAGTGAGATTTCACACCGAAACACATCTTCTGTAGTTGCCTGAGAACCTCAAAATTTGGATGAAAGCTTCTGGGGGAATGAAGAAATATTTAAAGTCGTTTACATGTCTGCACACATAGAAAGAAAGAAAGAAGATAAAGAACCCAGTGCTGGGCTAGATTGTGCTGGAGGATGTGACAACAGAAGAAAAGAAACACGTACAGGGCAGAGGATTTGTTTAGGCAGAGTGCAGCACTGAAACAGCCAGATCTTCCCTGGTAAGACTGAACGTTATGACCCTATTTATGTGGCGCGCGTCACACGTTCAGAAGCTAAGCTTCTAATTAAAAAAAAAAAAAATCATTTCTACTCCTAATAATTGCAGAGGAAACCTCTCCCACATGCTCTGAGTTAACCCAATTCACAGTTATCTTTCTCTGTCTGCTGATTGTCTGAGCCATTTTAAAGACCTGACCCCAGCAAAGCCCCCACTGTATTCCCCGAAGTCACGGTAAGAATTCATCCGACATTTCATTGCGTTTCTGCCTTTTTCTTAGGCGAAGTCTTCTTATTCACGTAGATGCAGCACTGCACAATGCCACATCCATAGCCCTGGGGAAAACACTGAGTACTGAGGTGTTGACATTAACACAAAGTAGCAGCACAAACTCGAGTTCCAAGCCGCAACGTCAAGAAGCCAAAGCCTCCGCGATGCTGGGGACAGAGCCAGCTCGGCAAGTACCACTTACCGTTATTCCCAAAGTCCCAAAAGACGCAGTGCACTGCTCCAACGCCCTGGAAGCGGAGGAAAGGACGCTGTGACATTTACTCAGGACATCTGCACTCCATCTGCACTCACAGATGGCGTATCTCACCTCTAATCGGGGTGTATAACCAAGGCACTCGGATTTGATTTCCCCTGCACCGCTCGGCAGCAAAGCCCACTCGTGTCTGTGATTATTTGCGTGGCAGTGCTGCAGGAGGTCTGTGGGTGAGCGGAGATGCCACGAGGTCAGGGGCAGCCAGACACTCGGGCTTGGGGAGCCAGCCGGGATACTTACGATCTCACCCACGGCACTAAACCAGCAGAGTCCCACTTTTCGCCTTCCCCTTTACCAAGGGAAATCCTGTGAGTCAGTGATTTTCCCAGTTTTAACTGTATCTTTTGACACCTCGTAGTCTTTTAAGGACAGCAGCAAATCTGACAAATCGTTCACCTTAGACCAATTCCCGTGCCTAATCTCATCGCGTTCATGTGGTGCCTGAGATGTCACACCAAATTACTGGTGAAATTTGAAAGTTATGACTAAGACCTGGAACAACGACCTGAGATTTTATACATTTGAAAAAAAAAAAAGCCCTACAAGAGACCTTTATTTTAGAAGTTCAGCAATTCCCCTCTCTGAAACCAGGCAGGGAAGACAAGTGAGAGCTGAACAGATGTAAATGGATATTCAATGCAACGATTTCTCTTGGGGACATTCTAGTTCATTACTCATAATGCTGCAGCCAACTTTTCCAAGGCACAGATTAATTTACTTTTATTATCATCACTAATAAAGTTTAATAATGCACAGAGTTTACAGGAAGCCAGCCTAACAGATAAGCTGTTAAGATGTGTGATTTGTAGACTGTCAAATATAATTAGGCACAGAGCCAAAGATGTAGGTTTGGATGATAACTCATTAAATATTTAATTAAGATAATTTTAAAAGGTCAAGGAAAAATCTGAAAGGCGCCAGATGGCCTGGTGGAGTAAAAATGACAGAAGAGATGGGATATCTAGGTGAAATTTCTGGGTATATATTTGCTGAATGGAAAGAGCATTTTGCCATAAAAGCAGCAATTACAAGTCCTCATTAACTTGAGCTTTAACCAAGTTCATCTTATTGAATAATTTCTTTTCTGCCTTGGCTTTGTAATACACTCATGTGGAGGCTGGACCTTAAACATTGGCAGCACAAAAATGCTAAGGAGGAATTCAATCAACAAGTTCGACCCATGCCCATTTAAAAATAAAACAGAGACTTTAACTTTTTGAAACGGCATTTTGAAACAAAACAAAGCAATTTGATTTCGAAAACATCTTTGCACGGTTTTGGGTTTTTTTTTAAAGTTTCTCCCTTTTGGTGACTCAACCTATTTTCCAAATTCAGATCAAGGATAAATCATTTCAGTCCCATCCAAAACCCACTGTTTTCTGGCAAGTAAACTATTCCTTGAAAAAAAATTGTCTAGATCAGAACAAGGAAACAATAAGAACGTCCCTTGCTGCTAAGCATGGATTTAGAGTGGAGACACAAGCTTTAGTGACCTGCAGAAGTTATTAAACACTGAGATCCGTGCGGTCAGTCAATGTTCGGGTCCGTGTATCACGGAGAGGTCAGGCAGCAAAGCGTTTTAAGTTTATTCGCCTTGTTCCCATTTTATTGAAAGGGTAAGCGAAGTCAGCTTTGCCTCATCCCGTCCCTAATGATGTGAACACGTCCTACCCTGTTCTGGTCTATCTGGCGGAGAGTGACAGTCACGGGCTCGTTAAGGGTCTGAATTGACGCATTTTCGACGCTGGCACTCACGACGTAAGTGTTCAACCTCTCCCTCGTTAAACCGTCATCCTGCAGGGGAAAAACACACACATGCAAAATGAATCCAAGCTCTTCCCTGCTCTCATTTTTTTTAAACCGTATTCCTTGGAAATGGTGATCAGCTAAACTCCATGGGACGCCTGATGTAATTTAGCTACTTGTTACGTCATTAAAAAACGTAGTTAGCGGCAGCTCGGGGACAGTCTCCACATCAGCTGAAGCAGAACCCAGTTTCAGGTGCACCAGCTGGGTTGAGAAAGCTGTGTAATTGTTTCAGCACATTTAAACATTTGGTTGTACATCATTAAGCTCATTAGACAGGAGACACAACCGTGAACGCTCCTTCGTCGTGCAAAGCATTGTTTAGCACACCGTACGAGCCATCGTTTCAAAGAAATCTCTCCCTTTCTAAATTATACCCACTCCTCCTCTAGTAAGTACTAGAACAGTCGTAAGTCCCGCACGTCATGCTGCTAAATTATTTCAACGGAGACATAAGCCTTGAACGAATTCTCATTTGTACTGACTCATCTGCAGCCCAGACTGAACCAGCACCCCAGGAGAGGGTATGCATCGCGTCCAGACTTGTAGGTCTCCGGCCAGCGTGCTTCAGGGACCCCCGTACCGGCTGAAGGGAAAGTGCCAGAACAAGAACAAGTGCCGCTCTGGGGCAGAACACGAGGAAAGCGGGCTCCTGTAGGGATAAACCGTGTGTGCACAAACCAGGACACCATCAGACACTCTCTGGGCTGGGGATCCCCAGAGCCCGCTGGCAGCACCATCCGTGTGATTAATCCTGAGCGGGATTACTGTACCTGTCGGGAGAAAAAGACGAGCAGCAGCCATCAAGATGCAAAGAACAGCAGAGTGCTGTTCAGGGCCACACAGAAACCTCTTCATTTTCTAGGCACGTTCTGAAAGAGAGATGCTGGTGAGCACCCCCTGCCCACTCACTTGGCTGAGAAATTCACACTGCTCCTGCAATCTGCTGGAACGGCATTGACAGCACAGGAGCCCAGAAGTCCTCGCTCCCTGTGACCGGGCTGAGTCACTAGATCAGTCATCTCCGTAAAGGTCGCAGCTACGCAAACCCTCCGGATTCTGCTGGTTTCTAAAAGAGATGAAGTTTATACAACGACACAACTGTACCCGTTTTGTTCACGTGTCACAACTCTGCGAACCTGTTAGCAGCTTCCAATTTGCTTTGACAACGTGGTGAAGTTCCTAAAAACGCAGGGAGAACAAGAAGAGAAAACCCCGCCAGTGCCTCTAAGCTGGGTGTACTGACCCGCAGTTATATCCTACGGTTATCCCCTATTCTGATGGGATGGTAGACCACACAGCAGCAGACAGGGCAAAAGGCACAGGAAGAAACAGGACACATGTTGCTCGTGGACAGCGCAGCCAGTAAAAGTATTTGTTCTCACCCCTGGGCTCTGTCTACAAGCTAATTTCACCAGTGTAATTAAGCCCTGGGAACATGCTCATAATTGAGAAAGGGTTAGTTCCAGGGTATAAGCGTACACCGAACACTTAAAATCCAAATATGCCAGTCTAAACTGGAAGGGTTTAATTCTGTTTTGCTCTTCAGTTTGACTAAAGTTGCTTCCACAATGACTACGGTTAAATCAGAGGGACGGAGTGGATAGCCTCGATGTCCTAGAGCCCCAGACTCGCTCCCCGTGCCGCTCTGCTTCCTCTACTCACTTCGCCAGACACCAAAGAAAGGACTTAATCTTGGTTTAGGACCACACTAGATGAAATCCTCACCTGTTAATGACTTACATAAAATGACTGTAAAGGATGAACTAGATCCTCAGATGGTCTAAGGTGGCCAAGCTCCGTTCAGTGGAGTCGCCTGGCTTCACAGCAGACACAGCCCTTGCCTGGGGCTCCCCACAAAGGGTTACGGCACCCTGCTCGCTGGCAAAATGGAAGCTGTCCCTTTGTGTTCAGACACGTAAAATGAACACGAGAACATTATAAAAACCTCGGAGCTAATAACAACTCTCTCCATTTCCTTGAAAAATTGCACTTTACAAAACTTACACCGTTAGGAAATGTCATCCGGTTTTCCATTTACTGCTGTGAGCACCTGTCAGCTCGAAATCAGAATGAGTTGACTTGGTACCAGCACAGCACTCGAGCACCGGGAGACTCACTGGAATTCCCCCATCCCCGACTCAGGACAGCTCGTTCCTGGCGTAGCTGCCCCTGGCGGGGCAGGAACAGGGCAGCCGAAGGAGAGCGACCCCCGTGTTCTGCGCCGCGGGGCGCCCTCTGGCGGACACGGGGGGCGGGCAGCGGCGGAACCGCAGCCCCCGGTGCCGCACCTGTCCCGGGGCCCCGCGCCTGCGGGGACCGCCCGCAGCTCCCGCTCCATCGCCGCCACAGCCCCCGCGGGTACCGCCCGCAGCTCTCGCTCCACCGTCCCCTCAGCCCCCGCGGGTACCGCCCGCGGCGCCCGCTCCATCGCTCCCACAGCCCCCGCGGGTACCGCCCGCGGCGCCCGCTCCATCGCTCCCACAGCCCCCGCGGGTACCGCCCGCGGCGCCCGCTCCATCGCTCCCACAGCCCCCGCGGGTACCGCCCGCGGCGCCCGCTCCATCGCTCCCACAGCCCCCGCGGGTACCGCCCGCNTCGCTCCGAAACCGCAGGTCCGGAGTCGGAGTCCGGGTCGGGTTCAGGCAGACGAGGCGGCGCCTTTCTCAGTAGCGAGGTCCCTCCGTGGCGCCATTTTGTCCCCAGCCAAAAGCGCATGCGCATAATCTCACCAGCCGGTCTGTGTCACGTGATACAACCCGGTCGGTCGTGTAGGTCAAATATCACGTGACTTCCGCCCTTACCCGCCATCTTGTACTGGCAAACGACACTTCCGGCCAACCGCCATATTTTGTCCGGTTTCACGTGACTTCCGCCCTTACGCGCCATTTTGGGTACTGGCAGAAGCCACTTCCTGCTAGGGCCGCCATCTTTAGTATGGTACGCCCGCAAGGACCCCCGAGAATGGCGTCCACTCGGCTGCCTGAAC
>VZTF01006670.1:0-35372 GCA_013397755.1 Cnemophilus loriae
GTTCCGCATCGGGGAATCGCTCGTCATGCTTTCACTGCCGGCCATGCGGCCCCACGGTCGTCGTGCGGGCAGTGGCGGCTCCCATGGTGCTGGTGCCATTTAACGCCTCCCCTCATGCTGGGTGCCAGGAAGGGGAAGCTGCCGCCGCCGCCCCTGCCCTTCTACCCGCGGCATGGCTGGCTAGGGGCGGCCAGGCAGGCAAGGCTCGCCGTGGGCCACACTGAGATGGTGGCGGCTGTGGCGCATTGCCGCGGGCTGTGCCAGGATGGCCCTGGCGGCAGCACCTCGCCACCCCTGGAAAAAACTGTCCTTGTGCTGTCTTGATTTTCTTCTGAAATATGTCATCACAGAGGAGTTACCAACCTCTCTAATTGGGCCAGCAGCGTGTCCATCTTCAGAGCCATCAGAGATTGGCTCTGTTGGACATGGTGGAAGCTTCCAGCAGCTTCTCACAGAAGCTACCCCTGTGACCCTCACCACTACCAAAAACCAGGCTGTGCCAAATCAACACAAAACTATAATATGAAATTAAGATATTGATAACCTCCGACCCAGTTGGTCAGAATGT
This sequence comes from Cnemophilus loriae, assembly GCA_013397755.1. NCBI lineage: Eukaryota > Metazoa > Chordata > Aves > Passeriformes > Corvidae > Cnemophilus > Cnemophilus loriae. Next base: position 569 of record VZTF01006670.1, read on the forward strand.
GGTGCCAGTAATGCCAAGGTTGTGTATGGGCCATCCACTTAAGAGTTGGACTTGGTGATCCTTGTGGGTCCCTTCCAGCTCAGTACTCTGTGGTTCTGTGATTCCCCTGCAGGAATTGTTTATTGGAAGGAGACAGAACTGAAAGCACTTCCCAAGGTGGAAAGCGATCTCAGGACCTGCAGACTGGGAGAGGTTGCATGTCAAGGCCATGTCCCAGCTCAGCCACATCCCTCCTTCCCAGCAAGGGTGACCCCCAGCACAAGTTCTGGGTCATAATTCATAATCCCAGACTGGGCACCTCAGTCAGCCCCCCAAAATGCTTTGCTGGCCGAGTTTGCTCAGATCCTGCGTCAGATCTCCTCTCCCTCTGAGGAGAAGAGAGCCTGCTGTCTGCAGACAAATGCTAAAATCGCCTGCTCTCAGCATCTACACCAAAGTCACCCTGTGTTCATCCCTGTGTTCATCTCTATGTTCATCCCTGTGTTCATCTCTATGTTCATCCCTGTTTTTCTTTCCAGCCATCACTGAGCCCTTTGGGAGGGATGAAGGAACAAAACCCCATGAGTTAAATGATAACATGTACATTCTGAATCCCATTGTGGAGAGCAGTGAGCAACCAGCTGAACTCTTCAAGGCACTCTGCATGACTCATGAAAACCAGTCAAAAACCCTTTTAGGAAATGACCCAGTTAAAGAAATCAGAATCTGCTCACAGACGATTTGCAAACCAAAGAATGAGTCCATGGAACCTTTTTCTCAGGGCCTGACTCATCCTCTCTAGTATCCTTTTTCCTTTTTTTCCTTTGAGCAGTTCAAAAAATTTGTATGAAATTGCTAGAGTATTTTATAGCTATTGCTCACCAGCTCAGCATGATTAAATGCAACCTATAATACACATAAAGAGGGCAAAATTTCCAAAAAATGTCAGACTGGCTCAGGAGCTAAATTTCCCAGGAGCCTGAAGTGTTGGAAATGCTGAGGACTGCAACACATCATTTTGTGGCTCTGCGCCACCTCGGAGTGCTTCTCCTCAGCTCTCAGGGCTGCCGAGGCAATCAGAGAGTTGCTTACACTGCCCAGCCCTCTTCAGGTTTTGCCAGCTACAAGGAAGAGTCTCTTTTAACCTAAAATTCTCTTTTAGGATGAAAACTTTAAATTCAGGTAACCTCAGTGGATAGACTCATCCTTTAGCTGGCTCCAGTGATGAGAAAAGGACTCATCAGGTGCTTGATGTTGAAGGACTGCTCTGCCCCAGGATAAGCTTATCCTGGAGGAGGCTCCTACCGCCAAGGCAGGACCTGCTTGGAGGCCAAAGTTACAGAATCACAGAATCACAGAATATCCTGAGCTGGAGGGACCCACCAGGATCATCCAGCCCAGCCCCTGGCCCTGCACAGACCCCCCAACAATCCAACCCTGGGCATCCCTGGCAGCGCTGTCCAAACGCTCCTGGAGCTCTGGCAGCCTCGGGGCCATGCCCATTCCCTGGGGAGCCTGGGCAGTGCCCAGCACCCTCTGGGGGAAGAACCTTTCCCTGCTCTGCAGCCTGAGCCTGCCCTGGCCCAGCTCCAGCCGTTCCCTGGGTGCTGTCCCTGTCCCAGGGAGCAGAGACCGGAGCTGCCCCGTCCTCTTCCCCACACAAGGAAGTTGCAGCCTCTGGTGAGGTCTGACCTCACTGTTCTCCAGCCGGACAGTCCAGGTGCACTCAGCTGCTCCTCATATGGTTCCCCTCAAGGCGCTTGGCCATTCTCATGTCCCTCCTTTGGACACTCTAATGTCAAGACTCTTCATGTCTTTCTTGTATTGCAGAGCAGGACAGTTACTCTCATGGGATCTTGTTTTTCCTTCCAAAACCAAGTGTTGTGGTTTGGACTGTGGCACAGCTGATTTTCTTCCCAGTGGCTGGAATGGGACTGTGTTTTGGGTTTGTGCTGAACACAGGGTGATCGCACAGAGATGTTTTTGTTATTGCTGAACTTACCCAGAGCCGGGGCCTTTTCTGCTTTTGCTATGGCCGCACTGGGGAGGGGCAGCCAGCAGAGAAGGCTTGAACAGGGCTACACCTATGGGAGGTTGGGAAGGGACACAGCTAGGACAGGGGACCCCAACTGACCACAGGGATAATCCAGACCATGTGAGCAGACCATGTGACACCATGCTCAGTATTAGAGTACGAGGAAGACGCAGGAAGGTGGGGACATTCAGAGCATTTGTCTTTCCAAGTAACCATTGCATGTGATGAAATCCTGCTTTCCCAGAAGTGCCTGAACACCTGCCTGCCTGTGGGAAGCAGGGAATTAATTCCTTGTCTTGCTTTGTGTTTCTTGTGTGGTTTTTGCTTTCCCTGTTAAAATGTCTTTACCTCAAGCCAGGAGTTTTCTAACTTCTACCCTTCCAGTTTTCTGCCCCATGTTACTGATGGGTTCCTGGGGCTTGGTGGCTGGCTGGGGTTAAACCTCGACACAAGGGTCAGGAATTACATCTCTGGGAAGAGAAGGTGACTGTGAAGGGATGAACCTCTGTCACAGTCTCAGAAGAGCCTTTTGGAGCTGAACCAGTGGATCAAAGCCAATGAATTTGAGCCAGAGCTCAGGCCATGGGACAAACACAGCTCTGCTGAACTGCTTCTTCCAGGGCAGATCCAGCTTCAGGCCTCCCGAAGGATCAGCAGCTCTGAGGTTTTACCCCTGTATGTGCCAGGAGAGGCTGTAAGAGGTGTGATGGAGACAGAGAGAGCCCTTACATCCTGTTTGTCACCCACCTGCCCCTCCTGCTGTGGAACATGAGGCTGCATCCAGGCTGCTTCATTCCACATGTCCAGCATAAGGAAATCTTTACCCGATTTATAAAACAGAGCAAAATTAAAGATAAAACAATCTGCCTTTGAGAAATTTCTGAGCAACACATTCTACCAAGGAAAGCAAACTGAGGAAAGAACTGGGGAGGGAAAGGATTTCTGATCCCTTTCAGGGCTGGATCTCAGGGAGCTTGAGCAGCCAGCAGGGAAGGCTTGAGCAGGGCTTCACCCTGGCCCTGTAAGCCAGGGGTGTTTGCAAAGAAGGGGTGAGTCAGCAGCTCCTGTTCCCTCGGCAAGAGTCATCCTGGCTTTTAATAGCTCCCCGTTAGCTCAGGGAGAAGGAGCAGCTGACCATGAAACAGCAGCAAGGACATCTGAGGTGGCCTAAAAATGTAATGTGTGAATGATATGTTTTTAAATAGAGGACACAAAGGGAAAGAGACAACTTGGGATAAATCCAGAGCTGAAAATCCACTTTGGGGGAGTGAGTGAATGCGAGGTGAAGACCGAATTATCACGTTGCTCTCAAGTGAGAGGCAAGGGTTGAGCTGTCAGACCTAGAGCCATTCCTGGGAAAGGAGTGAAAAATTTCCAAATAAAAGACACTTTGAGTGGGAAAGGCTCATGATTCTCTGTACTCATCAGGGTACAGGAATGTTCTGGGCTCTCAGCTGTCTACCTGTATCAAACCCTAATGCGTTACAAGAAAAATCACAAATCCTTTCCAAAGTAGATGTCACATTTGGTACTTCTCCCCTCTCAGTATGTCAGCTGCCACAGCAAAGGAATGAGCCTAGCCTGAGATGATTTCTTCCTCAGAAATCCACACCTGGAATTTTTATTACCTTGCCTCTTTGGTGGCTGTAACCTAATTGCTTAATATTGTTTTCCTGAAAAACCTCCATGCTCTGGGTTCAAGCTATAATTTGGAGATGACTGTAATTTCCACCCCCCTCCTTCCTTCCTCTTCTGAAAAACTGATATTATACCCCTGCCTCAGTCCCTTCTCACCCTCCCATGTTCTTACGGCTCCCTCAAAGTGATGCAAACAGTTCAGAAGCAACTTCAGCTGAATCCATGAGTACTCTGGGGGTGTCTGCAGGTGCTGAGATCTGAGTACCTTGTTCTGGTTCAGCCATCTCTAACTCATCCCTTCTCACACCTGGCCTGTCTTATCTCTTTGTAGAACGTTGCCTTACAGAGCTTGTTGCAATTATTTCTTTATTCTGAGTGTTGAAGGATGCGCTGAATGCTTCAGCCTCATCTGTGTCATCTGTTATTTGCTGTCACGGTCCCACCGGGCCAGGCTTCCCTTTGTCATCTCCAGCTTTGAAGGTATTTCTGGAGCTTTTTTTCCCTGTGCCCTTTGTGCTCCTCGCCAGCCTGGCGTGTGCTGGGAGTGCTGTTTCTATTCCAGAGTGATTGTGCTGCCGCTCTCCACGCTCCGCACTCACGTGTCTTCACTCCCATTCACTTCATTCTTAAGCCCTGAAGAGCTCGCAAAGCAGCCGTAATGGCTTTTATTCTTCTTCCTTTCCTCTGCATCAGAATAGTTTGTCCTTAAGGGAAGATGTTTTGCACTGCAAACAAGGGACAGAGATCTGGGGAGGTGCCACTGCTGTAGGACACCCCCGAGGTGTCCCTGGGTGTTTAAGCCTCCCCGTGTGGGGGGGGGAGGGGGAGGGAAGGGGGTAATTTAGGAAGGGAGAAGGCAAGATCCGAACTGCACCGAGGGCTCCTCTCTGATCTGCACTCCTTTCCATCCCTTTTGTTTTGATAATCTCGCCTCTTGTCAGTGGCCATCTGGGAATGGATTTCCTGCCAGGGTAATTAACTCCTATGGCACTATTCTCTTTTCCCACATCATTTTTTGGCTGTGTTTCAGCCTGGTACAGACACTGGTGGTAGGTGCTGTTAAGGTGAGGAGTGCCAGGCTGGCAGGACACGATGGCTCTGATGGCAGTGAAGCAGCACTGAGGGTCCCGTGGCCTCATGTCTGTGTCAGTCACACAGAGATCAGGGGCCTGCAGCCTCACAGGAAACACGGGTTGACCTCACCTGAATGGGGGATGAGCAGAGCAGCAGCTCCTTGGATTGCAGTTCAGGGTATTTGTACAGCACAATTTTATTTATATATTATTTGACCGGGTTCCTCAGTCCATGACAAAATTTCTTTGGAAGGCACCAGGGCTGGCATCCCTGAAGTGATATTGAAAACATGCTAAGAGGTGTGTGTGAAGGTCGGTTAAGATTGTGAGATCCAAGAGAAGGGCTGGAGCTGTTTTGTGCCAGCTTCAAAGAAACATGGATAGTTAGGAACCATTAGAAATTTTGTTTCATGCCAAAATACAGCTTAATAGAAGAGTAGGAGAGAGCTCCAGGAGAGCTGGGGAACTGCTGGGTACCTGCTGTCCTGGTATGCCTCAATACTTGTTAAAAGTTGAGGTGTCTTAGCTGAGCTGCTCAGGTCAGATGTGGAGCCAGAGGTACAAGACCTTTAAAATAGGAATATAAGTACTTAAACCCATTTCTGCCTTAAAAAGGGACTTCCTGGAGTCTTCGGCTGGGTTCTCCTGACTTGGGCTCAGGTCAGGTTTGGCATAGGAATGCTCTGAAATCATTCAGCTGCTTTGTGTCCTTGCACAGAAGAAGTTATTTTTCCTGGGCCAAGTTTGAATCCAAAATCTGCTTGGCCAGGAACCTTTTATAGCTGGCGATCTTTCAGCTGCTCTGCCAAAGGAGAGACACAGGAAACAGGTGTTGGTTTTCAGTGGCTGAAGATACAATACAAGGTTGCTTTTTGCCTGCCTGGGTAAGCCCAGTGTGGAGGTCACTGGGTTAATTTCTGACTCGCAGCAATTTAAATGTTGAAAATCCAGCCCTCAGTGAACAGATTCAAATTTTGTTCTCATCTTTAGAAGCCATCCAGCTCCTGCTTTGGAACCCTGGTGATGTTTTTGTCATGCTCCTGGCCTTGCTACTTTATAAAAACAGAAGAGGTGTTTATAGAACAGCATCATACGTTCCTATGGAGGCAGCTTCCGTGTCCTGAGTTGTCCCAAATAACTCCTTGTGAAGAAAAAAGTGACATAAATTTGTGCCTCAAACTGACTCAGGACATATGTTTGGTTCTTCAAAGATGAAGTCCTGTTCTAGAGCTGGAATCTGGTGGAGTGTGAGAGGTGTTGGTGGGGAGGCACCTCTGGAGGGCTCTGGTCCAACATCTGCTGTGGCAGGACTGTCACCAGCACTAGGACAAGCCAGCGGTGCCTTTCAACAGCCAAACATGGAAAAGCTCCAAGGATGCAGAACTCCCACCTCTCTGTGACCTGTTCCCAGGCTGCACCACCATCCAAGCACACATTTTGTTTCCTTGTGTGGAATTTGAACTTCTCAGGCTGTAACACGTAGCTGTTGCCCCGTTGCCTCATTGCCCCTTGTTGTGCTGGCTGTTCTGGCTGGGAAGTTTGGCTCTGTGATCTTCAGGACTTCTAGCTGCAAGTTCCTCTTACATCTCCATGGATCCACCTTTTCCCCTGGTTAGACAAGTCTGGTTCCTTCAACCCTCTCCACAAAGCTTGTGACTCTGACCACCATGGCACCTACAGCTGGACCTTCTCAGGTTTCTCCAAACTCCTTTAGGACTGAGGATCTGAGTTCTGAGGGGGATGATGGAATCATAGAACCACAGCACCTTTAAGGCTGGAAAAGTCCTCTGACATCACTGATTTCAACCATTCCCCCACCACTGCCAAAACTACCACTAACTCATGTCCCCAAGTGCCACATCCACATGTTTTTTGAACACTTCCAAGGTAGCTTCCCTCAGCCTTCTGGACATGCTCCTCCTAAAGTGCACCAGTCGGGGGTTTATCTTTTTTGCAATTAGAGCTCACTGTTACTTTAATATTCAACCTTGTGTTTGCTGTAACCCCAAGTCCTCTCCAGCACTGGCAGGCTTTATTTTGATGGAAAATGAATGGATTTGTTGGACCTGATATGAAATATTAAGTCTCCATTCAAGGTGACATTTCATAAATTACATTCCAGCCAAATCAAGGAGCACTGAAATGTTTTTCTTTCAGTAAAGGTGTTTACTCCTATCAAGAAACACAACTGGGATGGCATTCTTGGAGTAAAAGCCAGGAAGACTGAGGACCACAGTGTGGCTGTGATTTTGGCTTCATAAATGCACAAAACCCTGGAAGCTGTGTTTGCTGGGTGTGCAGTGCAGGTGCTTTTACCTGGGCCCAGTGTCTGGAAAGCCCAAATGTGGCTCCACATGATCCCTAGCAGGACACACTCTCGTAGGAAGTTTGGTTATGGATTCAGGCCTAGTTAATGAATGAAAACAGGGGACACGTCCCTGTGCTCTCTGGGGTGTTTCTGTTCAGCTCGCCAGCATTTCCTGGGCTCTTGGCTGTTCTGGGCTAGTGCTGGCCTGGCAGGCTGTGAGCCTGGATCCCGTGGTGCCAGTCCACAGGGAATTACACTGACCCCAACATCTATTTAGCCCATTATTGCTCTTTCCTATTCCCACCAGACTGGTATTTTCATTTCTGAAAAAAATGTAACTTGATAGTGCTTTCATTAAATCCATTCTGGAAATAAAATAAATAAATAAAGGAGAAATAAAAAATAACGATGCACAGACTTGTCCTTCCCATCCCCCTGCAATCCAGCTCTGAGAAATGCTCTGGGATGCATCTGTCTGCTGAGGGCTTCCCCTGAGGGCTCTTCTGCCTCACCTTTTCTCCTGCAGTGTCCCCCAGGCTGCCTGAATGTGAACATGAATGTGTCTGTGGCTTTTGTGGCAACTGTGTTCGTACAGTTCTGGTCTCCCAGCTGTCCCTCCAAGTTCTGCTTTACTTCCCATGGTCAGAGGACCCTATGTGCCTCTGCAGCTCAGCCAGCGGGTCAGTCTGGCTGTGTTCTCTCCCACGCACTGCAGCCTTTCTCCTGCCCTGGGCCACAGTGTGGGCAGGACATGCTGGCTATGGGGCTGTTGGCCCTGTGCTGGTGCTGCTTGTGGTGCTCTCCTACTTTGAAGTCCTTTGTCACACAGGTTCTCCTGCCCTCTGATTTTGAGTCCAGTCTGGGCTGCAAGGTGGGCAGTCACAGAGCTTTTAGAAGGGTTTTGTGAAGACTGTGAGCACTGGAGAGTCCTGAGCACTCTCTGGTCTGATGGTCTGATAGGTAATTAATCTGCAGCAAAAACTGTGTCATACTTCAGTTGGCCTGGGCTGATTCCAGGGTCACCCCACAGGGTCCTACATGTGTGTTCCTTCCAAACTGAAGAGCCCTTTGCTCTCAGAAGTACCTTCACCTTTTACCTGACGAGCTCAGTATGCTCAGCTGCTCTAGTTTTAGTTTCCCAGCACTTCAAAATTGACCTGAGCTTTCCCATGGACACTTACAATGTTTTAATCAGTCTTTTGAAAGCACAGGGTGTGGACCTGAGCAGAGCTTGTCCTTTTGCCTCAGCAGGGCTGGCTGCACAGCCTGCAGGGTGCTTGTGCCAGTGCTCATCAGGCCAAGCTGCTGGGCAGTCCCTGCTTCTCAGCATTGGGAGATCTCTGGATCATCCCTGGAGCACCTGGCACAGTGTGAAACAGGGATCCTTGAGGCCTCTTCACCTTCCAATTCTGGCAGCCCTTCTAGAAGCTGACCTGCAATCAGAGTGCACCTGCCTGGAAAACCTGGAGCCCCCAGCACATATCCCACAGCCAGTGGGATGCAGCCTTTGCTCAACCTCACAGGGCATTGGGACCCCTCACATTCACCAAGTACCTCCCAAAAACTGCAAGCAAAGGCAATACAAGCAGAGTCTCATTTGTAATGGTGTTATCGCAGCACCCACAGGCATCTTCAACACACCTGGTCACCCTGATACCTGCCCTTAAAGCCAATGTCCTTGGAAGGGGAAAGAGTGCCAGCCCACTTCTGGTAAAGAGCCCTGAACTGAGAAATGTGGGTGGAGGGACATGGAGGAGATCTCAGGAACTCAGAAGTTCAACAACCAAATGAGCAAAGTGAGCAGATTAACTGAGTGCATCTGCTTGGCACGGAGCCACGGTGGACTATTAATAATCACTTTAAGCAAGGTTATTAATGAGGTCTAGGACAGGAGCCAAGTACACGGGCCAGCAATGGGTTTGATTATCCTGACTCAAACACTGAGTTGATGTCTGACAGTCCTGGGCAGCTGGGTTATCCTGTTCCTGAGGTACAGCTCTGCCTCCTGAGCAGAGGTTGCAGATTTCTCCCACCTGCAGGAGCCTGCACTGGGCAACTTTGCTGTGCAATTCTTCCAGCAAGAAGTCTTGTGTCCATGTCTTGGTTCTCCATCTCTCCTCACCCTTCAGCCAGGATACCATCAAAGGCGGTCAGGGTGGAGCCACCTTAACATATCTGAGCAGGTCACTTGAGTCACCTGAGAGTGGCACCTGCAGCCCCAGAGCTCTTTGATAAGCACCTCCCAGTCCTCACTGCTGTCACTGCTGTCAGTGCATGGTGTGCCAGGAGCCACAGCTGCATCCCTGGAGCAGGTCTGGAGGAACCCTGCTCCTGGGGAAACACAGTCCGTATTGGATTGTCCATTCCAGTGTGGTTTGCACAGTGCCTTGCTGCTCCAGCTGAGGTGGTGCCTTGTGTTGTAGCTGCTCCTGGGGATGGCAGATCCTGTGTAAGCAGTGAGAGTGTGCCTGAGGGAGGCCTTGTCTCTCCTAAACCCCTTCAACCAGGCACGTACTGCCAGGGGGACAGCCTTGGATCAAACACCTTCAAACTCAGCTCTCTGTCCTGAGGTCTGGGGGATGGTGGTGGAAGTGCCCATTGAATGAAACCTGGAAGGTTCTACAGACACTTCTGCATGTGACTGTCACACAGTGAAGGTACAGAGAGAGTCAGGGAGGCTATAGAACAAGGTGGTCCTTGTCTCTCTGGTTTCTCAGATCTGGGATATTAGCTTTGTTCTATGGGGCCTCCTGGCTTTTTCCCTTTCTGGTGACCCTGACCAAAGGTCAGAAGCTTTTGATTAGGAGAATACTTTGTTCAAGCAGGACTTGGAGCTCTCTCCAAGCTCTGCTCAGGCAGTGAGATGGTTTACAGGAAGGGCAGAAGAGCAGAGCAGACATCAGCACAATTTGCTGTCATTGCTGCCTGGGGTTGTGCTGCCAGCAGCACAGGCCCCTCCCCACGTGCTGTGTGTAACATCAGGGCTGGGGTGGCAGCTGCCACTCCAGTGCTGTGCTGGAACTCTCCAGACCCAGCTAAGAGAACTTCTCCAGTCCAGGTGAGTGGTGGCTGTGAGGCTGAGGATGGTACTCCCCACCTTGACATCAGGGGACAAGAAGAACTTTGATTAAGGAGCTGCAGTTATCTCTAATCCAGGTCACCCTGGGCCAGCACAGCAGCCAATGCAGTAAAATACAAGATACATAGCTGAGGCTGAGGGCTGGGAGGTGATGGAAGAGGCTGTAGGCCACAACCCAAATGTAGAAAGGGCTGAGGAACCACACCAAGTTGAATCCCAACTCTATTCAGGGTGTCCTCTGCCGAAACCAGGAAGCAGAGTATGGAAATAATCCCTAAACACACACACCTTCTACACCAGGGACTGTGGCAGGGCACAGGGCAGAGGTGGGGTGTCCTCTCTCTGGCATCTTCCACCTGGGCATAGCTGAGGGTGAGAGATGTCAGATTGGACTTATTTAACATTAGACTCTTACTCTTAATGTCTGCAAATGAGCTGGCTCTGGCAGGGCGTGTTTCACTTGATATTAAAAGTCTCTTTTAGAATGAGAAACACATTTCTTTTTCTCTACCCACTACAAAGGAAGGCTGTGACTCAGTTCTAGATGCTTATATTCAGTAGATGAATTCATCAAGTCTGAGAACAAAAAGGGTAGATAAATTATTTGCATAGCTGAGGAAGTATAAAAGCTTGCTTACAGGAAGTGAATGGCTTTGATTCACTGCAGGACATTGTTGAGACCTGGGACAAGGACAAGGATGTTCTCTGACAGGATTTCAAGTCCCATCCACTTTGTATCCATCTGTTACTACCCCATCTCCAATGCCAAGGATTAACACGGCAGAATGATTTTCAGTACTTTCAGAGAACAAAACATATTTTAAGAAAAAAACCAACCAGAAGTGCATCTTCAGAGTAGAGTTTCCTCTGGTACCTCGACAAAAATATCACCATCTGGAGATCTCCCCTCAGGGAGGAACCCCTTGAAAGCTGCTGATCCCTCCTCTGGAGGGGCAATGGGGTTGGGATGACAGAAATCTCAGTTCCAGCGCAGCAGGGTCAGTGCAACTGCTCGAATTCAGGCTTGGTGAGGAAGTTCTGTGAGGGGTCAGGGCCAACAGCAAGGATTTGAGCACAGTGCAATGGGATGCATGTTGACAGGAAAGAGAGGGATGTGTGTATTCTGTTAAGCTCAATTGTGCTTGGTACAAGTCTAAGGATGCCCTTGGGGCTGTGCCAAGCTTAGCTGACCATAAGCTGCGTTGAAAACAGCACAGCAAAGAAGAGAGAGCAGAGTGTCCCACGGAAGCGGTGGAAAGATCCTCTGAATATGAAAATCTGTCGTGGCTAGTCACTGGCCAAACACCAGGCACCCACAAAAGTTGTACGCTCACCCTCTCCTGCTACAGTTGGGCAGAGGAGAGGGAAGAAAATTAACGAAGGGCTCATGAATTGAGATGAGGACTGGAAGAAAACAGTCTAAGGGTAAAACAGGTTCAAATTTAAAGGTATAAGGTAAATCTGTTATTAACAGAGTCAGAGGAGGATAATGAGAAGTAAAATAAGCCTTTAAGACACCTTTTTCCCCCCAGCCCCTCCCTCTTTCCCACCGACAGTGCAGGGAGACAGGGCGTGGGGGTTTTGGTCAGTTCATCACCCGAGATCATCTTCTGTTCGCTCAGGGAGAGGAGTCTTTCCTCTGCTGTGCCGTGGGGTCCCTCCCACAGGAGACAGTTCCCCGTGAAACTGCTGTGGCGTGGGTCACTCGTCCACGGGGTGCAGTCCTCTGCTTTTGAAGCCTTTTTTCACAGGCTGCTCTGCTTTTGAAGCAGGGGCCCTCTCTGTCTCTCTCTGGAAGCAGGGGCCCTCTCTCTATCTCTGTCTCTGGAAGCAGGGGCCCTCTCTCTCTCTCTCTGGAAGCAGGGGCCCTCTCTCTCTCTCTCTCTCTCTCTGGAAGCAGGGGCCCTCTCTCTCTCTGTCTCTCTCTCTGGAAGCAGGGGCCCTCTCTCTCTCTCTCTCTCTCTCTCTCTGGAAGCAGGGGCCCTCTCTCTCCATTCGGGTCTCCCACTGGATCACAGCTTTCTCTGGCATCCACCCACTCTGGCGTGAACACTTTTCCCACGGGCCGTGAGTGAATTTCTGCATCCCCTGTGGACCTCATGGGCGGCAGGGGGACAGTTAGTTTCACCATGGTCCTCACCAGGGCGTGCAGAGGAATCTCGGCTCTGGCGCTTGGAGCACCTCCTCCCCCTCTTTTTCCACTGACCTTGGTGCTGCCGTGTTGTTTTCCCTCGCGTGTCCTCACTTCCTTCTCTTCTCTGACTAGAAGAAAACCTGCTGCCTGTAGGTACCACTGCCAACAAGTTCCACCAATTCAGAGATTCCTGCAGGATCCTGCAGCGCCGAGGGGTCAATCTTGTTTAGGTTCTGTGCCGGGGAGTCACTTGCCATGTTTGTGCCGTTGGCCATGTGGCCCCACCACTACTGAACGGGTAGTGGCGGCCGCCGCGGTCCTGGCGCTTTTTAGCGCCTCTGTTCACGCGGGGCACTGGGAAGGTGAAGCCGCCGCCACCGCCACCAGCGCACTTCTGCCCACAGTGCCGAGATGGTGGCGGCCGCGGCAGCGCATCGCTGCAGGCTGTGCCAGGATGGCCCTGGCGGCAGCACCTCGCCACCCCTGGAAAACCTGCGCATGCACTCTTTTGATTTTCTTCTGAAATATGTCATCACAGAGGTTTTACCAACCTCTCTAATTGGGCCAGCAGCGTGTCCATCTTCAGAGCCATCAGAGATTGGCTCTGTCGGACATGGTGGGAGCTTCCAGCAGCTTCTCACAGAAGCTACCCCTGTGGCCCTCGCCCACTACCAAAAAACCAGGCTGTGCCAAATCAACACAAAACCAAAACTGACCAGATTGGAGCCCTCAGCTGAGACTCATGGGCTGTATAAATGCAGCTGAGAATGACCCCTTGGAACAATGAAATCAGAAAACTATTGGTGGAGGATCGTGGAGTGGAGATATGAAGTGTTTGCACAACTCCTGGAAGATAACAATGCTGTGAGGGAAATGGATCCTTGTCGGACTGTGGGGTGGATGAAGTTACTGACAGCTTCAGTGAGCTGAGGCAGCTGCTGTTCTTGCAACTTTTCCTGTAAAGGGAAAATGGAATAAGCTCAGAGAACAAAGAAATAACAGCAACTTTACAACGCAATTTGTTGGAAATACAGGTTTGGAAATTGTGGAGAAGCACACAGAGGAAATGTCTGAGAGACCAGTTTTGGGAGAAGGTAAAGGAAATAACTGATGGACTTTCAGGCTGCAGAGGGTGTGAAGAGTGCATGTGTGGATATTTTTGACTTATAAGCTAAAAAAGGAATCTTTATTATCCTAGATTAGAGCTCAGGAACATGGAGAAACATGAAACAACTTGCAGGACTGTAGAGCAAAAAGGATGAGGCAGGTTCTAGGAGATCCTTGGAGGATCAGGAACTGCTCTTTGGGCTGGAGATGACACAAATGACACGGTGTGGCTGGTGCACGTAGCTGAGCAGGTGTTCCTCCTGTGCAGGAGGCTGTGCCCAAATCTCTGGAAGCACTCCCACGTCTTTGTGTGTGGTATCGAGTCCTGCAGGTCCTATAGCACAGTACAGCAGGAAGAATGCTGGGATATATTGGATTATTCTCATGTGAAAGTGGTACATTGGAATAACTCATCTCTGTTTGTGTCACACCACAGCCTAAACAGGCTCAGTGACATCAGCACAAACTTGGGGACTAAACTCCCCGAAATATTGACTCCAAGGCCACAGCACTGGGACAGACAGCAGATGTGAACTGGGAGACTCTGGAAGAGCAGTATGGAGTTCCTGCATCCTGTACTGGGAGAAACAGCAAAGACCAGCAAGAAAAGGAATTTGCATGCAGGAATAAGGTTGGGTTTACGAGGGGCTTCCCTGTCCAATGGCCCAACACAGGTGGAGCAGCTGCAGCTCCTTGTTCCCAGGTCCCAAGTGGGTCTGACCAGCATGAGATAGCAACAGTGGAGAATTTACATATTTGCATGTATCCTGTACAGATCCCTGCAGCAGCTGGGTTTAGACAGTTTCCCAGTAGCTGTCCCTGGATTCCAGGTCTCCCTAGTTTGAAATAGGAGCTCCTGAGTTCTAGCCCCCTGCTCCTGTTGCTCAGAACCCTTCACGCAAAACGGTGTGTGGGGCACTGAGTTCTCATGCACTGCCTTCCATTCCCTGCTTTTTGTGCCTCCTCTAAACATCCCCAAATGCCTTGTGCAATCCCCAAATGCCCTTCTGGAATCACATTGCCCTCAGGCAGGGACCCTTCTCAGCCTGGGAATCTGTCTGGAGTGTTGCTCCCACCTGGACTGTGAGGCTGCTGGACCAGGATGGCCCATGATGGACCAGGATGGACCATGAGGCTGCCAGCTGTGCTCGGCTGTGCCTGGGAGGACCTGGGGTTGGGTGCTGTGTTCACTCTCTCTCCGTTACTTGGGCTCCATCCCTGTTTCTTTGTTTGTGGAGATGAGCCAACAAGAACTGCAGAAATACAATTCCTGGGGAAAGGTGGCCTGGAACACAGTGTCTCTTAGAGAACAGCAACAATGAGGAGGACCTTGAAGAGTTATTGGATGGAAAAATTAGACACGGAGAAGAAGAAAAGGTTAAAAGCTGCAAACAATCAGTGCAGACAATATTAGTGAAAACATGTCAACATAACTGCATTTCCCTTTGTTTCAGAGACAAAGAGCCTGGGATGTTGGAGCACTTGGCAACAGCTTCTCTGAGTCTGGGCTGAAAGCACCTCCTTGATAGGAGCTGCTGAGAATGAAGGCAAAAATTGATTTTTCCTCGGGAACGTTTGCAAGGAGGAGAAATTCAGAGAGAAGTCCAGACAAACATGTTTTGCTGAGCTCTGGCTGAGGACCATCTTCCCAAACTGGAATTATTCCAGCTCATGGGAACAATGACAAAGAGTCTCTCTGTGCACAGGGTTTCTGGGACTTCACAAGTGCACTGAATATTGTCTGGCAAGTTGATGAAGATGTTCAAGAGTGTTTGTCCTCACTAGGGACAGGTCTTTCCGTCTACTGACTGAAAATGCTTTGCAGCCAACATCCTTCTTTCCTAAACATGAAGCACCTCCTCTTGAAAAATGGGCTGTTACTTTGACAATGGAAAGAATATATTTAGGAGTTTGTCTGGAATAATATTTGTTCTTTCACTGTCCCAAAAATAATTCTAACCAAAAGCACTGCTGGGTTTTCAGACCAGCCTGTCCTTTTTCTGGAATGCCTGCTGTTCTGTGTTCTGCGATCATGTTAGGGAATGCCTTCACCTGGACAGCTGGCAGGGTTGGATGGAGCCCTTTGGAATGGTACTCCTGGGTGCTGCTCAGCAGTACAGACACTGCTTTGTGTGCATCTGCCCTCAGAGCTCAGCATCTGCCTTGGAACCTGGGCAAGAACCTGTCAAGCTCTTGCTTCCCAGGAGCCTGCAGAGGTACTTGACCATAATCTTGAGTTACTTGACCACCACCTCTCTTGATCCTGGTCTATGGATCCAGGCTGGGAGAGCTGGGGGTGCTCACTTGGAGAAGAGAAGGCTCCAGGGAGATCTCAGAGCCCCTTCCAGGGCCTGAAGGGGCTCCAGGAGAGCTGGAGAAGGACTTGGGACAAGGGACAGAGGGACAGGACACAGGGAATGGCTTCCCACTGCCAGAGGGCAGGGATAGGTGGGATACTGGGAAGGAATTGTTCCCTGCGAAGTTAGGGAAGCCCTGGCACAGGGTGCCCAGAGAAGCTGTGGCTGCCCCTGGATCCCTGGCAGTGTCCAAGGCCAGGCTGGACGGGGCTTGGAGCAGCCTGGGATAGTGGGAGGTGTCCCTGCCCATGGCAGGGGGCGGAATGAGATGGGCTTTGAGGCCTCTTCCAACCCAAACCATTCTGTGACTCTGTGATTCTGGGGTAAATTGAAGCCCATGTGAGTGAAAAATTCCCACAAGAGACAAGTTCTGCTGTTGCAGCAAAGGAAGCAAAGTCCAGCAGGACTCTAATGCCACAATGAATAGCAAAAAACCTTCCAGAACTGCTCGAGTTCTTGTCCTTGCTGTCACAGGCTGCACTGGATGTTTGGTTAAAAGGTCTCCAGGGAACTCTGCTGTCTTGTGCTCCAAAGGAAATGTCCAAGGAATTGAGAGTCTTCCCTGGACATCATCAGGGAGGACATATCCCAAGGCTTATGGAGTCTTGTTCCTGTGCCAGAGTACAAAGTTCTTACTGCTGCCAGTGCCCCACAGGTGCCCAGACCTCAGTGCTGGAAGGGGCTGTCCCAGTGCTGGAAGGGCCTCTCCCAGTTGGAACACATGCCATACTGCAAAGTGACTGCCTTGGCCACAGTCTGAGTCCAGTGCCCTGTGACTGCTGTGATATTGGGTGGATGGGAGCTCAGAGTTTCTGATCTGAGTTTTATTGCCTTTTCTTTCGATGTTCTGTGTTCCAAATACGAGCTCTGAGGAGAAATTGAGCTACAGGCTGTTATTTTTATAAACGATTAGCACTTTCTGTCCGTTAGCCATTCTGACATCTTCCAGCTCCCTTTCATGTCTCTCCCTGTGTTCCCTGCTGTCTTTGTCAGCTTTCCTTTCCTCACTTAAATGTTACCTGCAGCCCAAGGTTGAGGATGACCCCACACTTGATAATCTCTCTGACACATCCAAATTTATTCCCTCCCTCCTGGCCTCAGGACTTCCTCCTGCTGAAGCTGATGATGCCACAGGGGTTAAGAAACCAAACATCTTTAATGCAGTCAAATAGGAAAAGGAACAGAATAGTACAAAAAAAGCTTTCTTCAAACTGTGCCCTCAGCTTTCAGCTTCCTCAGGGTTTCATGGCTTATACCTTCCAAAGTGAGACATTTCACACTCCATGGAGATTGCAGCACTTTAGATGAGACTTCCCGGGCTGGTAACCCCTGGTGCACTCAATACACCCAGATTCCAGCCCCTGGCATTTCTCTCACCACCTCACAGCAGCTGCTCCCTTTCAAGCCTGCACAGGCAAGCACTGACTTCTGTCCCCCTTAAACCCCAGACTAAGAGCTGAAAACCCAGAATCTGCACTCCTGGGAGCCGTGTGGCCAAAGGGGCCCTCAGCACCTTTAAATCCATGTACCTGTGTGAGCTGAGAGCTATAAATGCACACAGCTCCTCGTTGGGATTTATGTTCCAATGCAAGGCTCATTTTGCTATCTTCAATTAAGATTTTTATTATTTTTACCATTTGAGGTTCATTAAGGTTTTTACTGACAAAGTTTCAACTGAAGATAATAATTTGCACAAAATAAAACCAACTTTCATAAAAGCTCTGCACAAAGACTGGGGAATGTTCCTGCAGCTTTTCCTCTCAGAAGCAAACACCTCTGCTTGGGATTTGCAGTGATTTGGGGGAGAAGCCTCTGCTTGCACTGAGGGTCTCATAGGAGGCAGGGAGTGTTCCTGCCAGCACCCTCATCTTCACTCTGCTCTTCCCTGTGCCTCAGAGCTCAGCTGGAACTACTCAGGATATACTCAGGATATGCTCTTCCCTCCTGCCTGAGTGCCAGGCAAAAACTTCATCAGCCAGACACAGAGTGTAATTTCTCCTAAAAGCCATGAATTTCCTGTCTTGAGGACCAACAGGGATTGTGGACATTTCTCATCAGAGAAGCTATAGCTTTTTCTTAATATCTGAATATTGTCCCATCCAAAGTGCATCACAAGAGTGCTGGGGATTCTGCAGCTTTGGAGGAGCATGTTTGAATGTTGCTTGCAGTGTCTGCTGGTTGAGAAGGAACAAATGTATAAATCAGATCCTCCAGTAAGGAGATGCAACAGAGATGCAAATATATTGAGAACCACTTGTCTTTCCTAGGCTCTGTGTCCCACTGTTTTAAAGACAGGATGAAGAGGCCCTCTCCCGGGAACAGGAGGCACGTTCCTTTGGCTGGAGGAGTCCCCTCAGCCACAGCTGCAGAGGACAGAGCTGGCAGGGCTGCATGGCCCCTCTCTCTGCTGCGCTGTGATCGATGGCTCAGCAAGACTCTGGAGGGAATTTTGTTTTGTATGTTTAAGGATTGGTTGCATTAAATATTTCTTTCATCTACAAATTTCTTCCTTTCATTCTGAAGTGGTTTCTCCCCCTGAACTTTCAGTTCTGACCCCAAAAGTGTCTGTATGGCGAGTCCCGGGGCATGAGGGATTGGATTTTACAGCACATTTATCATGATCCAACATCCTCAGGGAAGAGGGCTTACCTTGTAAGTCCATCCTTCACTGTTCTGGTTGTCACTCACACTCCAAGGCACCACGGGAGGCAGGCAGGACTCCTCTGCTTGTTTGGACAAGTGCTTCAAACACTCGTTAAACTCCTGGAGCCGCAACCCCACTCTGGGCTGCTGGGGAAAGTGAGGGCTGACATCCATCCATGTATTAACAACCACACCAACACAGCCACGGGCAGACCCTTCTGTCACCTGTCATCGCGCTCAGTGGTGCCAGGAGGACATGGAGTTCACAGGGATCACTGGGATCATCGGAGCCATTTCTAGCAGTCACTCCTCTCAACATGCAGGCAGCCTCGTGGGGCTCCTGGAGTTTGTGCTAAATCAGTGCATAAAAACACCTCCTGCTCCTTCCTGGTGATTTGAATTCCGTGCATTTGTAGAAGGAAAGACTCTTCCAACACTTCATCTAAATCGTTATTCATGCTCAGTTTACTGTTTGTCTGGTTTTTTTTAAACACAACTGAAATTCATCATAAATGTCTCATGAGTAAACAAAGGTGTTAATCTATTTGCTAAGCACGGCTGGTGTTTGCTCTGCTGCAGAGAACATGACACAAAAACAGCCTTTCTCTGACACAGTGTCAGGCATGCCTAAAGAACGCCCTCCATCTGTCTTTGGGGACATGGAAAGATCAGGGATATAGGCTGGATTTCAAAGGCTGGACTTGATGATCTTGGAGGTCTTTTCCAACCTTAATGATTCTGTGATACAAAAAGAGCATGAGGTGAGGGAAGTTGAGTGATTTTGATGCAGGACATTGTTGTCACCAGAGCTCCAAGACACCCAGCTCTGGGTCTCCATGCCAGGGCAGAGCTGTCACACGCAGGGCAAGAAATGGGAATCACTTGTCCTCTGGATACCTCTGTCAGATGTCCTGCAGGACACCAGCTCTGCTGTGGTCCCAAGCTATGTGCTGTGATGTGGGAACAAGGAAATCTCCTCCTTGGCCACCCACAGCTTGGCCAGGGTTGTCCATGGGTGAGAACATGGCCAGGCTCAGCGTGCAGAGATCAGCTGCTTCAGGGTGCCTGGCCTCCAGCCTGGCCTCAAATGTCCTTCATGTGAGATGAGAGCGACTTGCTGCTCTCTCCTGCCAACACCCCGGGCTGGGCAGCACCACCTGAACTGGCTGGGGTGGCATCATTGTCCTTCAGCTGGTCTTGTGCCCTTTCCAGTGGGGTACCCAGTGCCAGGGTGTCCAAGGAGAATGATCCTTGTTGGTCCTCAAGACAGGAAATTCATGGCTTTTAGGAGAAATTACACTCTGTGTCTGGCTGATGAAGTTTTTGCCTGGCACTCAGGCAGGAGGGAAGAGCATATCCTGAGTATATCCTGAGTAGTTCCAGCTGAGCTCTGAGGCACAGGGAAGAGCAGAGTGAAGATGAGGGTGCTGGCAGGAACACTCCCTGCCTCCTATGAGACCCTCAGTGCAAGCAGAGGCTTCTCCCCCAAATCACTGCAAATCCCAAGCAGAGGTGTTTGCTTCTGAGAGGAAGAGCTGCACGAAGATTCCTCAAGCTTTGGACAGAGCCTTTATAAAAGTGCATTTTATTGGCGTAACTTATAAACTTCAGTTGAAACTTTGTCAGTAAAAACCTTAATGAACATCAAATGGTGAAAATGATAAAAATACGAATTGAAGACAGCAATACGGCTCCACACCTGGCAGACACTCCTGTCACCTAAGGCTGAGAGTGTCCCTAGGGGATGGCGAGGACTCACGCTGCCTGGAGCAGTGTCCCCTGCCTGGCAGAGCAGCTCCTGTGCTGGCAGAGCAGCCCTGCAGAGCATCTCTAAGACTTCTCCTACCTCAGTCTCCAGCAGTTACAAACTGTCTCAACCCTGTGGTAGGAGGTTTAGTAATGTCCTTTCCCAAATATTTTAGTGTTAACACTGCTAATTGGATATTCTCATTATGCCCATAAATTCATTTCCCATCGGGGTTCTGCACTACGGATGTGCAAATCCAGCTTTACCATCCATTGCTCTGGTGTTTCTGGGTTGTGCTCAGCATGATTTAAGTGAAGAGCAGTGGTAGCTGATGACTGCAAAGGCATCTAAGTGTGCTGGGGATTTAAACTGAACCACTCAGACACATCACTTTGAGAAGTGGCTTCTCTGGGAAGAAAAGGGCTTTTTGGAAGGAGTTTTGCTGAGTGCATATTAAGTCAGTTTGGGCATAGTTCCTTGGGAGAGAGGCTATCTGTTCCTCATGTTTGTGCCTGGATCCAATCAGCGCAGATCAGCACAGCCACTTAATGGGCTTGTGAGTGCTGCTAATTGAACACTCCCCTCTCTGTTCATTTCCTAGGAATTTCTTGTAGAGCCCAATTGTTCCACCCTTGGCCAGCTGATGGATGAAGGTACCTCCTCATATTTGCTCTTGGATGTGAATCAGCTCCTGAGGTACCTTATTTTTGAATGGGAAAGTTTTTGGAACTTCTCTGTGTTGTCAGGCGAAGCCAAGAAATGAGAAGCCAATGGAGGTGACAGAGGCAGAAGGAGCTGGAAGACTCGACAGGGCTCAATTGTTACCTCTGTGTTGGCAGATGGAAGGGAAGGGGCACTGACACTCCAAGTGAGATCAGAGCATTCGGGATCTGCTTTTCATAAACATAAAAAGCTTCAAAATACCCAAGTGCACATCAGTGTGGTTGGAAATTTCTCACGTGCAGGTATTTGTTTGCTAAAAGAAAATTATCATCAGCTATGGAAAAGAGGAAAAAAGAGAAAGGGAGATCACAGGGCTTTTTCCAGTCTAATTTTTGAATCAGCTACAGAAAGCATGTCTTCACTAAAATAAATTGATGCAGGATGTGTTTGTGTGGCTATTGTGATACACCTGTAATTTCCCTCCTCCTGTTTATAAAAGCCTCAGGACATGATCATGGAATAAAACCAATAAAGAGCAATTCCAGCCAGTTCCCTCATTTATGGGATGAATCTCACACTGTGAATAATGAAGAGTGAATGGCTGAAGTAAATAGTTGACAATCAATCTGCCTGGCTGGGTTCAGCACACGCAGTCAGACAAGGTGCAGCACAATCCAGCTGGATGCAAGGTCACTGTCTGGAAACAAAAAAATGCAGGTTGCAATTACCTGGTGGGGGATTTCACCCTGGGGAGCACAAAGGGAGCGGGGCCACGCTGGAAAATGAGGAATTTTAGGGGTTAAGATGTCCAAGATCCAGGAGAGATAAACCACACACCAACAAATCTGAGGGACATGAACACACAGCCAGGGGAGGTCAGGGCTGCTACCAAAAAATTAACGAAGATAAAGATTCAAGATTCAAAGCCAAGGCATTGCCACCTGCAGGGGATGAGCTCCTGGGAAAACCCAGGCAGTGGAAGACATCGGTTCTGATGTGGCAGCACAAGAGCAAACCTTGGTCTCTGATGTGCCAAGGAGCCCAGTGCCAGGTGGAAGGTGAGTTTGGTCTCTTGGGTGTTCCCAGGAAAATCCAGCAGATCTTTGGTTAAGAAACAGAAACCCACTGAAATCATCTGAATGTTCATGAGAAGGAGCTTTTTCCTGTCTGAAAGCAAGATTTCCACTGTTCAGCCAGAAAGAGGAGATGGAATGGATCAAGCTGGAGTGATGGGAGTGCCCTCCTTCAGTGGAGGCGGTGTTGCAGCCAGTCCACCTTGTTCCCACACTGCCTCTCTGGTGATTCTGCAGGACTTGGAGCTGCTGAACACCTCAGAGGAAACACCACGGAGATCCAGGGCTCTGGGAACAAGCCCTGGAACAGTCCTGGATGAAGCCAGAGAACCTGGTGTAGCCTTTCAGGGGCCTTTGTGTGGCTGAGTAGGTGGGACAGGAGCCATGGCAGGACACACTGCACTCCTGCCACTGTATTCCTAACAAATCCAAGAACTTCTCCCCACCATTTCACTGCCCCATCTCTGAGCCTGGAAAGCAGGGATCTGGCTGGTGGAGCTGAGACACAGAGGTTGGGCTGGGAGGGTGCGGAGCTGGTGACTCTATGTGCTAGGAGGCTGATGAACATAAAGGAGTCTGAGGAAAGGAAGGAAAGCTGGGATGGACGGGGATAGGGAAGGAGAAGGGGAGAATCACTGTCTGAGAAGGATAGAGGGAAGCAGGCAAGGAAGGCATGGTGAGCAGGGTCATAGTTGTTGAAGAGTTGGAGTGGGCAGGACAGGGCTCCTGGCAGATCCATTCATGGCCCAGTGCATCCAGAGGTTCCGTTGGACCAGGGAAAGGAACAAAGGAAAAGATCTGGAGAGAAAACAGCTGGGGACAATCAGTCATCAGACACCAGCCAGTGCTCCCAGGATCCCTCCATGGAGCTGCAGCCCCTCTGGGAAAGCAGAACATGAGGACAAGGATTTTACTGGACATGTGGAACGTGGGTACTCACAGGTCTTTATAAAGTGAGTATTTGCAGAGCACTCAGCTTGGGATATGCATAGCCTTGAAGGAAAATGGAAAATCCGAATCTGAGCTGAACATTCATTGCTCTTTGGGGAAGCCAGCAGAGCTGTCTCCGACACCCTGAGTTTGGGTGCTGATGATTTGTGGGTGTAACCTGTGGTCAGCAGTGCCACAGAGCCAGCCCTGGCTCTGAGTGTTCACACTGCAGAGTGTGAAGGGTTAAGCCCTGCAGGTCTCAGATCAAGCAGCATCTGCCTGGTATTGCCTTTCCTAGGAAAATTATGGATTCTTGGCAGCAAGCTAATAAACCAATCAGCAGTAATTAACATCTTTTGAGGAATGAACTGTCGGGTGGCATTCGAGGAGCAGAACACCTTGCCTGAGTGAAGTAAAGTGTGAAGCAGCTCTGAGCGAGGTGGGGCTGTTCTGTGGGGCTCTCTCTGGAGCACTGTCCCCAAACCTGCAGCAGAGGAGGGGAGCCTGGACTATATTTCGGATTCACACAGCACTTCTGGAGCAAGCTGGCTCCTCTGCCTTCCTTTCCAGGGGTTTTTCCTGTGATCTGCAGCCCTGCCTTGAACAAGGAACACGCTCCCAATGGGCACATCGGGTCATGGGGCTGGCCCAGATTTTGATCTATTGCTAAAATGGTGCTCTTTGCTTTGTGGAATGCCTAAATTTTTAATAGAAACACTTCAATCAAAATGCAAAATCACCAGACCCAGAA
Source organism: Cnemophilus loriae (assembly GCA_013397755.1). Classification (NCBI taxonomy): domain Eukaryota; kingdom Metazoa; phylum Chordata; class Aves; order Passeriformes; family Corvidae; genus Cnemophilus; species Cnemophilus loriae. The sequence continues at coordinate 24,086 of VZTF01006670.1, forward strand.
CTGCCCACTGACACTCTCATTTTCCTGCCATCATACTGAATTCTGCACTTTCTGTGCTCCCACATCCCAGTGGGATGGAAACTTCTCTCCAGCACATACCAGGAAACATCAGAAAAATGATGCTGTCCTACCTTCAGATTTGGGCCAAAAGATTTTCGTAAGAATGAAACATTCTGGAGAAGTTTAAATGTTTTCCCTGTGAATAAAAAAAAAAATCCTGAGAATCTGCAATCCACAGAACCAACACACCATCCCTCAACCTCCCATCCTGGTGACTTGCCATGGCCCTGCACATGCTGAGAAAGGGAAGACAGGACACCTTGGCAAGGTCTCTGCTCGCTGTGCACCAGCACTGCTCCTTTCCAGAGACCCAAGTCCCACTGGAAATACAACTCTCCCCTGGCTCCTGTCTCTGCTGACCTGCTTCCCCCGTCAGCCTCCGTGGTGGTGTCAGCAGAGCGGGGCTGGTCAGAGCTGTGATAAGTGGGTGAGAAGAGGCCCCTGAGGATGGTGATAGGAACCATCTGGCACATGTGTGGTGACATATTGCTGCCAGACCTGCACTTCCAGCTCCATTAGCCTCAATTAGAGTGCATTGGAATATTTAGCACAGGTTCAAGTGAAAGTGACTGGGAATGGTGTGCTGGGCTCATCAGTGAGACTGCTGGGTTGGCTCATCAGGAGCCGATGAGAAATGCTGGATGAGCACAAACCCCTGTGGCTGGGGAAGGAGGGTGATGCTGTCAGAGCACCCTTGGAGCTCATCATGGTGCTGTGTCTGTTGTGCATCAGCCTCTCGAGGCTTTGGGGAGACCTTAGAGCCCCTTCCAATGCCCAAAGGGGGCCTACAAGAGGCTGGAGAGGGACTTACTTGCAAAGGCCTGCAGAGACAGGACAAGGGGTAGTGTGTTAAAGCTGAGGAGGGTAGATTTAAATTGGATATTAAGAAGAATTTGTTCCCTGTGAGGGTGGGGAGGCCCTGGCACAGGGTGCCCAGAGAAGCTGTGGCTGCCCCTGGATCCCTGGCAGTGTCCAAGGCCAGGTTGGATGGGGCTTGGAGCAGCCTGGGACAGTGGAAGGTATCCCTGCCCATGGCAGGGGTGGCACTGGATGGATTTTAAGGTCCCTTCCCACCCAAACCATTCCATGATTCTGTGATTCCATGAAATGCTGTGCTTAAGGCACACAAAGAGCACAGGGAAGGCCACTGAGGGTTGGGGCTGAGGGAGGATCCTGCCCAGCCTTGGGTCTTAAGCCCAGGACATGGCAGCACTGCTGGAGACAACCAGGCAGGAAGGGGCAAAATCTGACTTCTGCATGTTGGAAAGAAATGCCAGGTATTTCATCCCACGTTGCCCTGGCATGCAGGCAGCAAGCTCCGCTCACCTCGGTGCCACGTCCTGCCCCTGGCAAGAACTGACACATTTCCATCCAGCCTCTCTCCACAGCACTGGTCAGTGTGTAAGCACAGCTCAGAGCCCTGCAAAGCTTCCTGGAGGAAATGTGACCCAGGGACAGGAGTGACTCTGGTCCCACTGACTGGGAAGATGGAACAGTGCTGTGCCTTGCCAAGTACATACAGAAGAGTCTCCACCAAAGGCCTCATCAAGGAAACCCTCATTAAGAACGTCCTCATGGAAATGCAGACCTGCTGCGAGCCCTGCTTAATTCCCTGCTCTGTTTAATTGCCTCTGTGGGACACTGGGAGAAAAAGAAAAGCAAACATTAAAATACTCAGTGGGATGAAGATGACAGTTGCTACCTCTGCTGTGATTATGCAGTGAGAGAGCGAGATCACAGTGTGGCCACAGGCTGTGTATATCCCTACCCCAGTGGAGAAGTGTGGCTACAGGCTCGGCCCTCTTCAAATCCAACTACAAAGTTCATCTCTTGAACTGTATTTTCCCTCACTACGTTATTTCTCTGAACAAACACAAACATGCATGGCCCTGTGGAGAAGGGCAGGAGTGAGGAGGCAGACATATGCATAAAATTAGAACTAATCAAACTTTCCCTCTAAAAGCTGGAAAGAGAAAGAAAGTTATTGTGATGTTATTTTCAAATGCTTCATGAGCATCTGGAAACGCAGGAGGTGGAAATCAAGAAGTACTTGGAAAAACTACATTTCTTTCTTTCTTTCTTCCCTGTCAGGGTGGGGAGGCCCTGGCACAGGGTGCCCAGAGAAGCTGTGGCTGCCCCTGGATCCCTGGCAGTGTCCAAGGCCAGGCTGGACGGGGCTTGGAGCACCCTGGGATAGTGGAAGGTGTCCCTGCCCATGGCAGGGGGTGGGAATGGAGCTTTAATGTCCCTTCCAACCCAGATCATTCTATGATTTAATGATCCAATGGTTCTAAATTTCTGATGAACCAAAGACTTGAGTCAAACCCTTCCCTGTGCGCAGCACCACGCTTCTAGCTGAGATGAGCTGCTTCCTGGGAATTGCCTTTGTTTCTGCATCAAAATGCTCTGAAGGGATCCTCACACACCTCAGACATTGGCTCAGTCACAGGTTTAGCCCCCAAAAATTTCAAGGAGAAACAGAGTAACTGGTAGCTTTGGTGGTCTTCATGTCCCCAGTGGGCCACCTTGGCTTGGGGGGTCCAGGAGGAGGTGGCAGGAACAGCTGAACGGGGCTGAGGTGGAGACACATTTGGAAACCTGCTACTGTGTGACACAGCAGCCACCACCGTGTCCACACCTGGCAGTGAGCACACCTGTGCAACACTGGGAAGAAATGGCCTCTCCTGAAGGGAAAATGTCCTCCGAGCTCCCTGAAACCATCAGTGGTGGTGCTGGGCTTCAGGGTGGTGGCTCATGTGCTCTCCATGTGCTGCCACTTTCTTTAACAGCAAAATAAGGAGTGAAACAATCATATTTGATACAGCTAAAACAGAAGGTTCTTGGCTTTGATCTTTGCCAACCAAAACGATTCCATGATCAAATGTCTGTTCATGGTGTGCAGACTCTGCAGACAAACCTCTCATTGGGTTTGGATTAATGTGGTGCTGATGGAACATGACGGTTACTGGCCAAAAACTATTTCTAGATCAGGTACTCAGAGACCAGCAAACACTTGTGTGGACACTTAAACTATCCCGAGATGTTTTAATGAAGGGAGAGTGTCTGGAGCCCTGTTAAACCCATGGAGACACTGGTGTCTCCAAAATTGGAACTATTTTTATGTTTTCCAACCTGCTGGGCTTGAGGAACAGTTTTTATCACTGCATTTATCAGTCACGGCCCTGTCTGGATGGCACACCCCCACAATCTGCTCACTCTGCTGTGACCTGTTCTGGTGTGGCCGTGCCCAGAGTGAGTGACTGGCTCAGCCAGGGGCACAGCACCCTCACAGACACAGCAGGGACCCCCACCCCACCCAGGCTGTGAATGTGTGACTGTTCATCTTCCTCCTCTCAAATGACAGCCCCAAAAGTCCTGGCATCATGTCTGGGTTTTATTCACTGGACCCGTGACCAGAGTTCATGGTTGTTGGTGCTGACAGAGGGAAACTGAGCACGTTGTGAAGATTCCTTGTCCTGCTAAAACTTGGAATAGTGAAAACGTGAGGAAGGTGGAAGAACAAATGCCCAGAGCCAGCAGCATTTGATGTGCATGGAGGTGCTGCAGAGTTACCAGCCTGGAGAGAGGGATCCAAGGGATTTCCCGCCCTCTTGGGTGGGTCCTCAAAGACATTCTGTGCCTTTGCTACTCCTGGAGTGTGGAAAGCTGAGTGAATAATTGCTTGCTTGGATTTTTACTCTCTTTCAAAGAGAGTTTCTGATGAGCCCGTCCTGATGAGTCCTTCACAGATCTTCTCTGCAAGCAGTCAGGCAAGCTGGATTAGCATAAAACAGGAAAAAATTGCATCCCTGAATAAATATGTAAGACAAAGCCCTGAAAGTGGTTCACTCCTGTTCACAGATGTTTGATAGTTTGCACAAGAAATTGGGTATCCAAACATTTATTTATTTTTTTAAATGTCCTGGTATTTACAAAGCAGTTTAATTTGAGTGATTATTCCACAAAGCCTCTCTGTACATGCCTTGGTGGCTGGCTGTGACAATCCTGATTAAGAAGTGCAAGTTATGTAAGTTAAAAAAAAAAAAAAAGTTAATTCAACTGGCAACGTAATACATAGTGCACATGGTTAAATACTTTGAATGTTAACAACAAAAACATGCCTGAGGGGGTCTGGCACATTTACCAGCCATTCACCAGCTCACAGAAATGTGAATTACTAAAAGATTATTGTTGTAATTGCTAAATCAAACCTCGCTGGTTGTAAAAACACGTTCTTAGCTCAGATGCTGCAGTGCTCACCAGACCTTACACTGTGCTCTAAAGCACTTAGCATTGCAATCACAAAACAGCAGATTTGGGCAAAGACTCATCCAGGGAGGCTGCGTGAAAGGTGCCAGGCTCTGAATTTCCAGTCATGGCACATTAACTGTCCATGTGCAGCCCAGGGTTGGGATCCAGCCCCATGAGCCCCAAGCAGGAGCTGTCAGGTTTGTTCTCTTCCATACGAGGAGAAACTGTCCCCTCCTGGGCACTCCATCCTACCCAGGCAGGTGCCCTGGTGAAGAGTTTTCGGATGAGTTTGAAGGTGATAATCAGCTTGAGTGATGCCTGGTTATCCCTCAGGAGACATTAAAGGCACGAGGTAAAATGTTTGCTTGAGATGAAAAGGAGCTGTTCAGAACTGGGTATGTGAGTCCACTGTGTGTGTGGCTGCAGGTGAGGCGTGGAGGGAGAAGGGACCAGGAGAAGAGCCATGAGGAACTTCAGAAAGGAATAGAAAAGATCCTCCAAAAGGAAACACCGTGGGAGCCATCAACAGAGCAGAATGGAGCTGGCAGAGGGCAGACCTGGCACAAGGCTGTGCAGGAGAAGGAGGAAGGGAAGTGGTGGGAGAGGGAAGAGCATTTTGTCAGTGTCTCCCAGGAACAGAAGAGGGCTCTGTGAAGCTGCTTAATCATGTGGTAGCTACAGAGCACAAACTTGGACAGCTCAGCCAGAGCAGAACAGGCTGTTGGAGCCTCATAAACTGACTGAGCCCGGAGCCGTGGTCTGGCAGGGAGGGGACAGGGCTGAGCAAGGATGGTAATGCTGAAAGAGGAGAGCACAGCACCAAAGTCAAGGACAAAGATGACTGAGCAGCTCTTTTGGTCCAGCCAGGACTGTGAACCAAGCTAATAGGCATGGAAGAGCAAGCAGGCTGCCAGGGGTGTGGTGTGTCCCTGGTGTGGGATGCTGGAGCCTGAGGATGACAGAGGCACCCAAGTCCACAGCAGGCAGGTTGGCTCCTGGGGAGGAGCAGAAGGGAGCACAGGGAGACTGAGCAGAGAGCTAGAGAAGAAAGGGCAGGAAGAATAAGAAAATACTGAAATCAAGAAAGAAAGGTCAATGACAGCAGGGGAAAATGGGCTTTCATCCTGCAATCTGCTATTGGGTAGCAGAGATCCTACTCCTTCAATCCCTGCTGCTTTCTGCTGCAGAGTAGGGCTGTGCTAGTGAGGAAACAGGGACATATTCAGGATCTAACACCTTCTGTGCCCCATTGCACAGTCAAAAATGGGTAGAAGTGTCCCAATGAGTCCATTTGGGCAGTGGAGTGGAAATGTATCATCTTCTCTTTCAGCTGTGGAAGGAGAGAACTGAACAATGCCAAGAGAACACGGGTTCCCAGGAGCCCTGAATCCTGAGCACCTCCCTGGGCTCAGCACCTCTCACAGACCCGGCTGCCAGAACTTCTCAGAAAGCTGAGCTGCTTCTGGATCTTCAAACTGTCCTCTCAGGCAGCAGCCAAAGCAGCCTGTTTGCAGCAATCCTCCTCTGCTCAGTCTCAGGAACCACAGATCTAACAGGAGTGAGGAGGGACATGAGGGTTCTGACCATGCTCAGGGGATGGCTGATGGTTCCTGGAGTGCCTCGTGGAGAGAGGCTCTCCTGTACTCTTTGAAAAAGTTTCTTTCCTATGTGTTTTTTTCCATCTTCCCTTTTATTTATCACTTCATCCTCCTCCCAGGGTGCTCCAACAGGACCACACAGCTCTGCATCCAGCTCTGCCTTGACATTCCATCCATCCAGCACTGCTATTCCATCCAGCTCTGTGTTCTGCTGTGATAAATGGGGCAGGCAGGGAATCGATTTTCTTCCCCTGCCTGCAAGGCCTGAGAGCGCTGCTTTCACCAGGAGGCCTCCTCTCTGCCTCAGCGCTCAGATTAACTTATTAGGAGTTAATTAATCAGGCTCATTGATTGACTGTCACATTGCTGATGGTTAGCCCTGCTCTTGGGTCGGGAGGTTGGATTGGAGTAGCTCCTCTGGGCTGTGTGATGCATGTCACCTGCAAGCAGCAAGGAGGAGCAGAAGAGGAAGAAGATGAAGGTTGGCCTGTTTTCAAAACAACACAACAATGCAAGAATGGAATCAGAGCTCCAGTCCCCCTTGGATGGTGTTTGCATTTTGTGGGAGGGATGGGAACAGCTTCCACAGCTCCTCTCCTCTGAGGTGGAGCTGGAACATGAGGCAGTGAAGAGTCAGAAGGAGCCTTGGAATATTTCTGAGCCCAGCAGACTCCTCCTCAGTGCTGCATGTGGGTCTCTGGTGCTGTTCTTGGGCACAGGAAGGTGCTGTGTCTCAGGTGGGATGCTCCCCACAGTGGGTCATTTGCTTGAACAAGCGTCCCCAAGGCCGTGAGCACGGGGGCTTTTGGGTGCAAAGATTTTAGGGAACCAACATTGTGTGTATCCATCCATGAACATTCAGGGAAAAACTACGTAAAAAGAAAGGGAACACCCTTAGTGGAGTTGGGATGAGATTTTGAGGTCGAAACTGGTGGGGGTTTTAATGGCCTTAGGTGCCATAGGTGATCTGCACTTCAAATTTGGTCTGAGGGGTCATTGCCAGCAGCAAAGCATCTGCCTTGGTTTGGAGGCAAATTCTAGGAGAAAAAATCTCTAAAATGAGTGTTTTTCTCTAAAGAGAGAGGGCTTCAATAACTCCCTTTTCTTCCGTCAATGAAAGAAATGGATACCAAGGGATAAAAGTGAAAAAAAAGTAAAATGTTTATTAACAAAGCAAGATACTCACGAAGCACAGGAAAAAAAAGAAAATTGACCCTTACACCGCACCTTCAGCTCGCCGCATGGCCGAGAGGCAGCAAAGGTGGCTGCCCTTCTTTGTCTCTGTGAGGGGAAGAGAACAGCGTTCATAGCAGCTGGGAAACTGTTAGATTTCTGGCATGGGTCTTCTCATTGCAGCCAGTGAAGTTGGTGGAGTTTAATGTCCCTTCTTTCGCTGGCTCAGTCCTTCCAGGGTTCGGACCGGCCGGAGCTGCCCCGTAGGCTGCCCGGGCCAGAGAGAGAAAAAACCAACAAAACAACTGCCAAAAAGATTTGCCAGTGAAAAGCCTCCAGGCCAGGGGAAGGAAAAAACCCAAAAAACCCCAGAAGCTTCTTGCCTAAATTGGCAAAATTAATCCAGCAAAAGGCAATGAAGTGACAATCCGTGTAGCCGCCGACCACGGCGGAGAGAGAGAGAGACGGAACCGAGCCTGCGCCAGCGGCTCCTGGGCTCCGCCCTGCCCCTGGTTCATCGCAATGGTACCGCGGACATGTCTGGGCATAAAGCAGATGGTCAGGGAATAAAGCGTCGTCATAAAATCACCCCAAGACAGCATCCTTATTAAAATGCACTGTTATCCAAACACCTGCCTTAAGCTGAGCACTGAGCAGGCTCAGGCTGTTTTCTTTATCGAGGAGGGCACCAGGCAGTGGCTGGCAGAGGTTCACAACCATCTGCAGGGGAGGAGGTTTCTGATAGTGCAGGGCTCTTCAGCTGCAAAAGGGCTGATTTAGTGTCCAAGGCTGTGAAGCCAGGCTAGAATGAAGTGCAATCTTTTGTAAGTGAGGATTTACCCTGCCTTGAGAAGTGGTCAGTTCCTTCCCCTGTGAGTCTTCCCTGGAAAGAAGAGGTGAGTGGGGGACAGGGACTGGATGAAGGTCATTCCCTCAGTCCCAGCTTCCTGGCTGTGCCCCTGCGGATCTGTGGGCCTGAGCTGGGCTGGAGACTCACCGCAGAGGTCTGCAGGACCTCTTCCAAGCATTCACTGCCACTGCCCTTGTCACATCTGGCATCTCTTTCCCCTGCTGAGTGATCCAGAATTGCAGTCCTTGGCACCCTCCTTCTTCCTGCTGGGAAAGTAAGTGGGTACAGACAGGATCTATTGATCCCACCAACGCTGTCAGATCCAAATGGAAAGGTTTCCAACTCCCAGGAGTCTCAGCTCAGTCCTACAAAGCACTGGCTCCAACAGGTCTTGCCAGAGGGAATGATCACACTCCTCTGCCTACAGATCTTCTCTGAAGGTGCTGAGAGGAGACCACGAGCCACATCTTGCAAGGGATGGTGAGACTTGGCTGGCCAAGGGAGAGGAAAAGATTGGCTTTTACTGAATGTGTGAAGCAGGGGAGATTTATTTCACGGGTAAGAGTATTTGTTCATTTCTTTATCAAGACAGACATTATCTGAAGGGTTCCACTTCCTCTAATGCCCTAAAACTGAGTGTGCATCTGGGGCACCTACTGGGAAATCAGCCAGAGAGCTGAGGCAATTTCTACTTCCCTTCTCCCAGTCCCTGTGCCAACCACGGCCTTTTTAGGGATCAGCAGCAGTCAATGCTGCAATTGTTCCTGATGCTCACTGTTAGCTCATCCTCTGCTTCCCTTTGTCTCTTTGTCCTGGAGTGCCTGTCCCATCATCCTGACTGTGCAGACACAGCCAAAGACACACAGGGCTGTGATCCCAACACTCCTGTGCTCTGCTCCGTGGGGATCTCGTGTCTCATCTGGAGACAGAAGTTAAGGGACATTCCCTGGGGCTCTCATCACTCACTGGGTCCAGAGTTTCAGCCATTTACACCATGGAAATCTCAGAGGAGTGTGGCTGGACAGCTGTCCCTCATGCTCCTGCTCTCCTTTGCCAGCCGTGCCACCCCTTGGCTGTGGTCACTGTGATGGGATGTACATTCCCTCTCACAGGGGAGAGGGAGACTGAAGTCATTGGGGAGTTTTCCAGATGGGAGAGAAAGGAAGCAGCCCCACCTCTGAAGACGCAGCATGGAAATCTCCATGTGGAGATACCGAGTTCTCGGTTTTTGATAGAAAACACACATTTTGCTCAGCAGGCAGGGACATGTACGGAACACCACAACAGCCCTGTTTAGCTTGAAAGGAGAAATCCCAACCCTGAGCTTTGTTTCAAATGCATTTGACTGAAAATGCTCTAATCAGATTTGTGCCACACTCTCAGGGGTGGGATGATGCCAGTGGGGAACCATATTTTGCCTTATTATGTTTTCACATGTCCAGGTATGATGAAGGTTTGCTGCTGAGCTGCTCTGGGGCTGAATTCTCACCTTACCTACCCCTCAGTGCCTCCTGTTAGCACTGGAGGGGACCAGACCTGCTCAGAATTGCCAAGGAAGCGCTGATGAGGTTCTAGGCCAAGGGTGCACGTTTTGCAAACCCTTCCTGATGGATTGTTGACCACGACAAGAGCAAGAGTCTTCTCAGTGCACAGTAAACAAACTCCCAAGCATGCTTTTGGAAAAAAACCAGCCTAAAATGCCTTGGCCATCAATCAGAAAGACCTGCCACAAGACAGAAGCAGAAAGCAAAGGCAGCCTGGGAAGGCCTGGACTCCCTCCAGCAAAGCCTGAGCTTCGCTGTGCTCCAGGATCACCCTCCATGTCACATCAGAGCTCCCTGCTGGGTAATAAAGCACCATCGAGGCAGCGGGGGATGTCCTCTCAGTCCACTTCATCCCAGTGCTCTTTTCCTGTTTTCTATGCTTCCCTAACACTCCTATCTGGGCAACAGGGAACGAGAACTGTTGGAATTCGGGTCTGGTATCAGCACATCTTATTGGAGAAAATGGCCATGTCCATGTGAACCTGCAGTGGATGTTTTTTATTGCTTCAACCACATCCTTACACTCACTGAGCCACAGCCTTCTCACAATTCCATGTGCTCAAAGGAGGTGTATCCCACCCAGCAGCTCCCTATTAAACTGTCACCTGCCCTTGGGATCCCATCTCTCCTCATATGATTTGCTACACTTTGAAGCTGCAAGAAGGAAATCACAGAATGCCAGAATGGTTTGGGTTGGGAAGAACCTCAAAGCTCATCCAGCTCCATCCCCTGCCGTGGGCAGGGACACCTTCCACTATCCCAGGTTGCTCCAAGCCCTGTCCAGCCTGGCCTTGGACACTTCCAGGGCTGGGGCAGACACAGCTTTTCTGCTCTGCCCACACTGACAGCCCAAATGCAGCCAAATCCTGCTGTGCTTATCCTGGAAAACAGCCCTGGATATATCACATATGGGGAATGTGTCAGGAACTGTATTTGTTGTCTCTCCGGCTGTGATTTGCTCAGCTGGGGATGCCTCAGGCTTCATCTGGATCCTGAGTTACTGGTTCTGCACAGGACCATTTCCAGCATAATGATACCTTAACAGCCCTGAGCTGTACTGGATCCTGAGCTATCCCTGCACATCCCCAAGGGCCTTGTAGCCCATTTTCCTTTGGACACAGCAGCTGCTGAGCAGAACAGCAGCTGGGCTGGGTTAGTACCTTTGGCAGAGCTGCTGCTGCAGGTCTGCACTTTGTCCAGGAGCATTCGTGGGGCTGTTTTGCCATGGAGATGCTGCCATGCCTGCTCCAGCTGCTGCCTCAGTCTCATTTCCACGTGTTTTCCCTCCCTGCTGCACACAGCCCTCCTGGATGCACATAGAAGCAGCAGCTTGTGGCAGCTATCTGCTTCCAGCCTGTGGAAGTAGAAGGTGGCCTTGGCGTGTGCCTGGCACCTCCAGGCCCGTGTTGATCCCACCATCCAGCAGAGCAGGCTGGGATGGCCTGCCTGACACCCCAGAAAACTCTGATCCCTCATTATAATCCTGAAATCACAGAATGACCTTGTTTGGAGGTGACCACAGGAGGGCTGTGGTGCAGCTGCCTTCAGACACAGGCAATGAAATCAGACTGCTGAGGGCTTCCTCCAGGTGGGTCTTTAAAACCTCCAGGAACAGAGATGCTACAGCCTATTTCTGTGCTGGACTCTCATAACTGGGAGAAAACTCCCCTCATATCCATTCTGAACTGCTGTGTCGGCTGAACCAGCAGTTGTGGTGGCCGGGGGGCCAGAGAGCCCAGGTACAGAGGGGGCCCGCTGGTGGGCAGACCCCAAAGTGTAAGACTCCCCTTTACCTCAGTGAGAAAGGCCTC